>QUSF01000109.1:433646-579741 GCA_003676055.1 Chloebia gouldiae
CTTGGCTCCTCCCCTGGGCAGAGCATCTCCCCATGGATGATGGAATTTTCTCAGCCATGCAGGGACACTCAGTGGCCATGAACAGCAGAGATCTCCTGGAGGGAGGATTGGTTGTGGGAGAGATAAAGAAAAATCTGCCCCATGAACAGCAGAGAACTGCCCCACCTCTGACAGGTAAAATAGAATACACACTCCCATTTCCAACCTGAGACACTACAGACCTGTCAGAACTTTGATATTGAAGGCTGTTTCTTCTCTGGAAGAAACAAAACAATTCCAGCTGCATTATCTTCAATCCTGACATAGGTAAGGTAAGGTGAACATCACTATTTATCCCTGCATGGTGTAGATGTGTATTTTCTCTACAGAGCTGAACTTCTACAGAACAATGGAAAACGAAAAAGAAAATTGAGATTTTGTTTCCAGGCCACTTAACTGATTTTTCATTTTGGTTCCATTTTATGATCTACACACCCTCACACACATGCATGGACACCATCTCTCTCTTTTTACCCAACTGTCACCATCCAGTGCTGCATGATACTGACCACTGATTGCAGCTGAGGTCTGCCCTTCCAGGTTTACTGTCTCTATTGATATGGTGTCACAGCCAACATAAATTTTCTCTTCTTTTGAGAAGATGCAGCATCAGAGGGTTAATTCTGTCAAGCATCATTCCTGTGAATTGATAAGAGTGCAGCTTGTGGATGACAGCTCCAGAGATTTCTGTAAGATGCAGATGAGGTGAATTATTCCAGTTTAGATAGTGCCTCATAAATTCTTTTTTAGGAAGTCTCCCCTTGGGAACTGCAACCCTCTTTAGGCTTGTACAGTCTTGTCATCAAGAATGAGATTCTGAAATCTAGTGAAAAATTAGCCTGAAATTAATACCTCAAAGTCATATGTGCAAAGTAATATAAAGTGAAGAGATAGAAACCTTGTAGAAATCAACCTATTATAATGCCAGGATAATTATCAATCCTTTCTTCAAGCCTTTAAGCAAGCACAGCTGTTTTTATTTATTTTTTTAAATTACTATATTCAGTGACACTTTAATATCCTTGACTTGTCATTAAGTATCACATAAGTCACTGTTGATTTATGGGGTTTAGAATAGTCTTTATTAATGGTGTTGCAGGGGTTTCCCAATAAATATAACAGTATGGTGCCTGGAATAAAAAACCAAACCTCATTCACACTCCCAGGTGAGAATTACCAATACCTTTAACCATCAGATTGGGCAAAAGTGATGAATTCCTTTATTGAACAGGTGAATTTGGGGTCAAACCAATTAACAGATAAGCTCGTATTTAAAGGGAGGTTTAAAGGTTCTTGTGAAAGAGAAGATAAAGCTTTTTCTGCAGTCTGTTTGAGAGCAGTCCCATCCTGAGGAACAGCTGCTGGGCAGGGTGTGCTTCTAGTTCTGCTGCTGTTCACACAAAACAGGATTTGTTTCTTCATGTGGCTCTAGCAGGCCAGTCACCACAGCCCTAAAAGGGACTGAGTGTCCCTGCAGCGTTGGGATCCTGGTAACTGGACAGAGACTGGAAAAGCAAGGCACAGTAATGGTGTGCCTTAGAGACAGACAGAAACACAGAATTCTTGTTATAAAAACCCCACAAACCTCATCTTGTAGGGAAATATCCACTGAGGGGTGTTTGTACACAATCCAATTAAAGCTTCCTACCCAGGAAAGCATCACTGAGAAAGGTAAAAGGAGCAGAGCAGCAAAATCTTCTGGAGAAGCAGCTCACAATTTCCCACATCATGTTTTAATGTGCTTTAGTCCATCTGATCTAGCTTGTTGCTTCTTAATGGATGGGCTTTGTTTGCTTTAATTTCTTCCTCAAATTGTCGAGATGTTAAATATAATTTGTTAGTCTGGTTTCCTTTCCAAGTTACCTTGTCCAAAGGATTGTCCAAGAGGACTTTGCTTGCTGTCTTTTCTCCTGAAAACCTCTTCTTGATTTATTCTGAAAAGCATTGATAGGAAAGCTAAAAACACCTGCAAGATATTTAGCAAGAGAGTTTTAATTGTAATAAGGGCAACAGCATATTTAGAATTGAAAATTATCTAGCACATTCAGGAGCCTTGAAATCACAACTTGGAAAACCTACCTGAAACCCACAGTTACCAGCCTGGAGCACAAGTTCCAGTTTGCATGTTCTAATCCCCTTGAAAGGAGGAATTTAATAGCCTAACAAACTGTATTCCAGCTCAGTGCCTCCAGAGTGACTTTCAAAGGGATTACATCAAAGAGCTAAAATATATTTAAGTGCTCTTAGCACCAGGTCACAGAATTCACTTTACTTCCTATGTTTCTTCAGAGAGCTTGAGATTTGGTTTCTAGAAGCTCTTTCCAGGCTTGCTTAGAATTATTATTTTTTCTTTTCCTGGATAAAATAGCTTGAGATTCACAGGATAATGGGCAACCATTAAGACAAAAACCATGATACCTACTGTATGTGGTTTAGTTTCAATTTTTTGCTTACCAGATATCCCATCTATTTTGTGTAGGCATCCACAGTTCTTCATGCACAGCCTACAGACTGCACAAGTAATGTAATTACTGTCTATAATAAATGTCTTATTCCTATTGAGTGACCCAGAACAAAGGATTTGTGGTCAACCAGAATGAGAAATTACACTGATTTCACTGCTTAGTAAATAACAGTTCCAAAATTATTTCAATTGCATCAGGATTTTTTTAGTCTCTTACTATCACAAAGGAAAACCATGTTATTGAAAATCACACCTGAGCTGTCCATACAGCTGATGTCACTCATCTGGGCCTGACAAATCAGGAGCATGGCCCAAAAAAGAAGGAATCCTTACACAGCTTTTCCTGTGTCTACACTATACATATCCAAGTCTTTTCATCTAGGCTTTCTGTTGTTATAGAGATAGAAAATTAATCAGGTTAACAGTAACTTTCCAGTTCTGGAACAATTCTTGAATTATTTGGGAGATATTCCTTCATGCCAAGAGCTAGGGCATAATCACATTATCGCATTACATTTTATTTTATGTACATTTCCAGCATTTGTAGTTTTGGAAAAGAGGTTGAAGCTTACATGCAGAATAATTTAAAAGTCAGGCAAATAAATCACACATTTGAATTCCTGGACTTCTAAAGGCATCTCAAGATTTTTTCCAAGAACTTTCCAAGAAATACAGCACAGCCGTAGGTGAAAGATGGCCTTTGGAAAAATTTTAGGGCTTTGCCAAAATGATTCCAAAGTCAACATATGATACCCAAAAATTACACTTGTTTCATCTCTTTCTGCTGCAAAAAGGCCTCTCTCAGCTTTTTTCAATGTGGGCTGTGCTGCCCACCTTGAAGCTCAACTCTCACCACAAGCATTGCATTGTAAACCTATCACTCACTTGACCATCTATTCTATGTTTTTGTTATATCAGCAGTTTGTGATGCTAATTAAAAGTAAATTTACACATCTCACAGTACTTACATTTATTTTTTATATGACAGTAATTCACCCTTCTGCATGAATTAAGTCTCGTCTGCCTGTGTTTTATTTTTAATTTTTTTCCTTCAGCTATTCAGTGAAACAGCCTTAAAGCAAGGTCTTGAAATACTATGATGAGATTTCATACTACAGGCTGTAAAGATTATTTCATAATTTGAATAATCAACACCCTTATCTACTTTTCAATTGAAATACTATGAGTAATTCACTCATGGAGTTCTGACTAGAATAATGTTAAAAAAAAGTGATGGAATGAGGAAAAGCTGTTTAATTTCATCTAGGTTCATCACAAAATATTCAGCTTTTACTGATTCTGACAGAAAAGACAGCATATCCTGAAAGCTGTCCCTGTTAAAGACAGGAATAAGAGGAATTTGGTCTTCTATTGATGTTGCAATTTTCCAAAGGTCTCAGGCTGTGGTGAGGAAAGTGTGATGCTCCTCCTGCAGCAGAGACCTGGGGGCTCTTCCCTGGCATGGTGAGATGGTTTTACACATTTAAGCAGACAGACACTTCTCTCATGTGAGGGGAAATGACACAAGAAGTAAAAAAAAACACCAAAAAAACAGGAAATGCTTTTCCAGAATGTGTCAGTATATGTTAATGTTGGAAGGTGAATTTTATCTCCACTTGCTATCTATTCTAAAGCTGATATTCTCTCCTTTGATAAGGAAATGACATTTGCCCTCTTTCATCCACTTATTTAATCCAAACACTAAAGCATCAAAGCTGGAGTCATGGCTCTTCACCATGATGAACAGGAAAGCAACACAGAGAAAAATCCTATTGATGTGGTATAGGTGTGTTCTACTGATAGTTTTATATTAAAATATTTTAATATTTCATATTAAAAACTAAAAACCAACACTCTACATATGCTCAAAATTTAATAAGGATGCATTTTCAGGTTGTCCTGTTAGATGCTCCATCTCAAATTTTGCAGTCCAGAGCAGGTGCTCCTTTGGAAAAATAATAGAATATCAGAGTAAAGCTGTTTGTAAACTAGTACTGTTACAAACAATCTAGGTTATTAAAAGTTTGCCTCTAATATGTAATTCATTACAAGTAGCACTTCTCCCAAAGAAAACAGAATATTTAATTATAAACTAGTACCTCAGACCAGCTTAAGGCTATATACATCAATGCCCCAGTGAACAAACAGTTGTGATTGAACAGGATTGTTGGTTTTCACCATTTTACACTTGAATTGTGTAGGAATTAGGATGAACACTAGACAATTTCAACATGGGAAGGGCAAGGAAACATACCAGAAACAGTGCAGGTATAGAGACAGAAATATGTGTGCAAATCAGCACCAGCAATACCCGGCAAGAGAAATGACCATAACATCTGAAGTGACTCATGAGATTCCACAGCAGATATTCACAGTGAAACTATAGAGAGAATCCAAGATGTACCTGCTTTGATCTCCTTCAAAAAGGTTTTCTTATAAGGTATTAAAAGGTTAATGATACTTTACAGCAGAAACTGAGTTCTCTGTGCAATGGGACTTGTCACTGACACACTCTTTGACAGCTTAAGTTGCAGTCAAGCAAAGTGTGAAACAATATATTGCATCTATGCAAAAATTTCTTTCCTGGGTTTCTATCTCAATTAAGATTATTGAATATTGTTATAGATTTGTGGGGAAAAAAAAAAACAGCAAATTGCAAGGAAGTACCACTCAACTTTTCTAATGAAATACTTAATTTACTAATTCTAAAAGGCTGTATAAAACTAATGATTCTTCTCACAACAATTACACCTCAATCTGTTTTGGAAGAGGAGAGATAAGTGTCCAAAGGTGTGGATTACTTTTCATCCACTGTAACTCCCACTGACCACAGAGAGGTCAACAAATTATGTGCTACCTCTGCTGGCTGCCTTCAAATTCACATTTAAAATTCAGTTTCACAACATTTTTTATAGAATTTGTTGCAAGTTTGCAATACTTGTAGTCATATCCTAGCTCTGTAGCTTCCTTTTTGTTCCTTATTCTTAGAATCTATGGAACATTTTTGCTATCAAAATATAAAAAGCAAATGACAAAAAGGACTACTTTCATAATTCTGTTTTGGCTGATTCTGTATTCCTGCTATTACTCGCTATGCTGATTTTTTAACACCTCCATCCCACATTATAAGTGATAAAACCCTAGAATCTAAATCTTTCCTGACTTTCTTTTGTCATTTAGTTCCATTTTAGTTATGCTTAAACACTCTAACTCCCAATCAGAAACTCATTTTTTAACAGAAAGTCATACTAATGTCAATGAGCTTTATATCAAACATATCGCGTCAAGAAAGCAATTAGAGAACTAATAGTTTTTCTGTATTTTTTAAGTTAAATGTCAAGTAATTTTTAGCTGGTTTAAAAATTCTAGTGTTGCACTCGTGCCATGGGTTCCTGTTTGCTTCAAGCAGCTGTAAACCCATGCTTTTAAAGAAAAACACCCCACTGAGTTCCCAACACCAAATCCACACACTTCACATTGGAACAGACATTGAAAAAAAGACTTTTCATTTGAGAAGTTCTTGTGACATTGACATTCTTTGCACAGAGAGACATAATTCTGTCTCTCAGGATTTCTTGGAGAAGCACACAGAGAGGAGAAAATAATCTTTATCTCTGCACCTTTGTTTTGCCCATGTGGAATGTGGTGTGAGGATTGTTTACCTGCAGGGATGGCTGGGTTGGATGCTGGTGAAGGTTGTTTGGGGTCAGTGACCAGTGGGATCCAGCTGTGGCTCGGGCTCTCAGCAGAGAGTCATGAGTTTGAGTTAGTTAGATAGGTAAGTAAGAAGTGAGTATGTAGAATAGTGTAGTATCTCTTTAAATAGTATATTAATATAACATAGTATAATTTTAATAAAGCTATCCTTCAGCCTTCTGATCTGGAGCCAGACATAATTTCTTCCCTGGATCTGGGGTTCACTGTGTTTTACTATAAGTTCTGTTACAAATTATTTTATCTGCTGACATAATGCAGATGTTAAAGAGGTTGCAGACTGAGCAAGCTGACCTTGTTTGTTGGCAAAGCCTGAGAAGAATTGCCTTAAAGAACAAAAGTAGAAGTGTTTCATGCCTCTGCCCCACTTCTTGCAGAAGACTGGAAAGTGGATGTTGGTAATAGGAAATAGGTTAGCCAACATCCAGCTCATTGCTTCTATTTTTCATGTGTTTGATGTACAATTTAAATACAACTTCCTCCCCTTTTGGAAAGGCTCAGTTGAACAATGTGTTCACACACAAAACTTTTAGAATACGTTTTCTTTTCTAACTTAAAAACAAATAACAAAATTAACTTATCTCTCATTACAATAAACTAAACCCTAACCTATACTTATCACACACTACTAAGTACTATAAAACAAAAATAAAACAAAAAAAAAATTCAACAATTATCCTAATCACTCAAACTACAACCAACACTCCAACTACTCAAATTATAACTAAATCAAACAATAAACCTAAACCCACAATTCAATCAAAAAGTAACCCTAAACCACTAACAATCACCACAAAAAAACCCACAAAAACAAAACCAATAAACCAATAACCAACAATAATAATGAAAACCCCCCTCAACACCAATTGCTAACATGAAAAATCAAAATTAAAACAACTAATACAAAATCAAAAACACTATTAAAGCTTTTATATTTTTAAGGTTCTGTGCTGCTTTAGTATGTGGGTCTGGGCTTTATATTAGGGGATGGTGAGCTCTCTGCACAGAGCAGGGAGACAAAACAATTCCTTCTCTAGCTGGGGACCAGGGACAAATGATCCAAATCTCAGGCCCAAGAGCACAAACAACGTGGGCTGAAGAGAGAAAAACAAGCAGGATGGGACTCTGTGGGCTAAAGCTGGAATTGGACAATGAACTCCAATGTGCAAATGGAGCAGAACTGATCAAAGCGAGAGACCCCGTGAGCGGTCGCGCCTTTTGTGACCATCTTGGGTCATCTTGGGTGCAGCCCTGGCTGGGCTCCTGTGCTGCCCAAGGTGGATCCATGGAGGCCTTCTAATTAATCCCTACTTTCTTCTCTAGCTCTGTCTAGCCTCTGTTCTAGGGCAGCCTGCACAAGGCATCAGCAGGGTCCTAAAAGCGTCCCTGGCAAGAAATCCTACTTCATGCTAGCACAGAGGACTGAGCAGTGAGAGCAGGAATAGCTTAGTTATCTTGCAGATGAGCTGGAAATAATTTCCAGTTCATTTAGGTCTCTTTGTCCAGCATCTTAAGGGACCGGGTTGTTTCCTTTTAAAAGCAAACGTGCTTTCTTCTTTTGTCCCTGCATTGCCCTCAACCTGGTCAGCGCCTCAGACTGATTTTGACACAAATTTTTTTACAGAATTAGCTGATGGCCATGGACATTGTGCTGTACATCACAATACAGATGGTTTGGGTGCTTCAGTGACTGGTAAAAGCTCTAATGACTAAACCACAGATTTTGTTGCCTCTTGGGATTTTAAAAAATCTTGGGATTTTTTTTATTTTTTAAAGCTTAAACTTCTGTTTCCAAAATTACTTGCAGCTAGAATTCCTAGTGACAGTTTCAGCCCTGGGGGCAATTCAGTGCACCAGGAAACCTCTAGGTGAAGAGATGGATATGTGACAAGCAAATCAATTCCTTGCTCTGCAAATACAGTTTCATGCCAGTCACTTTAATACAATAGTATCTAGGTGGCACTTGGCTTGTAAGGGTCTCATCACTAAGGAAATAATTTCCTGTGTAGGTGCACAGCCTCCTATAAATACTGGAAACTACACAAAGAAGTACTTTCACAAAGAAATGTTTTCTCTGCCTTCTGTTGGGTATGCAAAACCAATTCTTTCCCATTCAAACACATTATTTTGCCTGGGTCATCTTCATCTTTTCACAGCCAAGAAAATCCCTTTCAGCCTTTTGCAGCAATGAAGAATTAAACTATTTCAGTAGTTTAAAATAGCCACAGAGTTGGGTGTGTGCATCTTCCCAAAGGGTTTTGTTGCATAAGAGCCAAAGTGAACCATTGGGAGCCCAAATAACCCTTTTATTCTGTCTGCAAAGTGTCTGACACAATGGGCTTGTTCACAGTGATAATTCTAGATATTGCAGTAAAATAAATGTTAAGAGTCATTGAATTTTCAGGAACAGTAGAGATCCATTAGTATAAAAGGAGCTGCAAAATTAGATTCTAATTCTGCCAAAAGTGGAGTGAAGACATCACACACTGGGATTAACAATCTTCTGAAAACTGAGCCATTACTCTGGATTTTGGAGCAGTTCTCTGACTGATGGGAACCTTAGGACAAGTTATCTACCTTACAAAAGACACTAGTAGCCTCCACAAAATATTGAGAGGGAAAAACTCATTCAAGAGTCTAAATTTGTCACCTGAAGGTTGGCTTCATTGCTTAGCAACATAAATTAAACTCTTCTTGCCAGATTTCTCAGGGTTATGTATTTCAACAACAGCATCAAAGCAATCTCAAAAGAGAGTATTCATCTTGGGATTGTAGCAACCATGAGATCAGAGCTTTTACAGTTTGCCAGCACATACTTTGCCTTGTTGAGCCTTGCTATTCAATTAGAAGATGCCATTTCAAACACTGAGAAGCAAGCCTGATGGCAACAGTGCTGTAATTATGGCTGAGTACTCATACTGTTAGAACATGATAGACCAGGCTTTACAATTATTAAAGTAATTAAAAAAGGCCTTTGGTCAGCTGGCAGCAGCAGCTGGGGTGGGTGAAGAAGTCTGAGGTCTTGAAACAGGAGATGCTGCTGCATGTTTCAGACTTCAGCCTGGTTTTGGGGCCAAAAACTCATTTACAGCAGGAGCTGTATATGGCTGGATTCCAAATAGTTGCAGGTACTGTTGGATCCACCTTTCTCCCTCTTTCTCTGTGCAATAAGAATGTCACCTGATAATATTGGACCTGTATCTTCTAATCCCAGGGAGCACTGGCACAAAGAGAAAGAAATGCTATAATCCCTGTGTCACCCACCTTTCCCTGGTTCACTGGAGAGCATATGGCCTTATTCCTGAACCTCTCTTCTCATTTTCCTTTGTATCAGAGCAAAGTCAGAACCTTTAGAAAGAATGCCAAACAAAAACCCAGGGAATTTCTGCTTTGACCACGTGTACTCTGTCCTTACATACAGCTGTACAAAACTAGATTTGTGTCTACTGAAAATGCTTTTCAAGGCATGGTTCATCTCTCAGGATGAAAGCAGTTGTCAGAAACCTGCCCTGCAGCTGCAGTGAAGCCCTTTGGGCACACTTTGGTGGAGGCTGTGATGCTGCTGGGCTGATGAAAGGCATGTGTAAGAGATGGTCCCAGTTCCCCTCATTTTTGCCTCACGTTTGCTGCAATGGCAGAGACTGAGATCCTGGGGACCCTGACTGGAGTTCTGGCCTGGAGAGGTGGATGATTATTTTTGCAGGTGTATTTGCTGTACCACCATGGACCACTGCTTTGAGCAGGGCCTGGCAAGGAGCAGCTTGCTCTACACGCTTACACCTGCTTCACAACACCCAAACCCACGAATTTTCCCACCTCTTGGCCAAATGAACTTTCTGGGGTAACTCTGGTGATCTCCCACAGAAAACCCCTCATCTGCCTCATGACCACTGTGATGGACAGAGATTGAAACCCCCACCAAGGACTTAGACTGAGACCCCCACCACAGGGAGGAGGGCTGGCCTGATCGATGCGGGATGTTTGCCCAGGTGTGGTCGATGGACCAAGAAGACAATGGCTCTCACTGCTGGTGACATGACCTGTTCCCCCTCGGTGCCTTCAATGGACTTACCTGTTCCCCTCAATGATTTCAACAGACTTTCATTGTCTTTTGCCTGTTCCCCCACTTCGATGGAGGACTATAAAAGACCCCTGAGTTAACCAAGACTTTGAGATTCTCTTTGACGCAACAAGATGGATCTCAATTGTCCACACCAGTGAGGATTTCATCTGCATTGGTAGCTATACCCATCTCCCTCCTTCTCTTTTTCTTTCTATCCTTTATTTCCTTTCTGATCCCTCTATCACATTTGCTGTTAGCACTCAATAAAGGTGCATTTGTTGTGATTAAACTGATGGTGCCCTGCTGTTTGCCTTTTGCACTTTTGGGATTCATAAACGAACCATCAGGACACCCCACATGTCCTAGCAGATCGTGACAGCATGAGACCATCAGAATCCCCCTGAGGTAGCCTGGTATGATGGAACAAAGCATGCTTTATTGTGCTTTAATGCTCAGATGACCCACACAATTATCAAATTAACACTTCATTTACTTGGTTTTACTGAGCCTAATATTTTAATGTTCCACACGACTTGAGCTAGTGTGGCTTAAGAGTAAATTACGGAACAGTGGTTTAATTAAATTCTGTGTTGGCTAAGAAAATATAACCCAGTTTTGCCAGTTCTAAGATTTGCAGGTTAAAGAGAGTTTCAGTATTCAGTGTACAAAGTCAGCATGGTTGTGATAATTTAAGGATTCAGTGTGTAGAGAACTAAAAAAAATTGTTTCTAGAGCAGTGAGGTGGCACTCTTATGCTTTTCTTTCCCTTTCTACATGAAACCATTGGATCCTTTATGGCAAACCTTAACATGGATTAAGATCTAAATGTTGATTAAAAACTAAAAATACAGTAGATAGCAGAATCAAATGCAAAATTCTAAAAAAACCTAATTAAAATTAGGAATTATAATAATCATTAGGAAACCTAAGATGGCTAAATACATTAACAAAATTGCATTTGGTACTCATGTTTTTGTACTAAGATATGCAGCTGGAAAGGCTGAATTAGCAGGTTAAAACCAGCAACAGTTATAAAATTCTCTATAGTTAAAACAACTGGTTTTAGTAGCGTATCTCAATTCTATAATGAAATTCATGGCCTTGTAATGAAGACAGACTTAAAGAAGGCATCCTTTTTTGTCCCTATCACAGCAAATCACTTTTAGCTGCCTCTGGGGGCCTTGCTTAGCTGGAAATATGTGTGTGTATATATATATAAAAATACATACTATACATATATATTATATATAAATGTATCTATATTATAAATAGTATTGTACCTATTATAAATATATACATATTTTTATATATATAGTGTAAAATATAATATATCTATATATATATCTATATATAGTGCAATATACTGCAAGGTTTACACCAAAATTTTCATTTATATTTGGACACCTCACCTTATTTGAGTCACAAGTTTTGTTGTCAAGGGACAAAGGTATAACTTTACAGACACTCCAATATATGGATTTATATTCTTTGGGTAGTAAGAAAGTAGCAAATCCATGTTCTAAAATATTTTGTTAATACACAGGTATTTTTGTTTTTGTGCCTGGGTAATATTATTAAGCAGAATGACAAGTTTCTAGAAAACATGGTCCACTGGCATGTGGCATACACACTTTACAAAACTGGGATTACTACCTGCTGCCCTAACATTGCTGAATAAGTGATTGTCACTGTCCAAAGGCCAGGAGCTGGTTCTCCCCATTTAGGCTGTATGGATCTTTTTTCCATGTGTGATTTCTTCAAAGATTAGTTTTTTCCTTGTGATCATATAGTAGAAACCATTTAGACTTCACAATAAATACTAATTATCATGATTTTGAGGCAAACACCAGCACTAAAGAGAGTAAATTCTCAGCTGATATGGACACTTTGGAGCTGTGTTGTCATCAGCTGAAGTTCTGGTCTTGAATCAAGAGAGAGACAGATGTAGAAAAACAGAAAGTGACTTTATACAGGTGTGTTCTACTTTTCCAGTATTTACAAATCAGAAAATATTTCCTTAGTGTGTATAAACCCCATGAATATTAATTATTTAAGTATTTTAGATCTGCAAACTCAGGGGGTTGCAATGCCAGTCCTTGTGCTTATAAACCCCCGTGGCTCTTCACTTCCCTTCATGCCTGAGTCAGTGGCACACGCCACAAGAGAAGCTTTATCCTTTTTGTCCCAGTGTGCAGACCAGAAAGATTTTTAGCTACAAATTCTTTAAAGTTGTCAAAAATGTTGACTTAGCAGAGATTTTATCAGCTTTGCCTTAATTGCTAGAAGGGAATAACCAGTGCTAAAAATCATGTGCCTTATTAATATATAAATAAATTGTGATAGCAGGCTTTCTGTCTCCAAGAGGTTGGGTGAAAAATGGCTTGTCATGGTTGGGTGGCATTTACTTTTCTATCTGTCAATATTTGGAGGATTTTATTACTTTGCAGTGCCAAGTTTAAAATGGCTAATGGAAATACTAAAATGGAATTAATCTAACTAAATAAAACTGGTTCTCCATGTGTTATTCCCTTGACAGTAACTTAATGTGTTTCTGAAACAAAGCTATGCTGGAAAATGGGTTATATTTAAATTTATATGTTGTTCATTTACTTACTCTCAGAAACTTTCTTTTCCAGCAGAGGTGAGCCATGGTGCTTTGTGATAACTATACCTCAAATATTTACACAGACAGAAGGTTAGAAGTGGCCAGAGGGTTTCCAGACCTACTGACTTACCAAATGTTCTACTTTTAAAAATCACAAGAACACAGTGGCAGCAAATTACCCACGTCAGTCACAGCACTGCACTACCACAGGTCAGGGCTACAAAGTCTGGCCAGTCTAACAGGGGTGGCCTAACATGAAAATTACACACACCTCCACCTGGAACTGCAGTGTGTAACAAAACTCCAGGTTTTGTTGAACAGAGGACCTGTGCCAAAAAAGAGCCCTCTTGCCAAGTTATCTGTGCTGCCTGCAGTGACAGCACCACTTTGTCATCTGTGGGCTGGATGCAGCCTGCATTTTCTGAGGGGCACTCCTTCATACCTGGAATAGCTGCTGTTCAGAGACATCAATAACAAGAATATTTCTAGTCTATTCATGAAAGAATCATAGAATGAGAGAATTAATCTTTATACTTCTCATTGCACCATTTTTAAACTTAACACACCGACTCTCATCTTTTTCAGAAGAGTTGCATGAGTAATTTTAAATAAAGAAATGCACACTTCCACTTTGGAAAGCAGGAAACAGAAGACCTAGGAAATGAAACAAAACTCTGAAAACAGCACAAGCATTAACTGCTGAAAGAGAGTTGAACTGAAGAACCAGCAAGGCACCAGAAGCTGAGGAACACAAGATGATCTCATTGCCAAAGCAGCAACCACTCCAGCCAGGATTTGGGAGGTAGGCAGAGATGCCTCAGGTGTCTGCAGGAGAGCTCCTGTTCCATGCACACCCAGGGGTGCAGCTCCACTGGATCACAGAGCTGTTACCAGCAAAGCTCTCTTTATGTGCTGGTTTCACTTGTTGGGATATACTTTATATGGTAAAAGATTTTTATTTATGTCATATTGGGAATAGTACTGGTTTGTATAAAATCACATAAAATCAGAGCACAGGTTTTTCAGCAGCATCCAAGGCAAAAACAAGACACACAAATAATGCACACAAAACAACCTTTCCATTCTAGGCTCTGAAAACACAGCAGGTGTTTCATAACTACACGGAGAGAGAAGGGAATGGGAACAAATTATGACACAAATGTTGTTTTGAGTTCACCCACCTTCCTCTTGCATTGCATTGGCCTCACATTAATTACAATTCCCTGACATTTACTTCCTACCTACAGATTCCACAAGTGGCATCTTTGCCATTAAACTGAGCTCCGGCTCAGTCCTAATACAAACACAACCCAATTATGGGACTTTTTGGCACCTTGGAAAGATTCATGGCAATTTCTCCTTCTCTTCCAACAGCCTGTATGAAGTCTCAGTCACTTCTTCCTTTTCATCTTTTAAGGTGTCACTATCAGCATGTCCAGGTCTTACCCATCACTGCAGGGAGCCCCTGGCAGCCATGCAGGTACATCAGTAGTCCACAGGAGATTGATGCAATCCCCTTATTTCTAATTTCCTACAGAGTATCACCCATGACATCCAAGTCACCCAAAACGAATGCAGTAGAGACCGAAAGACAGAGTTTCTGTGAGCCATGCCCCACTTCTGGCTTCTTATCAATTTATTTTCTCAACTTACCCAATGTCCTTTATTGGTAAAACTGCCATTAAGAAAAATGGTCAATTTTTCTCTTATTTTTTCTCTGTCAGACAGACTGGAGGAATTGAAGCACTGTGTCTCCTTCCAGAAGAGCTGGAACTAGAAGGCTAGAGGTGACTTGCCATGAGCCAACACAAGGTTTTGTCTCTTGGGAAGCTCATTGCTCCAGAGCATGAAACAATCCTGAACCCTCTGGATTTCAAATTGTAGCAACTACCAGTGGTGACTTTGAATGCAAGACATCAATTTGACCATGGTAAAAAGATCATGGATGCAAGAAGTCAAGATTCTTACCCATAACCAGAAGCCTTGAAACTTTTATTGCCAATTCACAGTTGGTAAGGGAAAAGGTAATAAGATAACACAATCCTTAATCTAACTCTACTTTATAATTGGTTGCAAAAATATGCAATTCATGGACCAAATTGTCTTTTAGCAATAAATGTTCTTCAGACCAAATCTCACTGGCAGCAGCGTAGCATGAGCTGGCTAATCTCCTAGGGATGGATTTAGTAATGCTACATCAGTCTTGATCTTCATCCCAATTTCTTTTAGACCTGGTACTGGTATCCAAAAGATCCCATCTGCACTGTCCCATGTAAAACTCAACACTGAAGGTCACAAAAGACAACTGCTCAGAAGTTGTGCAAATTCACTTGACCTCCGAATTAAATGCAAGAATTAGTGTTGAGTTTTGTCCCTCTTCCTTGAGCATTTCCCAGCAGCATCAGCTCCTCCTGTCCCTCAGCTTTCAGGGATATTTGGTTGTTAATCTACATGCAGAAACACTTTCTCTATAACTGAATTATCTCTTTAAAGATAAAGCAATAAATCCTGGCTCTTACATCTAGGACACTGGACAGACACATTGCCAAAAATGTCACTGAATATAATGTACAACTCACAATTAAATGGTATAAAAATATTGTCATGGCAAGAAGTATAAAGATCTCTAACAAGTTAACATTGAGTCATGTCTCTTCAAGTCTGCAGTTACAAAATAAAGGAGTTACAGGAGTCCTGAGCCTACAGAAAAATTTATACACAGGGTGTGGCTTTGTGTTCCAAAATGGTTTTTCCACAAATTGACGAAAAACTGGTTGACATCAACTATCTGTAGTCCATCAGTAAATCAATTTTCCCCTATGGTCTCCTGGGTTGTAATGAACTTGGTCATTCTGAGTGCTCTGATCTTGAAACGTGAATCTTCTTCTTGTTGTGGTATGGTTTACGTATAGGGAAGTATGGTTTTGTGGGAATTAGCTTTATCCATAGCCTAAAAAAAAAAAAAAAGAAAAAAAGATTTGAGTTCCTGCTCAAGACTGGAGTTTGCTGTCTATTAGGTTGTGGTTGAAGCAGCTCTTAAATCTGGGGGTTTTATATAGGCTCTTCAAATAATAAAAATACTACCATGATTTCTTTTAAAAACATTCTGTGGAGGGGGTTTTCATTTTGATGGGACAGCATCACCACTGCTGAATTTGTTCAGCTGAATATATTGCACTGAACTGTAGACCTTTAATTTGATTTCTCTTCACTTTAATGAAATTCTCTGGTGTTAAAATGAGTTTATTACATTTATGTATTTGTTGGCCAGGTGAGATCAATATTAAAGGTAGGACCTGTAAAAGTTGGTGAGTTTGCTCCTGGAATTTAAAAGATTAGCTGTACATGAGGGTTCACCTTGCTGCTTATGGGGTGGCCTGTGGTTCCTACAATTCTTCTTCTTGCAGAAATTGTTCCAAATATTTTTCAGATCCATGGGTACCCTGAAGGTGATTTAGTGGTGTTGGAGTTTCCAGGGGACTTGACTCTCTCTAGCTCACAGCCTGGAACATTTCCTAACCTGTTTTTGTAAAACTCCCTGCCATCCCCGCAGAGGAGAGGTGCTGACAGCAGCTCATTGTCATTCCCATGTGCTTTTCCCATCGCCACAAGTGCTGCTTATGTTATTCCATTATCAACTCATCCTTATTCTTCTTGTTGCTTTGCTGTCAAAGTCAGAATCTCATCACTGACACTGATGAGTGATCTCCTTGTTTGCCCAGAATTTCCCTGACAGGTCTGATGCTGCTGCACTTGCTCCTGACAGACTGAGGCAGGAAAAGTGGCCAATGCCCTTGGGAATTCCTTTTTTTTTTCCTTCTTATGGACTTGCAATCAATTCCATTGTGTGCTAATCTCTTTTCTTACTGTTGTGCCACAAATTATTTTTTAACTTCTGGAGAGTTATCATCCCAACCAAGGTAATGGCAGGTGAAGTTCACCTCCCAACTATTTTCTTGAATTGGAAGGGAGATGAGGAAGCAGAGGGCCAAGAGAAGGAGAAGAGGGCAATAATTGGGATCCTGTGGCAATCTCTTTCAGGCAGATGCAGTGCCTGAATCAGAGAGTATCTGCATAAGAGAGAGATTTCTGTTCCAGGCACCTGAAACAGCATCCTCTGTAGTAAAAATCTCCACAAACTCTTAGGTAACTGAGCAATGGCTGAAGATAAACAGTGACCAAGGGATGTTTGCCTTAGAAAACAATTTCAGGGAGTAGTTGAAAATGTTCTTGATGCTGGTATTCCATTTTTATACTCCAGAGCAGATAAAAACTGTGATAAAAACCAGCTCCTGGATTAGGGTACCTCTAGAAAGGCGTAGTCTGACAAAGTGGTGACTGACCTAAAATACAGTTTTACAGTAACTGAGGCTGGGACTAAAGCCCTTTTTTTTTTCTTTTAAAGTTGTTCTTTTGCATCAATTCCTTAAGCTATCACTTTTACCTTAGACAGGTGATTTCCTACAAGCAAAAATGTTGCAGTTTCACACATGAACTTGGTTAAAACCAGAAAGGCTGCCAGTGCCTCTGAGAGAAGCACTAACAGTGAAGAAGGGCACAGAGGAACACAATTATTTATCCGTGGTTCTTCCAGGCTACAGAGGTGCAAAGCTGCAACACCCAATTTGCGCCAAGAAATATTGCAGTGCTTAAACTAGTAGAAGCCATTAGATTTTTCTGATTTAAATATACAGATTTTCATAAAGCTCAAGGTATAAGTCTGCCTAATCATAACATTAATCTGATCTTTCCAATACTCTCATTCACACTCAGTTCAGAAAGTGGCATTGCAGACATGGTATCATTACATTTGCATGACTAAAAAATATCACTTCAATGTGTATTATCAAATCTGTCACTTTTGATGAAGATACTATAAATCTTCCGTGTCCTTAATCAGTTTTTCAGTTCATTGCTAAGTGGGCTACTAAGAGACCTGGAATGTTCCAGAGTTAAGATCAATTCTGAGACATAAACTATGTAAAATTGAACATAGAAAGTAAAAAAAACCCAACAATTTTAACATGAGAATGAGGTGTCCTACATGCCTAAAGTTTATTGCCAGGAGCTTTTTCTAAAAGGCAGCCCAAATACCTGGAGAATCATATATATTGTTGAATTATACTTAGCCATCTTGCTTTGTTTACACACTTCAGATGTTGCTGTTGAACTCTCCCCTAGGCATGAAAGATGTTGAAATTTTACCAAAGGTAAAAGCAATATGTGTGCAGTTTGCAAAGTGATTTAATTACTGCACAGTTGGTTGGCAAGAGAGATGCTGAAAGCCACACAACTAAGTTGCAATCAGTGCTGTGCCTATGCAAGATTACATTTTAAGGAAAGGAAAATAAAAAATTGTTGTTGCAAATACAAGACATGAAAAATGACCACAGCACTGAAAGCTGAGGCCAGGATTTCTGAAGATACTTAGGTAATAAATTGGTCATATATGGTCAAGATCAACTTTCTATCAAGTTCTAAATTACTATATCTTGTTTCCTTATTTTTTAATGTCCTCAGTCTTGCAGTAAAATAACTTATTCATTTAGTTTGCTTTTCCCTCTTCCTTTAGATTGAGAAACAAATTTCAGATTTTCTGATTTACAGTAAAGAGTGGGGAGGAGGATCATTGTGAGGATTCTATTCCTGCAAAACTGGCACATCAGTTATTTAGGAAGGTATTTGCTCATCCTGTCAGTTATCTTGTGTACTAATTAAACTGATGGATTATTAGCCAGGGAGAAATCTTCAAAGCTGTTTTTGGAATGCTAGAGGCACTTTGCAGAATCAAAAATGCAAACAGCTGGATGGTTAACAGGAAATAATTAAATGCACAAGTGATGTTGCAGCACTGCCTGTGGGCTGTGACAAAACCTCTTCCCCCTCCCACCCCAAAGCAGGTCTGTTAATGGCACTACATTGAATAAACCTTAAACACTTACCTTTAATGTGCTGCTGGCTTGTTCTTTGGAGAAGCCTATTCCTTACTGACAATTATAATATTATTATTGACTTTATTGAATGCTGGTTTTATTTGCTTTGCATATTTTATCTTGCATGCAGTGGATACGACACCCCAGCTGAGTATTGCTCACAGAGTCACCTGCCAAGTCACATTTATGTGCAGTGTGCACATAAGTAACAATTATACTCTCCAATATTGCCTTTAAAAAAAAACCTTGGAAAAGCCTGATGAAACCTGAAAAGAGAAATCCTACCCAGCATGTTATTTCTGTCCAAGCAAGTGTACAAACAGACTGATCCCATCATGATAAAAACTGTGAAAACATTTAGTAATATCAGAACTTAATTGGTTACTCTGAGATAGTAAGTACATTCTGGCAAGATGTAATTAATGAAACAATTTAATCTTTACCAGTTTATCACATTTGTACTTAAGAGTGACCTATTCAGTACAGGTGCAATAAAATCACCTTCACATTTTCAACTTTTCACTCGAAAAACAGGAAAATGTGAGAAACAGAGAAACCAGGAAAATTTGCTGAACTGTGGTTCTGCTATCACTCCTCCTCAGAGCAGAACTAAATGACACATCTGTTATATATGCACAGGTATGTATAGACCAGAAGCTGTAATGGTGTGAGAAATTATGTGCAAGGAGGCTGACTACTAGTTCAGATGAATCAACTTCATGTTTTCAGCTAAGAACAAAGCAGAATTTTAGTCAGTCTGCAGTTGAGCTGGGGATGTTTATTCTCCAAAATGAATTTGAGCCAAGTATTTGATGGTATTCAGCAGTTTACTCTGATTTTTTCCAGCCTTGTTTATGAATAATGGCAGGACTCCAGTTTTCATGAATTAAAAAAAACCCAAAAAACATAAAAGTGGCTGAATTGGATTCTATCTGCCATTTAGTAGAAAGACAAATGCTATTAATGGATTTTGAGTTTGACATGTTGGGCCTTGTAAGCAAATCCCACCCATCTAAAATATTCTTCTTAATCACATCACTAGCATGCAGAACCTCCATGTAAACAATCATTCTTTCAGGAACTTACCATATTTCACAGGAAATTTTGGCAGAAGAATAAGTACTGCAGGGTTTTTTCACTACTGTTGTCCTTGTAAAGAATAAAGCTTGCTGAAAGTTGTTCCTTCTGTTGCTAGGCCTCAGTTAGCTCTTTCTAACGTCAAAACAAGAGTAAAACATAAGAAGTCCTCTACTCAGAACCTAAACCCATAATTTAGCACATTTCTGAAGTTTCCTCTAGAGGTGTGTTATGTGCTTGAGATTCCTTATCCCCCCCAATTTGACTGATACCCCACAGGAGTCTCAGCACCCCCAGGATCAGGATCCTTCTTTTTCCCAGCAGAGTGACTGTGGAAATGGGAGTTGTGTTACTTGCATTGTCCTCCATCACTTCTACAAGCTGGAACTTCCCATCTGTGGACTGATTTTTCTTGTTGCTCACCTCAGCTACATAAATGCCCATAAAAAGCAAATTTTGTATGAACAAAGTGGCTTCCAGAATGAGAAACTCTTAGCTCCAAGAAAATTCAAAGCAGAATTTCTCACAGAAATCCCTGTGATTGAGACATTTGCTGTTGCTCTGTCTGTAAACAACCAAACCTCTATCCCATCCAGGAATGACAACAGAGTGGTCAAATTCACAGGAGCCTGTGTGCTCCTCCCTAATTCCACACTGGTCCATGGTAATTCCAGCTTTCTAAGCAGATGTGATGAAACCTTTGGATTCCTTGACTCACTAATACTGGTTTTACTCATGAGGAAATGCCAGCATCTGGCCAAACAAGACAGCAGTATTATACAAAATTCACTTTCCATTGTGCAGGGGCAGAAAGTACTGAGGAGGGAAGGAAAGCCCAAAATGATCTCTGAGCAGCTTTACCTTCGATGCAGTCCTTGCTACCACAATGTTAGAGGTCTGCCTGGCTGCTTCACCTGAGAAAAAGCAAACTGCATGTGTCAGAGCAAAAACCAGAGTGATTGCACTGGCAGTGCCCCCAGGGGAGACAGAATGTGTCTGGCAGAATCAGCACTTTGACTGTGGAGTTAAATTGTGATTTAGGGACTGCTCTTACTGTGAAAATTTACCACTGGAAGGGGAAAGGTGGCCCACTGCTCTGATGCTGTGGAACTGTGTGTGTTAAATTCACCTCATTTGAGTGCCAGTGCACTGTCTGATGAGACTGTGTTTGATAAAATCTAGATAAGTCCAGCTCAAAAATCTATGGCTGGTTGTGGGATGGTGCTGACATGTTTGCTCCAAAGCAAGGAGTATCAATAACATGCTGAAAAATGGCCCTGAACAAGGGATTAAGAAAAAACTAGCATTGCTATCTTTACCTTTCTTATTAGGAAATGATAGTTAGGCATAAAATGAAAAGAATCAGTGTAGGACAGCACTGACATGGGTACTGATTGTGGAAATAGGCTCAAGCAGATATCCTCCTTCATCCTTAGGCTTCAAAAGCCATTTCACAGTTCACAAATCCCTGCTAGTGCTTGGCACTTCCACTGATCAGACACAGAATAAATGACAGGCCAGAGAAGAGCAGGAAAAAAGATCAGTGCTGTTTATGGTCAAAAAAGTGCTTAATATGAATCAGCAACATTGTTTTTTCCTTCCCCTGTTTGTAAGGAACAAAACTCTATGGAATGCCTTGATTATTTAGGCCACTAGCATTAGAAAAAAATGGATTTTTAATTAAAAGCCTTCCCCATGTTCTCTGACAGAACCAAGAAAACAAGTTCAGGCCATTTGCTCAAGCACCTAAGCTATAGAAGCTGTTGGAAGAGAAGCTTTCAGCAAAAAGCAGTGTGCAATCTCCTTCAGACTTCATCAGCCAAACAAATGTGTTTTCTAAACCTGTTATTTGAGGAGTTCCTGCATTAGATACACAATAAGGCGCTGATGCCCATGACAGAACACAAAGGTGCCCCTTCTGCTTGAATCAAAAATTAAATTAAAACAAAAGCAAGTATTTCTAAACAATATTAACATAACAAATTGTGAAAGACAGAACAATTATTCAATACACAGCAAAAAGGACTAAATAAAATACTCTGTCCATTTTGGGGTATTATTATGAAAAGTGCTGTTCTTCTGAGATGTTTTTCAGCACTGATGAGAGGTGTGTTTAACAAATGCTTTGTCCTACAAGGGAAAGTACAAGTAATGTGCATCTAAGAAATGCTATCAATACTCAAGAAACAGACTTTATTTTAAAATACTTAGGTTCTAGATCAGGAAAAAGAAAACCCATAAACCCAGAGCAGTGCTTCATTACCCTTATGTACCTACTGTCTTAACATTTTCATAGGACATTATTTTTGCAAGATGAGATTATTATTTTGCAAGATTATTTTGCATGTTTTCTCAAGATGAGAACAAGCAGGTACTGGCAAAACCACACAAACTTTGATTACTTATGATAACTTCTTATTACTTATCTGTGCACCTGAAGCTTTGGGAAGAAGAATTCAAGTACCCAACTCCTATTTAATTCCTTCTCTTTACTGTTCTTCACCAAAGATTCCTGAAGAAAATTTTCCCTTTCTTTTTTAACAAGGCCTAGTACCAAGAAAGTTAATATTTGACTAGAAATTTCAATTAAAGTTTGATTTGTTTCTTCCTGATAGGTTTTACTAATCAATATTCTTGTTTCAGCAGCTTCCACAGTTTGTGGCTGCTTATACACTTCTGAATTGTAATAAACCACTGCTCATGGTTTAGAAGAGAATATGGAGTTAAGGATTAGCTGGTAAATATTAGTGCTGGTCCCAGACATCCTTCAGTCCCAATGACACTTTGGTATAATCTTTCCTCTCCCATCTGCCTGATTTTCATTGGGATTTTGATTTTAATTCACATGGAAGTCACTTTTTATTATATTCTGGCATTTATAGATAAGAAATGGGGCATTTTTTCATGTTTTTTTTTGTTTGTGTAGCACTCAGCATGCTTTAACCCTCTTTGGGCACTTGCTGACCTGAATTCCTTGTGGGCTGGGCTAAACTGATCTGTCATTATTCACACAGAAACAAACAGTGATCAATGTCACAGTTCAGCTTTTCCATCAATCTTCAGCCCTGCCCAAGTATGTGCATGCACTGACATGAGGAGGACATAAAGAAATGTCTGTAGAACCATGGAGTATCTTAGGTTGGAAGGGACCCACAAAAATAATCTAATCCAATTCTATCCTGGCAGAGGACACCTCCCAGATCCTCACCATGTGCCTGAGAGCATTGTCCAAATGCTCCTTGAACTCTGGAAATTGTTTGCAAACTGGTTCAACATCTGCCTCCATGAGTGATTTTTTTTTCATATTCTGCTTTTTTTTTGCTTGCCCAACAAGCAGCCTGGAAAATTTTACACGGTCCTTCTACTCAACTGGATTTTAATGTGTTCTTTAATGCATAGGAAGCCCCAGGTGAGCTGAACTGAAAGGAAGGAAAAACTGAATTGAAAAACTGAATTGAAACACCTTTTGAAAGCTGTTTGTCAATCCAGGTATTGTCAATGGTGAGTCACCTGTGGAAGAGGTTTTACAGCTCTTCTGTGAGCCAGAGAGAAGTTTGATGAGAGAATCCATGTTTACCCCTGAAAGAATTCTCTACCAAGGTCATTGACACAGAAACCAAGAAAGAAAGAAGGATAAATAAGAGAAACCTGCAGCTGCCTATCCCAGTGAGAACTTTGTTTGTCTCTTGTGATGAATGAGTAATGTGTAAATGTATGAGCCTTGTAAGGATGTATTAAAAGCATGCCTGCTATAATAAAACCAGTTTGAAGCCTTCTGAAAATGGAGAAATGGAGTGTGTTGCTTTGTATTGTCTGTCTCAACTATGATATTCACTTACTTCCACTAACCTGTGCAATATTTATTGTGTAGGTTAGTCAAAGTTTGATTCAAATTTTATACAAAAACGTGACACTCTTTTTCTGAAACTAGGAGGAAAAGATGAAGAAAATGCTAAAGTACTTTCCTTAAAGGATGTAAACCCACAGAGAAAATTTAATACTTCAAGGCCCCATACTTTAAAAGCAGTATCTTTATGCAAGCTTCCAGTGTTTGTGTTCAGTGTAAAGACTTTGCTAATAATTTGAGATAAGTTAGAGGGCTTGAGAACAAGCTCAAAAACATCCTGAATTAAAGTTGTGCTAGGTTCCCCACATGACATGGGTTTACAGACATTTTAGAGCACTTCTTCAGCTCATTTCTGTCTTTGTGTTTGTAATGCTAAATCTGATATAGGTTGGAGCCTGAGATGGTGCAATTTACCCTGTTTCAGTAGCATGGTCTGAGATCATACAAAATGAACATTTAAGAAAAGTATATTAGGGTTAGAAGATTCTCTGGTCATCCTAAACCAGTGGTTACTCAAACTCCTGCTCCTCCTGCTGAGCTCATGGCTCCAATTGTTTCTGACCCTCTGCCCTTTGAAGGGGAACTCCACCAACGAAGTGCTGATATTTACCTTTCTGTTCTTTCATAAAGAAATTACAGAACACACATTTATCTGCCCAAACTTCCAGGCTCCTCCTTTGAACTCCCATGAATTGTCCCTTTTTTTTTATATGCCCCCAAATTAGTTTAACTTTAGTAGTTCAGCCTCTAAAGCAGAACAAGAGACTGTGGACCAAAAAATGAAATTATATTCACTTGGCAGTTATGTCTAATTTTCTGGGCATTGCTTAAAAATCATCTGCTTTAAAGATACAGACTTTGAAATAACCTTGGTGGATTTTTTTTGGATGGGGGGGGGGGGTTTTTTTTTTCTTTTTTTTTTTTTTTTTTGTAGAATATGGGTTGAGCTTTTGCAGTATGAAGTTGTAGAGTTCTGAAGAAGCAGAAAGGTTTGGTCGATGAGGATTATCTGTGATTCAGTTCCATTGAGTTTCCTGACTTTGTTTCTCAAAGCATATTTTGAAAGGCATGAAAATGAAGTTCTTATTAAAGTATCAGACATATTTTTTCTATGTGCTGCTCTTCATAAGAAATGCAGAAATGTAAATAGTTCAAAATTGAAAGGTTAATTATTTTACCATAAAACAATATCTGTAATTCAGGTGCTGGAAGCATCACAGTGGGGTACACAGGAATGGCTCATTGGTCTCTAAATCAGAAATATCCTGGATCAAAATACCATTCACCATATGCAAGATGCACTGGATTACTGCTAAATACAGGCACAGCTGCAGAATAAATATAAGGGGAAAATGTTATTTAAAAACATTTTTTTTTCATTGTAACTGATACTTGATTCTATATTTGACCTGTATTTCTACATGTTTGCCAAAAATACTTGATTAACTAAAATTCAGTATTGTTAATTAGCTATAGGGGAACAAAGCAGGCTACTCAAAGCATTTAAGCTTAGAATTCTTTTTTTTTTTTTTTTAATAAGGAATTGAATAAGGACAACTTGTGATATTTTCAGTGTTTTCCCAGTATATGTTAGAGAGGCCTTTGTGGACTACAGTAATCCTTTTTTCTATTAACTATGTACCTTCAAAGTTCACTCTGGCATTTCTCATACACTTGACAATATAGGGTCAGGAAAGGAGGCACAAAGTTCATTGGAGAGGTATGAAAACTGCAAGAATTCTCACCCAAAGCAGGGGATGCAGATATTCAATCTCTATTGAATAGCATTCACCCAGTGTGACACAGCTATCTTAAAGAATATAGGTGGCCTAGACAAAACCATTTTCCTGTGTTTCTACAACTAAAATGCACTCTGGAACAGCCTGATCCCCCCTGCCTGTGTGTGCAGTGGGCATGAGCCTTCTGCCCAACCTCATCCAAAAACTTCTTTACCTCCTGCTTTAGTGTATTCACCCCCAAAAGCAGCAGCAGCCTGCAGCTCAAACATGAATTGTGTGACTGCAGTTAGAGTACTGACAGGTCTAGTGCACAGCTGTAAAGCAGAGAAGATACAAACCATAGCATTTTAAATTTCCAGGTGGGAAAAGTTTTTTTTAACTTAAGGGATTTTAAGTTTCCAGTAGAGATTTCTGTGTTATGTAAAAGACACTTAAAATGATTTTGCTCCAACGTTTGCACTGATGAGCTAACATCTTCCTTATAAAATTTAACTGGACTTCAAAGAGTTCTCTTGCTATTTCCCCCCCTAGTCCTCTCAGTTATTATTACTGAATTATTTAAAAAATGGGGTTGTGCTGTTTTCAAGACCAAGCTGGTACTTGAAATTTAGGATTAAATACTAGTATTTAATATTATCTAGTATTATATTTAATAATAATATTTACCTAATATTAAATAGTTAACTAGCCTTCCCCAAGAAGTCAATAGAGCTTCTTTGTCTCAGGGCAGGGGCTCTGAACCAAAGGGGATCTTCCCACTCTTTTTTCCCAGACCCTGCAGTCTGAAGGGCCTCCCTTATAGCCCTGAGACTGCTAAACTCTTATCCAGGGGCCAGTCAAAGTGGGTATGAAATGTCAGAAATCTGAAAATTACACACATTCCCCTCTTCTAAGGTCAGCAGTGGAAGTGGGGGCAAAAGTAGGGCTTTTTCTATAGCAACTTTTCTACTTTCAGACTTTGCAGCTGCAGCTAGCTCTAATTTCTCTGCTCTTTCTGTTTTTAAGTCCTGCTGTCCCAGCTTTGTGAAATCCTTCTTACCTTTACTATTTCCCACAGGTCAGTGTGAGGACCCAGAGGGGTGAAACCTCACAGCCACAGCAGCACAGAACCAGCACGGTGTCCTCTGCAGGGCTGGGAACTTGATGGGAGTGGGAGAGGTAATTTAATTCTGTAAATCAGCTGAAAAGGAGGCTGAGCTGCAGCTCCTTTGCAGCAGTTTTTGGTGTGGCTGGCCTCATCATGACTGCAAAAGGGGTGGGAAGGAGAAATGGCAGAGAAGCTGTGTCCAAACAATGGAACTTTGGCAAAGGACATGGAAAGAAGAGGTACAAAGATCACAAGAGCTTTCTCAGGCTTAGAGCTGGAGGTCCCACAATGTGCTCCTGTCTTCCAGAAAGTTTTTATTCTGTGTAAAAGAATATCACTGTGCTTCATAGAAATAGCTCAGTGCATTCTCCAAAAGCCAGGAGCTTCAGTTCTCCATTTGGCATCACGCTGATGTTTCAGGGCCAACTTCACTTGCAGGAATCCAGTCTGACACAGTGAGTAGCCCTCTCGTGCAGTTACTGGGAGAATTACTATTTTAAGTTGGAGTACTTAATCAAGCTGAAAATATGCATGTGGGACAGATATTTTAAAATCCAGTTTAATTGTCAGTAGTTTGCAACCTGTGGAGCTGCACACTTCACTATCAAAAAGTGGGAAGATTCACAGTTCCCCATCAAAAGGCACACTGCACTCAACTTGCAAAGAATGAGAACCTGAGCTTTTAAAAAGCAATCTAAAATAGTTCCCCTCACACGGGCAAGTGCAATCATTAATATTTCTAGTCCTAATGTTAATATACTTAAATGTTCATTTTGTATGATCTCAGACCATGCTACTGAAACAGGGTAAATTGCACCATCTCAGGCTCCAACCTATATCAGATTTAGCATTACAAACACAAAGACAGAAATGAGCTGAAGAAGTGCCCTAAAATGTCTGTAAACCCATTTCATATGGGGAACCTAGCACAACTTTAATTCAGGATGTTTTTCAGTTTGTTCTCAAGCCCTCTTATGTATCTCAAATTATTAGCAAAGTCTTTACACTGAACACAAACACTGGAAGCTTGCATAAAGATACTGCTTTTAAAGTATGGGGCCTTGAAGTATTAAATTTTCTTTGTGGGTTTACATCCTTTAAATGTAATAGTGTGGTTAAAACATTCTCAGCAAAGAGCAGCTGTGACTTCCATAAAATGCTCCCCAGACAGACTTGGCTCAGTACTTCACCCTTTGAAATGACATTGGGTTCTACTGGCTGAGGCAGGAATTGGGAGAAAGAATAGAACCTTAATTTCAGCACAGACCAGGCCTCCTGGATGATGTGCTCACTAATATGTTGGGAGTTTACTAAACCAGCTGCTGCCGAGCTGGGATTGAGCTGGGGACTTACAGTGGTGATTAAAAGCAGAAAATACTTTTTCTTAGCATTTTTCTTAAATTCTAATTCAGTTGGAAGGTATTTTGGAGAAAGGAAAGCTTACTTACAGCACAACACTACACTGAAATAGAAAACAAATGTTCACCTTTTCTCAAGTATGGGTAGGAGGTAAATGTTATTACCTGGGATAGTTCTCTATGAAAGATTCTCTACTTGATAGAATAAAAACCATTTTCTCTCACAGTTACAGGAGAGACAGATGCAAACATTTGTTTATTATGTTTGAATCTTTACATAATGCAGAATTTTCAATACCTCCAGGCCAACAGAATCCTGTTTTAAGAAATGAGTATTCATGGGCTGTGTTTTCTCAATAACATCACCTCCTTTTTTCCTGCTTGGTAACTCATTTCTCTGCAACTCGATGAGCTCGGGTAATCTTTCAGTCTTTGGGGGATTGTGCTATGTAGTGGAAGTGGAAAGCAGCCATTCCATATGGTTTTCATCTCCTTCAGTCTAAAGGACCTTCTCTGTCCTGTATGTGACCATCTAAAAGAGCAGAAATAGAAATTTTTATAGCACAGATACGAAGCTACAACATGACTAATATGTCTAAGGGAGGGAGAAGAATTTAAAAGTCATACAGATAATTTGTTTTTATTTTAAGAATTCGTATTTTTTTTTCTTTTAGATCTATATAAAGCAGTTATGATTATCCAGTGTCTTGGTTTTGGTCTGCTCAGATCAGCCTGCCTGGTTCTCATTCTCCTGGGCGGTCTCCCCAGCTAAGTTCCCCAAAACCACAAGTTTATAATAAATATTTGGGCAGGCATTTCCTAGATGCTTTACAAACAACTTCTTCAGTTAGTATAATCCTATAATAATTCCTACAGGCTGCACAGGGAGCTCGTGGAGTCTCCCTCTTTGGAGACATTCAGCAGCCACCTGGGCACCTCTGTGCTCTAGGTGACCCTGCCTTGGCAGGTGGTTGGACTAGAAGATATGCAGAGATCCCTTCCAATATCCCTAAACATTCTGGGATTCTGTGAAAAAGCATTTAAGGGTAGCATTTAGCATATGGTACATCAACACAGCTTTTCCAAAGTTTCCTGATTATTCATGGCTGTGTTACAGTTATGGAGGCAACTTTGCAGTCAGGAATACCCCAGTTTTTCAGACTGGCAGAAGCCCTCATAGCTATCACCCAGCAGCTGTACTGCTGATGTGCTGTCAGCAAGAGGAGCTGCATTTTTTAAACCCACTTCTGAAAACTCATGGTCTTTCATTCCAAAGTACATTCAGAAAAGTCAATTAAGAACTGACTTCACAACAGAAGCCTTAAGACACCCTTACATACCTTCTATTGCCATGTATGAAATCCAGGGTTCAAGGTTTTCAGCTTCAGGAGACTGCAGCTTTTCAATTCCAGTCGAGTCAGTGGGAAATAGAAGTCCACAAATAGAAGTCAACAAATTGGACATGTCATATTTGATCCAATATATTTTCCTAGTAATATTTTGCTTTGAAAGTATAAGGTGAGTGTTAGGCATGTTTTTATTTACCAAAGCCAGTTCATTAACTAAATAAGGGTTTTTTTCTAACTGTATTTTAGATGTCCTGTAGCTGGGTATATGTAAGTGAAGGTTAAAACACTAAAAAACCCCATAACCATTTGTGAGAAAT
Organism: Chloebia gouldiae; assembly: GCA_003676055.1. Classification (NCBI taxonomy): domain Eukaryota; kingdom Metazoa; phylum Chordata; class Aves; order Passeriformes; family Passeridae; genus Chloebia; species Chloebia gouldiae. Next base: position 463,239 of record QUSF01000109.1, read on the forward strand.
TAGGAATCCTAATTTCTAAGCTCTTAAGGCAACATTCTAAAAATGTATATTTATTTCTGAATGCTAATAGGAAGATTTCCATGACCTTGTTCTTGTCAGCATGCTATTTAGAAATAAAATCCTGATTTGCAAAGTGTCAGATTAACACAGCTGTGCACATGTGCTCACTTGATTGCAGACTGCATGCACAACTTTGTTTACATGGGTCAAATCAGCCCACAACTGCTCTTGCAATCGAGGTCTCCAATCAGCAGAGGCTTTACAAGGTTTAAAACTGCCCCCATGCACAAATTCAGCATATTTGAGAAGACCCTACACAGAGCTGTCTGTGGCATCTGGGATCTGGATGTATCACTGGGTTTCTGCTCCAGCTCACCTGGAGTGCACAATGCCACTTTTTCTTCCCCTTTTTAGCATATGGATCTCAGTAGGGAAAAAAAGCTCAGCAATGTAAATCTCACTGCATTTACATACAGCTTCACATCCCACCTGGACACCAGTCTGTTTTAGCAGGTTAATGTCTGTATGCTTGATGAGCAGAAGAAAGCAATGCAACCTCAGTTCTTAGTCTGTAGCCATCTTTAGAGGAATGTTTTTGAGCCAAACAGGTGTTGCACAGCACAGAGATTTTCATTATCTCTGCCTCATATAAACTACATTTTTTAATTTTTAAAACTGTAACTAGCATCTTTATGACAGCTCAGTTTTTTGTACTGAGGAAGGTTTTCCAGCACAGCTGAATATCATGGAAGAAAACATTAAGATGGTTGTGGGACCTGATGCTACTTCACCAGGTTATTTTCTAGACTACCCCTCTCTCTCTGAAACCCTCAGAAACAACAACCAAAAACAATAAACCAAAACCAACAAACCAGTTGGCCAAACTTGGTCCTTGTGGTTCTGATTATTTTTCTGTACCTCCCAAAATCCTAGATGTCACCAGGGGAAAAAGAGGGACCTTTCTTGGTAAGATGTGCATAATCAAATTCAAAGAATTCACAATGTACAGCATCCCCACATTTGTGGGCTCTCTACATTACAGAAAAGCTGATTCTGCTTTATTGTTTCTTGTCAATCTTTTCCAAATGAACACAAATCAATAGGGATGTGATGAATTTGGGATGTTCTACCCACTACTCTGATATAACTGCTAGTCAAAAATACCTACTGCTCTAAGTGTTAATTTCAAATTTCTCTTTTGCAGAGTTAGGAATGTGCAGTTCCTAAAGAAAGGTGATTAATGATTCTTTGGAAGGTACTTGTGCTCTTTCAGAAAGGGTGGTAGCTGCAGGTACAGCCTAATGCTAACAAAAATGAATATGCTAAAAAATGAATACACATTCATTCAGCAGCAGTTTGGCTCCAAAAGTCCTAAGTGAACACAGCTGAGAAGAAAGAGTCAGATAAAGTTATTTTCATGCAGAATTTTTAATCAAAGAGACGTGATAGTTTCAAAGATTTTTGAGGTTGAAATGAGCCAATAAACCTAAGAAGCTCCTGAAGCACAAGTCCTCTCACACATTCTTGTGTTCAATATAGGAATTCAATCCTTTTAGCCAGAGCTGCCAAGTTCCTCTCACGAGGAGTGAGCAGGAGAGGCCAGGGTTGGACACTGCACAGAGCAGGGTGTACTAGGAGTGTCCACATCTTTCCAATCTGTGTCCTGGCACCTTTCTAGCAGAGACTCTCCTACCTTGAACTGGGAAAAAAAATTTGCTTCTTGATGGCAAGTTGAATTAAAGGCATGGTCTTAAAGAGTCATGAAGATTCCCAAGCAGGCATGTAAGCAGCACTAGTGAGTGTGATCCAGGTCTCTGTTTATAGGTCTTTTACTGTAAACACTTTTTCAGGATTATCTCCAAGGCAATCTGCTCCAGCCCTTGGATTACAGGAAAACCTGGTTCCCTCATGCAGACTATTAAGCAGACTTGCTATGTTTTTTTTGCACCAGGAGCTATATTCTAGTTTTGTTTTACTCTGAGACCATAACAACAGTTCACAATGGTCTTCAGGGAAATGAAGGAAAATTAAAGGAAACCATGTTTTACAGGAGAGTGCAGATAGTACAGAGACATTTATTAGTTATGAAGGAAAAACATGCTAGTCGAACCATGTTGCTAAAAGGTTTCATTTGAAGGTGTCTAAATTTAGGTGCCCAGTTTCTGATCACTTGATAATCCAACCAAAGTTATCAGGCAGACACTCTTTAGGAAAACATGGGAAAAAAATATTTTGCTTTGCCAGCTCTTGTCCCCACCTATCTGTCAGCAAGTTTGCATTCAACAATGTGCACACAAAACTGATTCTTCTTGCAGTGAATCTCCTGCAAATTAATTTGTCATGTCTGCATTTAATGGTTTCCAAAAGACAATACACATCACTGAAACATTTTAATGAAGTTAGGGCAAAAATCTTTTATGCACCCCATGAAAAGCGAAACAGATTCTTCAAGGTGTTTCTAATGAAGAGATATAAAAGTAAGTTCTTCCCTTGTTTATATCTCTCCCTAAGTTTCTACTTTGGAAAGTTGTTGAACCATAACAACTGTAATTGCAGGCCGGATAGAGAGACTTCTTGGTGTTCTTGGTGTTCTTCTTGATGTTCTCCATTCTAAAAATGGAGAAAGGTGTTTGCATACGGAAACTGCCAGGTTGGGCACGTGATCTCAGATCAAGAAACATATAGTGTTTCTCTTCAATTCCAGAAAAATGAGGAATTTGAAAAGAAATGGGCGCTTGTTTGCCATTTTTTGTGTCCTAAAGAAGAAGTTACACAAAGGATGTCTCCCAGTGTTGGCCCTCACTGGAGACTGCTGAGGAGCAGCTTCTTGCTTTGCTTGTGGAAGAGAAGTTCCAGGAGCAAAGGAGGCTCACTCCAACAGCTGGTTAACTTCCAGCTGTTCTGATACATTAATTTGTTAATGCTTCTTCTCCATGCATGCAACTAAAAGGCCTTTAAAGGTCTCAGAAACAGCCACTTGAACAAACAGGTCTCAGAGCTGGGCTGTGATGCTCACTCAGAGTTTGGTTAGCAGAGCACAGAGGGAAGGTTGGCTGCTGTCCCTGCCCCAGCTGCACCACAGAGCCTGGGAATGGAGAGGAATTTCACATCTGAGCACAACACAATAAGAATATTGTTACAGGTCCCATGGGGCAGCAGCATTTCAGAATATGCTATATGCACAGCTTGAGAATGCTGGCCTGTCAATTTGGTGGAGTGCATTTTCTCTGTCAGAGATTTTAGGCTAGGAATTAGGAAAAAAACACAGATTTTGGAGTTACATGGCAGAGCTCTGTCAATTTCAAGCAGTAATTACTTGATGGGAGCTCAAATTAAGAATATTTATTTCCATCCAGGCTATGCATTATAGTGAAGAAGCAAGTGAAAGCTGAAGTTATTGATAGCAAGTTCCAGAGATCTGTATTCAGCAGAATGAATAAAAATGAATAAAATAAAAAGCATTTTAGGTTTTAATTATTATTTAAGGAATTCTAAGACCATCTATCAATTAAATGCCAAACAGATTCACAATTCAACCTTGGTTTGCAGTACGTGGAGGAAGCTCTGTTGGGGGGCAGCTGTAAAAGTGATTATTTTTAGAGGACTTAAAGCTACAGAAGAAACTGGTCAGGGGATTTCTGGTACATACTCTGATGGCATATACACAGTTGAATAACTCCCAGGTGACCCAGTTTATAGTAATCTAATTCAGCAAATATTTTCATTTTACAGCAGGGATATTTGTAACCTGCTAGTACATTTGATTTCCAAGCAGACAGTGTTTCAAATAAACTATGTAGCTCTGTTCTCTTCCTTTCAAGTTCTTGGTAAAAACATTTCAATCCTCTTCAATCTTCTTCAGGTTTTACTGTAGATGTAGAGGAAAGAGGATACAAGTGTTGCTCACAGCATGATCTGGAACAGTCTAGCAGACCAAAGTCATTCCTAAAATAAAAGAATCAGTTCTATAGTCTTGTAAACTGAGACACACAGAAAAAAAACCCCAAAACCACATACACCCCCACCCCAAAAACTAGAAAACCAGAAAACCCCCAAATAATCAAACACTAAGAATGAAAAGAATAATTTGCTTTTGCACTAAGGGCAAATATGGCTCTTGGACAAGAATTGGACTAAATGTATTCTGAAAGTTCTGTTTTTGCAAGAAAGAAAATACCACTGTTAATCACTCTTCCTGAGTTACTGTAAATACTGACACTGGATTTAGAAACTTGAATGAACATGAACTTTAAAGTTCATTCACTGGATGAGGAGTCACAAAAGTATTTCAAAACGAGAACCCCAGTGCCAAATCTGTGGCTTTTGTACAATGCAGTTGGTGATTGAGAAATTCCCCATGTCCACTTAGAGTGGAAATGTATCCTATTTAGTGTGGTAGCCAGATTTTCAACGATGTTTAAGCATTTTCAGGTAGGAATCCTCCCAGGGTGCCAAAGACTCTACAGAAGTAATAATAAGGAATATATGGGGAGAAAGTCAGTGTCCATTTGATTATAACAATAACTAGACACTCCAAACAAAACAAACTGTGTTGAATTGGTGTCCAGCAGCCCTGTCAGTTCCAGAAATGAAATGTTTTGGGTACTATACTATTACAGAAAATTTTATCACTTAAAAATATGCTCAAGAGTTCACCCCATGAGGAAAGGCTGTGCTAGGCAGCTGTGCCTTTGCTGCTGAACAATTCCCTGCTACTTCAAGGAAACTACTGTGGCCCATTCCTGGGTAACAATTGTTTAAAACACAATGCTGTGAAGACACTGAAATGAGAAAATCCATAATTCTTCTCAATTGGCAGTTTGCTACAAAAACATGTTTTGCAAATCCCAAGACAGCATTCCACAAAAATCTGTCCAAAAGCCCTTAAAACAGGTAGAAAGTAGTGCTGGGTTCTAATCTGTTTCTTGAGCTGTGGATACCAGTACCCTTCAAGCTGATTTGGAGGGGCAGGATGGGGAAAGGAATATCTGCTCTACTTTGCATAATCAAAGAGTCACCCAATTCCTGGAAAAGTAGTTGATGATTTCAAAGCTAGTGGGTGGTTAAGCTATGTAGCCCCCATTAAATTTGGGAAAATATTAAGTCTCCATCTAAGACTGGCAGATAGTGGAGCCACATTGTTTAAATATGAATTTACAAGGGAGTTGGCTGTGGACTTGGGCTCCAGTAACTCTTTTCTCTGAGTGCTTCCAACCTCAGTTTAGATTTGGATATGGGCATGACTAAAGGTATGCAGCACAAAAGAATGGACAAATTGTTGCAGATCTTCAGACAGGTCAGAGTCTGAATTGCCAAATTCAGGCTCTGAATGGCCAAATTGTTGCAGGTCTTCAGGCAGGTCACAGCCAAGCAGCCTGAGGTCAGTGACACAAAGACCAGCCCAGAGCAGCTCTCTTTCACCACTGTCAGAATCAGAAAGGACCTGAAAATCATCTTTGTGCCCTCCATCTATTTACTTTATTACTGGAGACAGCACAACTTCATTTTCACAATGGGCAGAAAGATCTCAGGCTGCAGGTGGCTGGAAAATGTGGTGGAAGTGTTTTACTGGGACATTGACAGAACTCAGGTGGGAGGCATTCCTTGTGGGACAGGTTCACTGCCACACAAAACCTGAAGCAGCACAACAAAGTAATGAGAAACCTGGTAATGGCTATTCATTCAGTAATTCTGAGCGTGTTCAATGCCCACTGCTCTTTTTTTTTTTATTTTTTAATAGACTCAAAAAGCTTTTTTTTTTTTTTTAGGGTGGAATTGCAATGCAACTCAAACTTGTTGCAGTACACCAGAATAAAGAGCTGATAACACAAGTGAAATCCAAACCACATGAAAATTGCTCAGCCATATTTGTTTTGTTGCAGTATTTTTGAAAACCAGTCAGCTAAACTGATAGAGTAAACAGTGCAATAAATTTGGTGTATTTCTGTTCAAAGGCCCTGGACAAATGGAGAACAAGACTAATACATATTTTTATTAGCTCTCAAATTCATTGATCTCCATTTAGACATCCCATTGCAAGAATGAAATCTCAGTTGTCTTAAAATCCATTTCCACTATTTCCTTTAAGGGAATGTTACTGAGTCATAACTGTAACATTAGAGATAATTAATTGGAACTTTGTGCCAGCACAAATACCAAAACAGCTGATACTTAGATTTTTGGTTGTCTGTCCCCTAAGACCCTTCAGCAGGTAGAAAACTCAACCACTTCCTTAAAATTCCATTTTCTCTGAAAAGAAATGCACAAAATTAATCTATATGCTGTGACTTGAATTAGTTTATCCCCTGGCTCTATTGTTGCTTATAAGGATGAAGTATCATTGCAATATTTGCACACTGTTCACCTAACATTTAAAAATGTATCTTTGCTTGTTAAGAAAAAGCCCAAATACACTGTAACAATTATGTCTTTGTTTTGTTTAGCTGTGTACATAATATTTTGCAAATGTGTGTGTAGAACACATTTGCATTTTGTTTCAGTGGAAGTTTGGGGCAGCAGAACTGGCTATGTCAGCAACACAGTACTGAAATAATTCACTTTAACTTCCCTCAAAAGTAAACTGGTATCCAGATACCTTTCTCACTGTTCCCTAAATTCACCTTTTACATGCTAAACATAGAAATTAATTAATTAATTAATTTTCTAATTCAGGAAGGTGTTTCAGACATGATTTCAAGTATCTCCCTTCACTCTGAAGCTGTCTCGAAGCACCTTCCTGAGCAGGGGTCTGCTTGTGCCACTGCAGAAAAAGCAACAAAGGGCAAACCCTGCAAGGGATGTGTCGTGTCTGACTCCTGCATCTTGTGGTGACACCAACATCAGGGCAAGTGTTGGCCCTTCTGCTGCTGCCAGAGGGCAAGTGGAAATTAGCTGTGAACACCATGCTGCTAACAGGGAAATTCAGATGGATCTGACAGCACAGGGCCATGCTGAATGGGGCTGACTATTTGGGACTGCCTTCTGCTGCAGTAAGACAGTCCCTCCTAGGTGATTTCCATTTCTTTCCTGTCTCCAGGCACTGGGTAGCATCCCTTTTTTATTATCTTCTCTGTCCAAGTAAACAAAACAGCACTGAAATAACTTTTCCATTCAGAAGGAGGTATGGCTTTTTCACAATCTGAATATGGTGCAGCTATTGAATGGTGTGGGGGAGGAGTTACTTTTGAGCACTTCCACTCACCTGCATATTTTGGGTTTTTTTTTGTCATGAAGCCTGCCTGAGGCTAGACACTCCCCCAGGCCTCCTCAGAGGTCAACTTCTCATTTGTGTGCACCACACAGGATCACTTTTAACCTTATAAAAAGCTAAGACTGGTGAATGTTTCACTTCAAATTGGAGCATTTCTGCCAAATTTCTTACCAAGGTAAAGCACATTTCCAGCAATACTTCCTGCTCCACCTTCCTTTCCCCCTTTCTTACCCCTTCTCCTAACTTTGCACAGCATTGGGTACAAGAGGGTTGCTGGAGAGGGAGATCCTGTAAGTGCCTAGTTAGGGCATTTCATCAGCCCTTTTGGCTACTTAAATACTGCAGTGAGGCTGTATCAGAACTTGACATCAGGTCATGCATCCATTTATGGAAGTACATTCAGAATTTGTGTTTCCTAGGTATTAATCATTAGAACTCATCCCAGAATCTAAGCCAAAAAAGCACATCCTCTCATCTGAACTGAAATAAAAAAAAGAGCCAATCTGTTTGTGCAGGTAATTTCTAATACTTCTGTTTTTATGATTAAAGCCTATTGGAATATTTACATATAAAGTTTAAAATAAATGAAAGCCTACTGGTACTACTAGATATATGGAATATTTTAAACTGCTTCAAAAATAATCTTCAATATCTCCAATGTTTAACAATCTTCAGAATTTAACTAGTCTATAAGAAAAGTCAGCAAATAAAATGGCTTCGGGTAAAAGATACATACCTAACTTGCTAAAATTAAAATCAAAGAATCTCCTTTGTTATGAAGTTTTCTTGTCAGATGGAGGGATTTGCATCTATTCCCAATAATATTAAAGCTTTCAAATTATTCCACCCTGAGTATAAAGATGAAAACCATCTCTCTAGTAAATAGGGCTGTTTATGTTTTCTCAAGAATACATATAATGAATCCCTTCACCAAACACCAGTTTTGTAATTTTCTCAATTTGCACTTTAACTGCAAGATAACAATGATTAGTTCTGAAATGAAAACTTAAACTAGGGACATAAATTTCTTGACAAGTATTACTTAAAAAAAGGTAATTCTCAAATCTATACCAATATAATGGCAGCAGCTTCAGTAATCACTGGATTTATAAACAATGCTTGGCCTCTGTCTCCCACAGTTGTTTCAAACCTGAGTGATGCTGTCCTGTTAAAATCTCTGCATCTTTTCTCCAAGTAGTTTCCCATGTTAATATTAAGAAAGCAATGGAAGTGAAAGCAAGAGGAGGCAAAACCCCAGGGGATAAACCATGCTACTGATATCCACTAAGAAGCACTTTGGCATGCCTGAACATCTGGCTGCCATTGCTGGAATCCTCTCTGACCAGCTGCAGAGTTTTTGGTTCGCTAATTTGGGATTTCCTGGCCAATGCACCAATTAATGTGGTGGGTTCAGTGCTGGCCAAGTGCCAGTGCACCCACTAGGATATACTTAACTCATTTCTTGCTGTGAGATAAGATTAGGAGGAAGGCAAAGCAGGCTCAAATCTTTAAAAAGTTATAAAGAAGACTTTATTAACAGTAACTAAAAGAAAGAATAATAAGAATAAAACTTTTAGAACGCTTGTCCTCCCTCCACAACCTTTCTTTCCCACTCACAATGTACAGAAACAATTCAGTCATTTAAACACTTCTAGAATAGTCTTTCTGGAGTTCATTTAGGGAGAGGAGTCCCTCTAGTAAATGAATGGAGACTTCACAAGAAAACAGTTCTCTTGTGGCTTTTAATTTGCATGAATAGCAGCCACCCAGAAAAATCTGCAATCTTGAAATCCCTCCCATTTTTTCACAGCTTTTCTCTCAGCTGTGTTTATGGGCCATGTCAATTTATGGGGTACTATTTTAAAGTTGAGGTGTTCAAGAGCAAAGGTTCTCTTTATCTCTGAAATCTTCATCTTTCAGAATAGATATCATCTTCTTCTCTTCCTGGGGGCACAGAGTTTTCACCACCCTTTAACATGTGTCTTTGCAGACATGTGTACAGGTTCCTTAATGGTTCAACAGGTTGTCAGTTCTCAGAGCTAATTACTGATCGGTCTTTGTTAGACATGTGTCGCCCTGTTCTTTTAAAAGTTTTAGTTCTTTTAAAATAAGTTTTCTATGCTTTCTGATGTTTACATATTTCTACTGGAGTTTCTCACACATGTTCATGTAAATAATGATTGTTTTGTATTCTTCTTTGTGGGAGGAGAGAACTGATGGACTGTTGGTTTAACCAGTGTGGTTGGAGAAGTAACAATTTCGTCCTCCAATCCACTATGACTTTTAGAATTCGATATATTGTGAAGTCAGAAATAAAGTTAGCTCCTTTTGCTCTTTGCATCTTAGAGGTGTGCATGAGATATTTTGTGTTGCAGTGTGACAGACACGTAGGAAACTGCTAGCAGCTTCTCTTAAAACATCACTTCTGTGATGCAAACCAGGACACCAACATTTCCCAGTGCACAGCTCCCTGTTGGGTGAGAGGATATTGAATCTGTTTAATTAATGCATTAAGAAGTGCTCAAGGGAAGCACCACAGGCACATTCAGCTTCACCTTGGAGGATTCACCAAGAATCTTTCTGCCGATACCAATTCAGCACAAAAGAATTGCCAGTAGCTCAAAGCTTTCCTTGGGTAATGTTTAAACACCTAAACCCCAAAGCTAACCACCTTATGTGATTCCTCCAAATATGCTGAATACCCCACAAATCACAGCAATTGCACAGTAAAGAGACACGAGTGGCAAATGTTTTACAGTCCTGCATGTGCTTTGACCAGATCTGTTGATATTCTTAGAAAAATAAGTCAGTTCCTGCTACACCACCTTTGATTACACACTCTGTGAAAGTTCTAGGTCTAAACTGATGCTCTGAGGGGAATCTCCTCACTTGGTAGAAAACTAAGCTGCCATTTAATGCTGCCTGGTCTGAATGACCAATCTCATACTGGAAACAAGATATGTAAAGCCTGACAGTCAATTTTACCTGCTGCTTTATGTGATAAGGCAACACTCTGCATAGTAACAGTGATTTCAGTTTTCTTATTACCTCCTGGGCAAGCTTTGCACAGTGTCAGGTTTTTGTGACCATTTTCATTCCAGCTATGCTGTGTTATTCTGTGCTTCACTACTGTATTGATCCATGCTTTTTATAACACTCATTGTAATTTTCATATTTAATTCAACTTTGCAATAACATTAGAAACATAAAGACTACCATATAGTGCAGGGTGCAAGTGTTTGTTAAACAATTTAACACCATTTATCAGCCTCATTTTGCTATTGCCCTTGACTCTTCAGGAAATCCTGTGTTCCTAGAAACCACAGTACCCAGAATCAACTTTAAAAAGCATTATACTTATCTTCTCAAACATTCAATACCAAGTACATAGCAGTGCCTGTGGTTCAGCCTTACAGGAGCTCCCCTGCAGAAAAACCTGCTTTTCTAATTCAAGCTTCAGGCATAAGATAATATTTTTGGCTCATCATTATTGACTGTAGGTTCAATCTGCTTAAGGGAATAATTTATCACCACACTCTGATTTCCAGGTGCATAAGACAGATCAACTAATTATGCTGGTAACTTACAACAGTCTTGGCTGTTTGCACTGGAGCTACACCAAAATGTGGTGGACCACAGTGTGAAAAAGATGGCTTTGTGCAGAAGCACTCAATATGCTCTCTGCATCCCACTGTCCTTCCCTTGGGATAATTCATCTGACTCAAGCAGTTATGTGCATGTGCTGATGCAGCCTGGCTCACTGGTACCACAGAAATTTATCCCTGCTAAGGCTCTGACACAGTCACTTCTGTATCAGGAACCAACAATGTGTGTTCTCCTGCTCTGTAATAAATGCAATGTGTTGTGATTCACAGTTACCAGAAAAATGCTGAGAGAGGTGTTCAGCCTGGTTCTTGCATCCAAGCTATATTCAGGGCAAAACTAAAAATATGCATTGAAAAATCACTTTGTCAGCTGCTCCCAGTAACAACAGCTGGTAACAACCCTTCAGCTCTTCTCAGAAAAGGAAGTGAAACCTGGGGCATCATCACAACCAGCTGTTCCCCATCTGGGACTCCCCTCTCGCTGGCAGGAGCTCTTAGCTCTGGGTTTCAGGTGCTTTGTAACCCTCTGAACAGACTCACACAAGCTAAGGCAGAACTGAGTGGCAGAAGTGAGGATAGACCTGTGGTGTTTGGGATCCACAGCTTGGATGAGACCACTGCCTTCATCTGGACACCACTCAATTAACTCTGCCTTCCTCTTCTGTCCTTCTTCCACGTGCATCTCTCCTCCCTCCTCAACACCATGTTACAAGAACTGTGAGGTTACCAAGTTTAGCCTCAGAAGCAACAACAACAAAAATCCCTGAACAAACCCAACCCACAGACTCCAGCAGATTCTCAGGCGTGGAAAATCCAGTTCAGTTCCCTTTGGCAAAGACCTTATCTTTAATTGTTCACAATAGGAAGTTTCAGCAGTAATAAGCAACTCTGTCAAGCTCAGTAACAGTGAGGGCAGCATTAGTGCTGTGCATATGCAGACATTCACATCTATTTTCATACTGTGCACAGATTTCCTGCACAATAGACTAATATCAATTTTCCCATGCTTCACAGCTTGGTTTTGATAAGTTAAGGAAAAGTGCATAAAATACCAGTGTTGAATATTTATTTGCTAACTTATTTAATTTCAGTGGTTAAGGGGAATAGCATAGAGTTTCTTAGAAAATATTTTCTTCAAATTGCTTCTCAATTGGTCTGATGCCATCCAGAGTATTTGTGTCCACAATGAATAATATATTAAGAAAGGGTATTTTTCACAGATAAAATAAGGAAGTAATTTTAGCTCCATATCAGCACCATTTCAGACTTTTCAGTATAATTTCATAGTAAAGTTTTTATATTGTTGGTTGTCTGGGATTTTTTATTTTTCTTTTGCATTACAAAGAAATGTTACAGCATTAACAAGCCAAAAGAAAAATCCATGTAGCAAGAGCTCAATTTAATCAGTCTAAAAGTTTGTGAATTGAAAACTGCACACTCCTGGTAAGCTCCTAAGAATTGACTGTGGAGGGCTCAGGTCATGGACTCTGTGCTGAAATCCTGTAACTCATAAAATCACTCTACTCATGCAAAGCACGGCTGTGCCTTGTTTTTGCTGCAAACCCAGGACACTTACTTGGCCTTCCTGGTTCTGAAAATTCTCTGAAAAGAGCTATTTTCCTTATGAAATAATTCATAAGCTGTTTTAAGGAGCCTTTCTGATAAGGGTTTTTCCTTTACAGGCAAACTGTTCATCCCATTTAGGTTTGACCTGAAAGTGACGCATTGTTCAGAATGAAAAAAGATTAAACCCCACATTTCTCAGCTTATGCTTAATATTTTAATATTTAAAAAATATTTTAATTCCTACTCTTTTTTTTTTTTGTATCTACTTATGGAGAACTAGAGATTGCAAGGTATGTGGGCTGGCCATTTTTAAAGTCAATTCTTGGAGTCATAATGAATTGATTTACAAGTTCTTTGAATAAAGCAGTTTATCCAGACTGGCTCTGGACCAGACAGAGACTTTGTGTTTCAATGAGCAACTGAATTTAATTCTTTGCAGCCATCCCACAACAACAGAATCTGGGGTGCTTGGGCCCCACGTGCACAAGGCAGAGCCTTGCAAAGAGTTGTTTTCCTTCAGAGCAAAATTCCTTCCTGGAAATTCAAATCACAGAATACAATTATGTTCTATACCTCACTCTGATTTTTATTTAGCTTGAACATCTCCAGACTGTCCCTCAGAGGGGTGATATGAAGCTCAGACGAAATAAATGAAGGAGGACAGAGGCCATATGTTTTTTATGATGGTCTCAGAGTAAGAAACTTCCACCTGTAGCTTTCCTACTGTAATATGATGGGAAAGCTACACCTTTATTTTTTGATTGTCTTCATTTCTTGTCATCTCTGTTATGAATACAGATCTTCCTGAATAATTCAGCCATTTTCCAGTCAGCAAATCCTAAATAAACTGATACCTCATGAGTAAGTAGAGATAGCAGGTTTGAACAGCTAAATGTACTGAACAAAGTCATCCAGAATATTACAACATTTGGACACATTTAAATCCTACCAACTGCACCTGAATGTGGTCACATTCACCCAAATGTAGGTGGTAACCAAATCAGGATTCCAAATTTTTTCACATATCAAGGGCAGTCAGGATCTTGTTCATTCTTCGAACAGTCAGTTATTTTAGTTTTTAGGTGATATATTTTGTAACTAGTATCCCAGGAAATGCACATAGGGCAGCAGAAAAAATTAAACTTTCATATGAAAGCAATCAAACCATGTGAGCAAGTAGAAATATCTTGGCTGCAGAGGAATAAATTGTGTAGAATAGACTACAGCACCAAGCATATGATACACAAGAAACCTTAATTTAGATGCTAATTAACCCAAATGTAAGAATTACAGGGTTAATTAAGCAACATATCCTTCTCACAATTTTATCTGCTGCAGACACAGGTGAGAGGAGAAGGATCTTACCATTTGATTAAATTAGCCACAAGCCACACTGGGAAGTTATGATAAACATTTTTGGAAAGCATTTAATTATGAGCCCTAACTAGGATGGATTCTGCATTTAGATTACATCCATTTTTATTATTGGACATGAAATATCAAATGATCAAGAAAACAGCCACTTCAACAGCTATGTAATAAATGCTTCTCCTGCAGCACAGTTGTTAAACCAAAACACATATTTCTAATCAGCTAAGTTGTAACCAGCATGCAGAAAACTCATTAAGTTTAAATGAAACCCTTATTTCAAGCACAGTGCGACCACTTTTGGAACTGTGGCTCGTTGCATGGCAATTTTCTTTTCCTTGTCTGTGACACCACCCCAGCCCCCTGTAAATCAGCATTGTCTGCTCAGCCTCAGGCAGCTCGTTTGTTGGGTAATGGAGCAGAAGGTGGGGAATGGAAGAGGAGCCTTCATGCAGATAAGATTCTTAGGCAGACTAGGTAAATCCTTTGGGAACTGGGAGAATTCCATGACATTTATAACCAATCATCCTTATGTGAGTATTGATTCTTCAAGAACCATCAACACTTCTTCTAGCTTACAGCATCTACTGCTTCCCTAAGGAGCCAGGTGCAGGAACAAGACTTGTTCCTCACCTTCCCAAGGCATCTTCTGAACCTCCAGAGTTAGAGGTCCTTGGCTCTATGTACATGACCTTTTGTGTCAAATTTAATTATACAAAGAAAAAAATTCAGTTAAAGATGTTACTCCCTTTCACAGCATATTTAAAAACCAGACCTCATGGTGAAACCACACCTCTTTAATTCAGTCTGCATTTAATATTTCCTTTCAATTACCTCGTGGAATGTTGTTCATTTGTGGGGATAAGGTTTGTCCTGCTATCCCAGCACACATCACAGGAGGACCATGTAGTGTGGGAAAACTTACTCTGCTAACAGCCAGTGCAAGAATGCTTGCTTTTACAAAACATATGAGTAAAAGGTTTGTTCATCAATATCAACCAGACTGAAATAATAATTTTATACCTTTGGGTCCCGTAAAAAAACAAAACAAAAGACCCAACATGAACACAAAAGAACCATCTAAAGACACTCATTCCCTAAGGAGCCAGCTTGCAGGAGGAAGTCTTGTTGAGAGCAGACCTCACGTGTGTCCTTCCAGCTGGCAAATCCCCATTTTTAGCAGCTGAGGAGTGAAAATATAAAGCAGCCAGGTAGGAAATCTTCCATTCCATATTAAAAAAAAAATTCCAAAAAACCTTTGCAAAAAAATCCTTAAAGCAGCCAGGTAGGAAACCTTCCACTCTATGTGGTGCACTCCATGAATAAAACCCCCATGGAACAACTAATTAGAATAATGGCTAGAAAATATTGTAATTGAAGGCCTTTAGCCCTGTTGTGTTTACAGAGGCTTAGCACAATGTGAGATGTTCTCTCAAATTATTTGTGTAGGGTTCATTTCTCCTGCTGGTTTTCTTACAACATTTTTTAAACATGGGGTCTGGAAATGAAGTAATTTTCTTCTGCTATTTTGTTCTGAAGATTCAGCAAAAAAGCACCCTGACAGAGAATTCAAAACAACAACTCATGACTCACAAGTTAAACTATTTTATAAGCACTGCAAATCGCATGAGGAAAAATATCCTATTAAGAATATTCAGGATGATGCACAGGGTTTTCAGATCAGTTGTATTTTAATAAGATGGTAAATGATGAATTTTGTCTATTAATACAATACCAAATGGCAGAGGGCCAGGCTCAGGATGCATTGGGGATTTTACAGAAAGTCAAAGAATATACCTGATCTATTAGATTCAAGGAAGATTTGTAAGTTGCATGCCAACTCAAGCATTCCAGGGCATGGATTCCATATCCGAATATTTAATAGGATTTTTTTTTTGACCATGCCACTGTACTGAAGAAAAGAAGCCAAGATAGGGGAAAAAAAATTAAAATTTTATTTTCCAAATCTGCTATACATTTTCCTAAACTGTTTTTTTTTTTTTTTAACCAGTCAGTCATCTTCAGAAGTTTAAGCTGGAATATGTATTATCATGACACTAGAAATTCTAGTTTAGTTTCTTGTGCTTTCTGAAAATACCATACTGTGCAGAAAGGACTTAACAATATTTTCACTGCTGTCTCATGAAACAGTTGCTTCAGTAGTTTGCCCTGAGCTTAAATCCAAGATCATTGCTGTTTCTAGAGAAATCTTATTTGAGAGAATTTATATTGCAGGTTCCCAAAGTAACCCAGATTAACACCTTTACACCTTAATGCTGGAACTGCACAAACTGTCACACCTAAAGTCACTCCAGGAGAGTTAATGACAGAAAAAGCCTGAATTGGAAATCCTCATCCATTTGATAAAAGAGCAGGGTAGAGAGACATCTTATATCAGGGGCAAAAAGAGAGTCAGGACATAGCAGACTAAACTCACTGTATTGTTTTCTCAGCATTTCTGACTTTGTAAACATTTATCTGTCCAATTTATAGGGTTCAATCACTTCTCAGAGCTCTCCCACAAGCCAGTCATTTTAATGTTAACCAAATATTGAACTCCCTGCAAGTCAATGAAAATATTTATTGACTAAAATATTCAGTCTATAAACATGCACAGTTAGAGGGCTTCTGTTATAAAAGAGTGACAAAGTAGAAAGAGGGAATTAGCAGATTTGAAAAAATGAGTAATTCTCTGATATTAGAGTTAGTAGAATGCACACTATTAAGCATAATATTTATATCTACTTGAATAAATCTTATCTAGTATCAAAATAAGATACAGAAAAATGTATATTTACAAAGGCACAGAAGGCTCTACTCTGCAACCCTTAGAAAGAAATGGTTTTTGGGTCTTATTGGCATCTTCAACCCTTAGAATCATTCATATTACATAACAAAGGTGACTCAGGTGCAAACCCCATGACCCTGTCAGCAGCAAAATTCTGCATCTCTTCACATTTCACCTCTGAAGATGAACTGTAAGAAACCAATGGATGGTTCTACCACTGTTTATTTTGTAAGAAAGAATGGTGTAGAAAAATCCCATTGTCTCTAAGTCATACAGGGGATGTCTACCAATACTTATTTGTGTTCCATCAGCCACTTGCACATCTTTTTGAATATATCTTTTCCATTTCTGTTTTTAAGGCTATATCTGATTGTTTCAGGAAGTGACAGACATTTCAGTGAGGCTACAGAAATGTAAAGAAGTATTGATTGTTCAAGTTTTGTGGTAACTTCAAAACATAATTTTACAGTGGATATTTAACTATTTGAGTATGTTTTATATAGTAATTTCAGATTTCTTTCCTTCCCAAAGCTGCAGGTATTAATGAAAAATAATTTAAAGAAATAGTTGGCAAATTTCTAATGGATATGAATCATTTATAATAAAGAGGGGACATAAATTGGTATTTGGAGTACTAGACATCATGAACATTGCTATGGAGAAAGCAGAAATCAATTGAGAATTAAAAGCTTTTTAGGAGCAGCTTAATTCACTTGTGATAGCTCCATAACAATTATTAAATCTTCATTTGCAATGTGGATTTCCATAGCTACTGAGAAGTTGTATAGATTCTGTATGCCAGCACTGGAATCAATATAACATTCCGTGATTCACTGATGGTGAATTTCATTTATTTCCTCTTCTTGCAAACACAATTCATCAGGGTTCTGGCAGCTTCCAGACGTACAATGCATTCCATTAAAATAGGGATTCATGTTTTTCTTTGTCAGGGTACTCCAGACCTATTCAAATGTGGCAAAACCCCAATAATTACTCTTGCAGCCCAGGAGTGGCTTAGTCTAACCATAAAACTGGCTGCTCTTCATGGAAGTGTTATTAATCATGATGAATCCTTTAATTGTTCACATAAATGGTCTGTGTTCTCCCACAGAAAATCCAGTATGAATGTAATATTCTCAATTACATAAAGGCTCAATCCTGGCTGTAGCTTTTTTTTTTTTTAAATAAATAAACAAAATAGCTGCAAAGTTCAAGATCAAACAGTTCTTGTTTGGGTCAGGAGCCACTGGATGAATGGCAGCATTGTGTTAGCAAAATGAGAATGGTTTATTATGACCTTAAAAGACCATAAATCACACACATAATGTAAAAAAAAGAAAAACCTAAAAAATTTCTTCACCTGATGAGCTTGTGTTTTCAGAGTCAATGAAGTTTAATGTAAAAAAAGATCATTAAATACAGTAACTAAAGAAGAACCATAGGTTTGTATTTCTGGATATAAGCAATAATGAATCTTAAAAGTAATTTTATTGGTTATACACATGATTAAAATAGCTCCAGCTTTATAACACTGATGAGATAATTAAAGTAATTAGAAATTACACCTACTTGAACAGTCAGTAAAGGCACCTTTAACCACAGTCAAAACCTTTCTTTCCCGAAGGGAGAATTTTTTTTCCATATTTGAGATTTTTGGTAGCCTCTCATTAATTTTCTTCAGACAGTGATTAGAATAAGCCTTGTCAGTGATTGGAAAGAACACATTAGGAATGATTTTACATAGGAAAAAAAAAAAATCCACATCCCATTCCTGGCATTTTCCCGCCCCAAAAATGCTATCCCTTGTTTCTCAGAAAAGCTTTCTTTACAGAAACAGCTCTTAAACAAAACATTTGCTTGTACACTTAGAATAAAGGTATGACTTTTATAACACAGAACACTACAAGCCAGTTTAACAGAATTTGTTATTTGTAATTTGTGCTCTGGTACTGCCTAAGGTGTAGTTAATACTGTTGCAAATGAACCTCTTGAACACTCCTTTCTCCAGAATCATCTTCTTTTTGAACCAAACATAGCAAAGGCAGGCAAGCAATATAAGACAACAGGAAAACTCTGATCTCTGAAAAATTCCAGGAGTGCAGCAGCTGAGGGGGATTGCAAGGGCAGACCAGGTTTTAATGCAGTTCTCAGATTAAAGGCAGCTCATATTTCATGTTCTACTCTGCAGTTCAAAATAATCCCATTCCCCTATTTTTTCAATTTTACCATTATTTAAGATGTTGGCTTCCTGCATATTTTTTAAAATTTATTTTTAATTTTTACTTTTGGACCAGAAAAAGAGTTTGGCAATATTGATATGATACTTGCAAATACAGATGCCAGTCAAGTTACATCTTATTTATACTGAGTACAAACACCCTTGCCCAATATTAAATGAGCAGTTAAGAAATATATTTAAAAGGGGTTTTATTGTATGCAGTCTGGGAGCACTGAACCAGCTCTGCCAAACCTACAATCTCTATTAAAAAGCTTAAAATTTGGCCAAGGTTTCTGTAAGCCAAAGCACAGAGAAGGCAGCATTCACCCACAAAGCTGCTTCAGCATCAGTTTGACTTTTCTAGCCACAGATAACAATTTAACTTGAAGCTGATTGGATTTGGACAGGAGTTCAAGTAAAAATTTGCCTTGATTATTGACAACTGTCAGCTACCAACGATTTTCTTTGTCCTTGATACAAGTTATTCCATATTAGAATGCTGTACTAAAACTTCCTCCTGTGAATCTATTATGGAAAATCACTGTTAAGGCTATGCTACTTCTAAGTATTTTTCCTTGAACTTTGCCATGTAATGGTTAAAACTAGACCTTCCACACTCTTTTTCAAGCATGTATGATTCTTACTAAGAAAAGTTAAACAAGAGGTGTGTTTTCCATTACATAGAGGTTTTACAAGGAAGATGAAATACTCACTGAGGTGATACACCAGTGGAAGTGCAGTCTGAAGACAAGTGATTCAGAAATTCAGATCCCATTAGGGATAAGAAATCAGGTTCCTATTTCTAATAGTTTTTATCTGAGTTTAAAATAATCATATCATATATTAGCACAGTAAAAGACATGTCCTTTAACTGAGACAACTGTTTTAAAAAAGATGAAATGCAGCTAAGTATAGATTCACCAAACCCAGTTTTAGCCTTTTTTAAAAGTCCTAGAGAATTCCTTTTGAAAAATACCTTAACAAAGCAAAGCATTTACTTAAGACCAGTTAATTCTAAAATGCTGTAGTTTCAGCTGAATTAATGTTTTGATAGCAATGAATTTTCAATCTGGATCTACCAATCCAAAGACAAAATCAGGCTTTTTGCTGTTATTTCTTTTTTTTTCTTTTTTTTTTTTTTCTTACAGACCTACAAATCACTTCACTGATCAGCAAAACAGGAGGGAATTTAAAGTTTGGAAACAGCAGTACTGGAGCAGAGTACATTAAACTTACTGTCTTTTAGTAGGAACACTGCATACAGCCTTCCACTCTGACTTCCATAGCTCTGGGGAAACATTCTGGGTGAAGCACAAACCTCTAGCTCTCCTTGCTATGGCCCCGCCATGCTGGCTTTCTGAAATCCAAAATAAAATACATTTACTGTTTTGTACAGAAATATTTACTTCTTTACTTCTGTCCTCACTGATGGGGTTTTCATTTTTCCTTCTTTTAGGGGCACCTGAGGCGTGGCAATACAGCAAGAGATAGAAAAAAAAATACCATCAGATTATGAAATTCTCTATCAAGACAGCCACAAGAAATACTGCAAAAGTTGTAGTTGCTGTGAGCCATGCAGGTTTTAGTAGCAGGGGCCCAACTCTTCCTGACTTACAGAAGCTTTTGATTATTTCTTCAGCTGTGTTGTAACTGCATGCTGACTTTGATTAGGAGGGGGTGAGAAGGAAATGAACAATTTACCACAAATAACAAGTATACTAAACAAAAGCCTTTATTGAAGAAAGGATTCTGAAAGAGTGATCTTAAGCTCTTGGTGCTAAATTAGAGTTCAGGTTTAAGAAGACCAGATAATCTTCCTGTGTTTCCTTTTTAATGAATGGAAAACCAGAAGGTTTTCCTTAGAGCAGCTTTGAACACTTTGCCCCACAATCTCTTCTCAGAAGACAGTGTCAGTGACTGTTCTTCCCAGGTGGAGGAAGGAGGTTACAGTGATGAAGAGCTGCTGTTGTTTTGACTTATTTGCAGGTTTGAGCATTCAAGCTCTGCTTGGTCCGGAGTTCCTAAGCTTGTCTCACTCAGATGATGGAGAAGAGCAGAAGACACTGTTGCAGCTGTGTGACTAAAAGGGTGAGGCACTTGCAGGGTATTTCAGGCAGTGCCCTCTGGAAAGGGAAGAAATAAAACCTTGGATGAGCAATACAGATAAACCAGATAACAAGGATGTTTTTATTTAGCACTACTCTAAACTCTTTGAGGGCTAAAGGTAACCTGGAGAATCTTCTGAAGTGCCTTTATCAAACATGGGCTAAATGGATTAAACCACAATTGCCCCTGTATGGGTTGAATGTGTTCCAGCCTATCACACAGATAAGACATTTATATATTTCCACTTAATGTTGTGGGGGTAGTTTTCCTGCTATTTTTTTTTTTTTTGTACCCAGATGGAGTCTATGGACCATGTCTGTTCTTCTGCTGGTGTGGTGATGAGTTAGGAAGCTGGTGTTCGTGTTTTATTCCTGCTCTTGCAAACTGCTGAGAATGCTGAATCTAATAAAATGTGCACAGAGTTCACAGATTTACCCATCTGGCCAGTTTTGTGGGCATTTGTAGAATGTGCTGAACTGAAATTGCAGTACTGGGTAATCCATGTGGAAACACAGCTCGTAGCAAATCAGCAGAAAATGTTGACCATTGCTACTCATAATTCCTGAAGGAGGTGCTGAACATTTTCAGCTACATCAGCTGGGTGATTTTAATATCAGCATCAAGGGTATTCATATCAAATGATGTAGTTTTGCTACCATGAGCAATGTGATCATTTAAGTTAGTCAGATCTTTCACTCCTTCTGCACCAAAGAGCATCATAATCATATCCAGAGCTATGCATCTTTTAAATGTTCTTGTTCATGGGTATTCTGCCTGGAAAACTAATGGATATTGGTTTCTGCAGTGCTACTTGCATTTTCCAGCAAATTCCAATTTTCATAATGTAGAAATATAAAGATAATAGTGTGTGTTCTGTAATGAAAGCAACTATATTCAGAATACAAAAATTATGATCTAAACCTAAGATTAAAAAGAAATGGGATGAAGGTGAGGGTGGAGGGAAAGGCCTCCCTTATGTGTGCATTAGGTTTTTGCATGCCTGTGATTTGGAAAGTAGGAAAGCTCAGCCCAATACAAGTTTGAGAAGCTCAAAGGTTTATAAGATGCTGTGAACTATGACTGGGTTTTATTGAATTACTGAATGACTACAGAATGGGTAAATTGGTAAATGTGTCAGAAAGATGTGGAGGGCCTAGCTAGGAAGAGGTTCTCTACTTTTATTATAATGTATTCATACAATTTTAGAAACTCAATTCCTCTGCTCATAAATGTGCAATAGTACAGCCTCAATATATTATAAAGAGGGATTAGTTTATATCCCTTTGAAAAGCATAGTTTCTGCTTATTTAGAAGTCCTACTCATGTAAAAAATCCTGCAGTGGTTATCAGGTGACAGCTATTATTTGGTGCTGTTGCTTGTAGAACAACTATTTCTAAAATTTTGAGTTTTTCTGATTATGTTATGCTGTAACTGCCTGTGTTACACTGTATCTTATGAGCAGTGGTTAAAAGATTGCACTTTAGCACTACCTACAAACACACAAGACCTACAAATGTAGCTTTTTGTAGAATTTTTTTACCAGATAACGATGAATAACTTCAGTTTAACATTTCATAAAAGAAAAAAGTGCTTAAAATCCTTTGTTATATGCCTTTGGTGTGAGTGAAGGAATTCAGTAAAGCATAAAGGAATTTCCCTTTTTTATTGTCACTTTATTAGCTGATTTACTCAAATGTGAGAATTAATGGAAATTCAGCTGCATGGTATTAATGGCCTAATCATTAATTTGCATGTGAGTTATTCTAATAATAATTAGAGGGAGCTCATTTGTTATTAATCTGGGGGTGGTGAGCATGACTTTAAAATAATAATCCAATTAACATGCATTGAGTGGAAATGTTATAGTTTCCATAGCATGGGTGGCTGCTGCTGTAATTTGAAAATATTATTTCACAGCACCAACCTGAAACTGTGGTGTTTTAAAGAACAAGACAAAGAATCATATCAGGTGTCAGGAGTTAATTGTGCTGAGCTGGTGGCAGGAAATAGGAATCAGCACTTTGTGACAAGTTTCTTTTGTCTCTTTGGAGGCCTCAGAAAGGTTTTTACAGAGGAAAGAATCATCTTCCCAAGTGTCAGGCACATCAAGTGCTGATTAGGGCAGGAGGGGAGAGTAACAGGTGAGTTAGAAACTTTGTTTTGATAATTTGGTAAAAGAGCTTGTGCTCCCCTCTAGAGCAAGCCTGATTAAAGGGGAGCTGTGAGAGGACTCTGGCCAACCTGGAGCAGTCGAGCCCCTTGAGGGGCGAATTCAGGCAAGGAAAAAGATATATTTCCTAGCTAGGTTAATGTTATGTTTGTATCTTGGGGAGCTGGTCAAGGCAATTAGAAAGATTCCACTGTTGTGCTGGAGTCACTGTTACTGTGTTAGATATAAGAAACAAAAATATAAGATTTTTTTTGTTGTTGTTGTTTCTGTTAACTCACTGATTGCAGGTAAATCCTATAGAAGTTTCTGGGTTAGTCATTCAGTGAAATAATGATATGAAGGCAGGCTTACAGCTAGATTTGCTGGCAGCACAGCTCTAAGCTCCAGAGGTGACCATGCTGTTCAATACCTTGTGCAGTTATATGCTGGTACAACACTGTTAACTAGATTGGTAAGTTGCTGTTATACTACAGATTGTAGTATAGAATTTCTCTTGCATCATTCCTGATTTTCTTTTATTTATTTAAAGGGAAAAATACCTTTATTCAGATGAAAAAAAAAAAGGCTTTAAAATGCATGGTCTTTTCCTGAAGTTATATTTTGTGGTATTTACAAATGTGAGAGTGCTGTAGAGAATACCAACACTGCCTTAGGTGCAGATATTGATGTTTTCAGCTGATTGTTCAAGGAGGGAGGGTGTGATGTGCTTTTTGCATCACAGTAGATAACAGACTGCTCACAGTGGTCATACAGCCCATAACTCAACAGGAGACAGCATTTGTGGGAACTGGAAAAACAGAAACTTCTGAAGAGTTTGATTTACATTCTTAGAAGAAGCTTTGATGGATGTAAAAATAAAATACACAGGCATTAAGCAGAAAAATAATAAAATTATGTTTCTATAATTATAAGAAAGAATGTGCCTTAGATAAGTGAGAAACTGTATTGATGATGAAGGGTTTATAGTGTAGCAATGTAATAGTATGGAGTAAGTTGAGAATTTAGAAGTTATAATAAAAGCAAATGTCTGTCTGTGAGTTAGAAGCCCATTGGATAAAAGTAAAATAGTGCAGCAAATTTAAGCAAAGATGATGGTCAGAAAAGTAAAAAAACCCACCTTGTAACAACTGTCTATTGGGTTAGAAAGTTCTATATTGCCTTGCAACAAAGAACTTGTGATAATTTTGAGCTGTGGCTGAATGTGGCTCTCTTAAACCTCACAGCCTCTGAGACTGATTTTACCTGAGCAATAAATTGTTTTTAGCATGACTGTGGTCCAATTCCTTCATTAGAAGTGGTGACAATAGCTAAGTCTTGTCTAAATCTAGTCAAACCTAGAAGATCATTGTTTTCAGTAGTGGCTCTCCTGTGCCCAATGTGTGCTGAACTCCTTTGGTCAGGGCACCTTTGGGTAAAAGAGGCCACAGCTGGACATGCTTTGTGCCAGCTGGGAGGAGAAATATTTCTCTGTTAGTGTGCTTTGATGTGTCTGGCTGTGACAAGTGTCACATTTGGTGTGGTCATACTGAGCCATGAGGGCCAACCAGCTTGCAATCCTTATCTTCTGCATTGTGCTGCTTTAGATTGCATGGGAAAGATTTTGTGTGGGGGAAATTTGTAAGTACATGTGTCCATAATGTGTGTGGGGAATGAATTTGTAGAAAATTCTCCAAACCTGACAGAAGGCTCACACAGTGTGCATCTGTATGCAAACCTCAAGATAAGAAATGCTGACTTAGAAATGCCATGCAATAGGACAGACATTGCTGAGAGAGAAATGGAACTAGAAACAAGTTTCAAAGGATGGCCTTGTAAATCAGACTGGATAATTTGGAGAAATAGAACTGTGAAAGATGCATTTTAGTGGGACCCATGAGGGGTAATTTCAGATAATTGGCTTTAAGGCATTTACAGCATGGTGTGGCAAAAGCTGATAGGCCAAGAAACACTCATAGTGTACTGTAATTAGGAAATATTTGGCTTCTGATTGTGATGGTGTGAATTTTAACATCTGTATTGTCTCACCCTTCTGATGAGACTGAAAATGGAATAAAAGTTTTTAAAACACCTCTCAGTTGCTCCATCTCTAAGTCAAAAAAGAACTTAATCCAACAAATGTGTTGTGTTAATGCTACTGTAATTAATAACAAGATCTGTGAACAGCTTTCTCTGACTGTACAGGATTTGTAACAGGAAAGACCCTGGAAATGAGGCAAAGCATTCCTCTTGGAAGTCTGCACAAATACTCCATGGAGCTTGTTTGAAGCTGGGTGAAGGACTGCAGTGTGTATACATATTAAAAAAAATAAAACTTGGATAAAAGCATCTTGAAAAAAATGGCAATGAGAAGGATGATGAGTTCTAGACAGGCAACTTCTTACCCACTATAGAAATTACATTACTAACACAATTTAGTTGTATTAGTGGCTGGCTCTGAGGGAAAGATGATTAGACTCAGGATCTGAAGGTGGTTTGGAAATTGAGATAAACTCTAGTAAGAATCTAATCAGAAAGCAAGACTTATCCAAGCCAAAGCAGACAAGGACAGAGTCAACTTTTGGAGTCTCCTGGGAATTGGTGCATTATTCCAGAAATATAACAATATGATCTGTGTGGCAAGATTGAAAAAGAACTAGACATACTAACCCCAGTCCAAAAAGGCTGGCTGGTAGTGTTCTGAAGGTAGCATGTCAATTTTGTAAAGCCTTCTCAACGCACTTTGTGCTGAAAAGGATATGGGACTATGCAATGTTTTACCAAACTCTACATTGCACCAAGGCAAGTGGATTTATTGCTGAAGAAAGAGAAAATATTGACATAAATTGAATAATAAAAAGTGAAGGGCAGAGGTGGTCCCCAGGTGGACTGTAATATTTCTAGATATTTGTGTCAAACCACTTGGGTAGTGAAAGGAGTTAAAAAAACCATAATGTTCAATGTTTCTCATTCAAGAGGTAAGTGGTTGATATTGGAGAATCTTGCTGTTGACCTAGGAACAGTGTGACTTTTTTACTCTCTCCTCCTTTCTTTGAGAACAGAATAGAGGAGACTTTTCTGCTTGGACTCTCTCACTTCTGGAGAAAAGCTCTTGAGAGAAGAGGCTCATCTGCATCAGTCCCATGGGTTTCCTATTAGGCTGAGTAGAGACACTGTATCCTGCTCAGCTGAAAAAGATAAAAGCACTATTCCTCCTGTTCCATTTATCATACCTGTACCATTCTCCATGAATGAAAGAGTGAATGAAGGAGCTTTTGGTTCCTAGTGTATTAATATTTGCAGCAGCAGAAGCTAGTACATCTTGGAGCTGTGTAGAGTTCCTACAGGATTTTTAGGTGAAGTTGTTGTGAGGGTAAGTACATTATTTTCTCTACATATTTCCTCCTCAAATAATCTCTTATCTAATTGCAGCTAGATGCTGAAGTGCGTGCTAAAGATTAGGGGGAAAAAAAAAGAAATAACAGTTAGATGTGGGCCTCTCTATTGTTAAGTGAGCCTTTGAAAATTGTGTGTAGTGTCCAAGTTGGAGCCCAGGTGACTTTTCAAGCAGCCATGCCTATCCACCTCTTACAGAAACACACAAAGGGAAAGCTCTCCTGTATTTGTGCTGACATCTTAGGGAGGCTCTTTGTGCACCTCAGTTTTCACTGCTCGATTTAATGTAGAAATCTTCCAGCAATATCAGATCATGGATGTTAGCTCTGGTGATTTTGGTGATTTAGACCAAGCTATATAGGACCATGGTAAATGACTAATTTCTTTAATCTGCTTGTCAGGACTGAATATGCAGAGATGGTACTTAGGCAGTCATGGAAGAGGGAAAAAAAAAGTAAGTCTTTGATATTCACAACCTTTTATGACAACACATTTTAGTGAAGTTATAAATAGTATCAAAAAGCACTTTCTGAATTTCTAAGCCTTCTGTGATAGTAGATAAAATGCATAGAGTAAAATTAGAAAAAACTAGTTGTGCTGAGTTGAAGCTGTTGATGGTGTAAGATTCTCATATCCTTTTCTCTCTAAATGATGTGTTCCTAGTCTATAATCTAGCCTCATACAGGAATTGATACATATCTTTCATTCTTGTTGCCTTTCCTGTGCTGGCTTAGTTCCGTTACACTCACTTCATAAAAAGGACAACTGGAAAGGCTCAAGATAAGATTTGCTCCATGAATTTATACAGAAAATATAACATTCTATTCTTAGTAGTTCTTTATTCCTCGCAGCATTTTTCAGATCGCTTCTGAATACTTTGAATAATACATGTTCCAACACAGGCGCATCTGGGACCACACCAGTGAACTTTTTATCATGAAAAGATTCTTTCCTTCCTACTTTGTTCTTTATATTTTAGTGGGTTATTAATGCTTGAAGGCTGCTGCCTTTTATTTGTAACAGCTATACTTCTTTAAGAGCCTTTGAGATACCTTGATAAAGCTCTTTGAAAAGCTGAGTTTCCTTTCACCCCTGTCCACAGCTGTCCTACTCCCTAAAAAAATCCAAATGAACTTTGTTTAATTCCTTTGGCAGAATTATGCCTTTTTTTTCACTGTTGTTTTAGCCAAGACATCTGACATAATGCAGAATTACTGCATAAAGGTTTACAGTGTTATGTCATTGTTTGGCATAGGTGATAGGGTGGGGAGTGTTACCCTCAGAATTACATAGCTGCTAAAAGCCAGTACAAAAGCAACCAGAACACAACTGATCCACTTTCCTTTTACCCCTTATCACCATGATTTCCAGCTCTGGTTCTGCTAGCACCTTTACTTGGGACATTTTGCTCATTATAAAAAGCAAATATATTGACAAATGACATGATATATATCATAAAATTTTTCCTTCCATCTGTGAGGCAACTGAGCTGTTCAAGGAAGGCTTTTTTTTTGTGGGCTTCTCAATAGTTACCCAAGTTCTTGTCATTTACCAGCTGCCTTGCTGGAGTGTTCCTGGAGGAGCCCCCAAGAGCTTTTGAGGAGCTCTGTAATGCTAAAGAAACACCTGCTCTCATAGTGGTATGTGACATGCAAACTGAATAAATAACCAGAGTTAATTCAAGGGTATCAGAGAAAGTCTTGTCTTGGGTGCTGTCACCAGAATGTGAAGCCATGGGCAGTGGTTACACTTTAGCCTTAAAAATCACTCCCTTTATTGAGTGACATACTCAATTTGTAATACCAGCAGAATCCCAAGACCTGAAAACTCATCACCCTTAGAAGCAGTACCTAGTTGTGTACCTAACCATTACAGCTTGTCATTTTGAACTGGATCTGGCCCTCAACAGCATCAGCCTTCAGTTGGAAGTTTCAATTCAGTCTAAATGTCGGGGTAAGGCAACTGGATGCAGAAAGCAAGGTGTTTGAGGCCCCTTTTCAAACTGCTGTAACTCAGATTTATAGTTCTGTGAATTTTTATCCCTTAGTTCATCACTTCCTGGTGGTACTGTCCTAGTAGTATATCTCGTTTGTTTTCACACTTGCCACACAGGTAATGTCTTTTTATTTTTGGCATAATGCACCATTTCCCTGGAGACTCCAAAAGTTGACTTTGTCCTTGTCTGCTTTGGGTTGGATAAGTCTTGTTTTCTGGTCAGATTCTTACTAGTGTTGATCTTAATTTCCAAACCACCTTCAGATCCTGAGTGTGATCATCTTTCCCTAAGAGACAGCGGCCAGAGGACTGAGCTTACCTGCTTGCTGTATTTCTTGAGTTTTCTGTCATATAACTGGCCAGAGCTCTGGCAACTTCCCTTACCCATCTCATGGGGACATACCAACCTGTGATATCACCTTGTCACATACACTTCATTAAATGTAGAACAGCTGGATGTCAATCTTTAAGGTCTTTTGGAGTCTCAGCAAATGGTCACATCTGCCTGGGAAATACATTATTATATTGAAGAGAGACCTTTAATCAGAAGTCATACCATACCTTGTGGTTAAGGAGATTTTCTTGTTTTGCAGTGAATATTGATGTTGGCAGATGTTTTATCTGTAGGAGACTTGATGAAACATCTTTTCAGAAGAAAAAGTGACTTGCTTACATGCAAGACCAGCATGTTCCTTTGCCCTTGGAGGCAAATAAGGAACCAGCTTCTTTGATACAGAGCTATTTTTGTCTTCCTCTGAACACTGCTTATCATGCATTATGCATGTTTTTTATAAAAAATGCTGTCAGCAGATACAGCCAGCCATTAACCTCAAGTACTTCCTATTTAAAGATAGCACCTGTAGTGAGTTCATTCAATGGTGTGGGACAGAGGCCTTAGGTCACTTGCTGATGATGGCAGAGACCTGATCCTGAAATGGCATTATCAGCATTTTGCATCCTGTCCTGTTTGGGAGATTATAGCTCTGTGTGTCTGGAATCTGCTTTGGTCAGTGTTGTGGTGGTGTAAAATCAGCTGGGAATTAAACTCTAAAAATAACTGATCCCCTTTATCCCCACCCCCTCTGATGAGAGATGGACAAAGGCAGAGACTATGGGTTGAGATAACAATTTAATGAAAACAAACAGCAAAGTCATAAGAAACAAACAACAGCAACAATATTAATAATGAAAGTATAGAAAAGACAGAGTGATTTACACACAAGGAGGTGCTCAGCACCTCAACCCAGTTCAGCATGGCTGATGAGACAAAGGCAAGGGGGCTCCCTCAGCCTGGTGGTGACACACAGTAATTCCTGGGATAAAGACAAGATGTGGATGCTCCCACAGCCTGCTGGTGACATGCAGTTATTCCAGGGATAAAGACAAGATGTTTCCCTCAGTCTGGTGGTTACATGTGGTTATTCCTAGGATAAAGATGAGCATGTTCCTGCAGCTGGTTCTCCCCTTCCCTGAGTCAGTGAAGAACAGTGATGGACAAACTCTCAAGAAAGATGGGAAGAGATGGACAGCGGTGTGAGAGAGGCAGGGGCCATGGCACTGGCCACTGTCAAAATCTCCAAAGAAAAACAGGAATGAATGGTGACACTTCTGGTGCATGTTCAATTTTTTCCTTCCCTGAAGCCACATCTCCAGTGGTGATGTGGAATAGCGACCCAGCCACCCTCACGTGGCTCTAGGCTACTCCTCCTTGGCAACTGTGATGAAACCAGGACCAGTTTCAGTGAAACAGGATCTTCCTGTTCTCAGTGCTGCAGTGAGTGGTTTCAGTATTGCCTTTTTGAGTAACAAGGATAGGAAGAAGGGACTTGTACAAAAAGCAGTAGATCAAGGGGTGGTGGGAATAGTTTTGCAACCCTCAGGCAGAGTACCTATGGCAGCGAGGTCACTGTGCTCCTGACTAATGTGCTGTAATTGTCACTGGGAAATGGAACCACTCTCACAGCATAATCATCTCTGCAGGCTAGGTGATGCTCAGGTTTAGCTCTTATATTTTTCACATTCTGTGCTGCTTCAGTGTGTGGCTCTGGGCTTCATATTAGGGGATGGTGAGCTCTCTGCACAGAGCAGGGAGACAAAACAATTCCTTCTCTAGCTGGGGACCAGGGACAAATGATCCAAATCTCAGGCCCAAGAGCACAAACAACGTGGGCTGAAGAGAGAAAAACAAGCAGGATGGGACTGCATGGGCTAAAGCTGGAATTGGACAATGAACTCCAATGTGCAAATGGAGCAGAACTGATCAAAGCGAGAGACCCCGTGAGCGGTCGCGCCTTTTGTGACCATCTTGGGTCATCTTGGGTGCAGCCCTGGCTGGGCTCCTGTGCTGCCCAAGGTGGATCCATGGAGGCCTTCTAATAAATCCCTACTTTCTTCTCTAGCTCTGTCTAGCCTCTGTTCTAGGGCAGCCTTCACAAGGCATCATAGGCAAGGTCTATGTTGAGGTTTTATGTCCTGCTGTGTGAAGTTCATAGGCTAATGTAACTGCTTGGAGGGTTTTTTTTTAAGGTAGAAATATTAGGTCACTTTTATTTAGAAAGATTTACTTAGAGGCTGACATCCACATTGCTGACTCACTGTGAGAGAGGGTGGTGATACAGACAGGATGGTGTGAACAGTGAGGGAACATCAACTGTCCAAGCATTTGTTGCCCAGGTTTTGAAAATACTCTTCCAATTAGAATCATCTATTCCAATTTGTTCCTCAGTATTCTGTTTTGCCTTGTGTTCACTACGTTCGTGGTGTAGACTGACAAGATGTTTAGTGGTCCTGGCAGAAGTGTGGTTTACTGATGTAAATATTTCCTGCCAGCATATGTTGGATAGTTTACATTTGTCAAAGTCAATCCATCCTGGTCTCTTCCTGTCTGGATCAGTACCAAAGCAGAGTCTGTACTTGCAGGAGTGAACAGCTAGTCAGTCTGTGAAAAGTCAGTTATTCACTGTATCTCCTAAATTATATTTGCTGCTGCTTTGTTGAAAGTGTGTTCTTGCAAATTTAGAGGAGAAACCCGCCTCCTGTTAAAGTTTAGGATAGTTTAGTAAAATTCTTGGATTTTAGAGCTTCACTTGACACACCAAGTGGCAAATGAGCAGTGTCTGCAGCCTGCTTGTTTGGTGTCCCTCTACTTTGCACCAGCTGGGATCTTCACCAAATGATTAACAGACATCTGTGCAGAAATATTTTACTCTAAACTGCTTGTATAAAAACTTCAGAAGGATGAAGCAATTTTGTCTTTACAGACATTACTGCTAAGCATGTGAAATATGAACAGACCTTTAATGTTTTTGTAAATTCATGACACTGGGTTTTAAACCAGTTTGACCTAAAAGTCCTACCAACCCAGATTAGACCATATAAAGCTGTCTAGAGCTTGTTTTTGGGGAAGCACATTTTGAAGTGGCTGATAGTTAATTTCTAAGATAGAATGCTTTGTGTCTTCCTGGTGTGAAGTGGGTGCTATTTTATTTGCATTCAGTAGTTGTCTTTACTTCCAACATTAACTTGAACTGAATGCATGGAGGTTGTGGGCTATCAAAATTAACTTGAATTGAATGCATGGATGTTGTGGGCTATCAGAATTAACTTGAATTGAATGCATGGATGTTTTGGGCTATCAGATTTAACTTGAACTGAATGCATCGATGTTGTGGGCTATCAAAATCCTGGCAAACTGAGAAAACAGCTGGAAGCTGCTTCTCATGCTCTTGCAGAAAGTGGGTATATACAGTGGGAATAGGCTCCGTTGTCACTGCTTAGCAAGTGCTACACACTTGCTACCAACCAGGCTGGATACTGTGGAAGCTGCTTACACAAGGTAGCAAATAACTGTTTCCTTAGGAAGTTGTATTCTAAATACCAATGCTCTAGTTAGTGTTCTGCCTTCTCAGTTTGCTGGAGCTCTAGAAAATTTAAAACTGCCTTCTGATGGACTGAAAGTGTCCTTTTCCCAGTAACAGATATATGTGTGGGTAGCCTTTTCTGGCTCCAGCGTATCTAATTCATGTGATTTGCAGAAACATGTACTCAGGTCTAGGAAATAGGGACTAGGAAAGGGGGGTCTGATAGGAATACTGGGCACTTACCTGGTGTGATGTTGATCTGCCCGTGTGAGCAGGAGGAGCTTGAAGCCCAGCAGAGACCCAGTTCATGCAGCAGCTCATCCTCTCCTCACTGGGGGTCTGCTGGACTCCTGGGCTGTGTGGGTGCAGCAATAAAAGATGTGCTTGGCCAACCCTTGCTTCTCTACCACCTTCTGGGTTTGGCTGCTCATCCTTCAGGCCCAGGAATCGCAGCCATTTGTGCCTACTCTGTGCATGCTTTTGGCGAGTTTGGGCTCTCTTGCCCACTCGGATTGTGTGGAATTTGCTGGGATTTTGACACTTTTTCCCTGCACAGATCATGTTGAAATATTTCGACTATCCATTGTAAGTACCTTGCAGATTTTTTTTGCTTTTACTGATAGATTCTCTTCCTTCATTAACTTTTGTAATTAGCCTGTATTTGCCATGCTATTTCAAATACAGCTGCACTATATACCCTCTTTAACCATCTGTCAAGGATATTTTTCTAAAGCAACTTTTTAGTCTGTACACTCTGATAGCTGTGACAAAGTTGGCTGCAGAGCAACTAACACCTGTGGAGGAGGTCAAAAATTCAGCATTTGAGCTGAGATTTCCTCATCACCATAAGCTTTTTTCCAACATCCAGATCAAACTGTCTTCAGGATTACATCAATATCCTATGCTTATACCCTGGCACCATTCTTAAACTTGCATGATTATTGAACCTTCAATAACTCCTGTGCCCTCAACCACAGACTGTTTAGGTGGCTACGGGTGTAGAACTTCATGAACATTGAAATAAGACCTTGATTGGTTTCAGTAACTGTGATCCTATGATATCTATTATTAGCCTTACCACCTGTTTTCTAGATAAACTGGTCTGTCACTAATTTATTGGACTGAAGGAATGGAGCATCTTAATTAAGATCTTACCTGGATCAAAACCAGGGAAAGCATTCACTCAACTACTTTGATCTCTACTATATAAATTCAAATAACTGGATTAAATGATTTGGCTTTGTTTTAGTCAGCAATGTTGTTTTGTGTACTACAGTTTAGGCCTGTCCACAAAATGATGCATTTTGACCATGTGGAAAAATGCTTAGAACTTTGCATAGGTGAGAACTGTCCAGTGTTTTGTACAGCCCCCTCATTTCACCAGCAAGTTGTATTAGACCATGCTATTGTTTTGAAGAGCTTGTTTTTCTGGGTTTTTTGGTTTGTTTTCTCTTGCTTTGTTTTTCCTGCCAGTATTTCTGCATTCTTCCTTTTCAGAAAGGGACAACAGGATGGCTCTAGCTGAAAGCTGGAGATGCTTTCACTGAATGCAAAGCTTAACTTCAAGGAGAAATCTAAATAGCTAGCTCTGAGTAAGCAGATACCACATGCAAAAATTAATCATTGTTCCTGTAATATGTACATGATACCTGTGTTCTGTGTCAAATCACAGAGCTCTGAAGCAGATTAATCTGCTGTGGTTTTGTTGTAATGAGATTGGAAGGGCATAGTTAGTAGATGATACATGAACTACAAGAAAAGATAATCCAGGAATGAGGATTACATCCTAAATGAAGGGAAGGCTCTCACTTTTACACCAGACTTTGTACTATTATGTAACTGTAACAAACATTTTTAAGGTCCAGGCCATTTCTACCCTTCCACTTTGTCCAAGATTAAAAAAGTTTTCCTATTTACCATCTAAGCAGGAGTTGCCTTGGGGCAGTCTTCCTTATCTGCGGTTAATAGCCCCATCAGTGCCTTGCCACATGACTCAGAGATAACACTGTCCAGGAGCAGGTGATTAAGGACACACCTTGAGACTCATAATGACCCTTTGTGAGATGCTCTGCCCAGGGGGGAGGAGCTAGGCATTCCAACCTGGATAAACTGGGGATTGCTAGACAGAAGAGCCAGCCTTTTCACAGGTTCTCCGAGAGGCCGCAGCGACTACATCTGCCTTCCCAAGAGGACTGCAGCTACTCCAATTTGGACTGCTGCCAGCACGCTGGCCAGGTTGCGTTCTGACTTTGTCGGTGGTCTTTCCCTTTGTATTGTTACATGTATTTTTTGTCCTTTTCCCCTTTTTCCCAGTAAATTGTATTTCTGACTTGGAGTCTCTCACTGGTTTTGCTTTCAAACCAGAACATATTTTTGGCCACCCAACGTGGGGCAAGAAAGCACTGAGAGAAGTCAGAATTACAATCTTGTATTGTAGAGGGTATCTATTCACTATGATGCTCAACATGCTTTTTTGGGTCTCATACCTAGCTCTCTATATTTTCCCGAATGTGGGGAATTATGTGGCAATTGTAATGCTCATGTGTAGACCAGGGTATGGTATGAGAATTGCCTTATTGGTCTACTATGTCTATCGCATTATGACCTCTGAGGCAATGAACATGATTTGGAATATGTACTCAATTCTGTTTGCTTGTCCTAATCTAGGCTGCTACATCTGGGGCCTCGGCAACCTCACCCAGCCCCTGGGGGGAGGGGTAAAGATTGATTTTTTCCAACCTTTCAGGCTTGACACAGCAGTTTTTGAAAATGTTAAATTCCCTCTGGATGCCAAGGACAGCATAATGTTGTTGTTAGTTCTTCTTTGTCTCCTCTGCACAGTCTGCAACATGCTTAGAAACAAAACACTACATAGTGTGATGCAGCAAAACATACATAGTGTGGTGCAGCGTCTTCTTGAGGAAGAGGAAACAAGAAGCAAAGCAGCAGTGGCCGTGCCCGTACAGAATACCACAACAGCAGCCATGTCAACGCAGACTGCCACAGAGAAAGAAGGAACCAAAAGGAAAACAACAGTGTCCGTGTCTACGCAGACTGTCATGGAGGAAGAAACAAAAAGCAAAGCAAAAGTGTCTATGTCTACACAGACCGGCACAGAGGAGGAAGGAATCGAAAGCACCATCAGCATCTCCACACAAACCATCACCAAACCAGAGCAGCCTGAACCCATAGGAGTTGCCCCTGTTCAGAAGAAGAAATCGAGGAGCAAATCAGTCCGCATAGTGACTGACGAGGACACTGCAGGACCCTCGCACCCAGTGGAAGAGACAGAACCAGAGATCATCACTTGCTCTCTATCCCTGGGTGAGCTACGTGACCTGCGGAGAGAATTCACCCGCCAGACAAATGAGTCCATCCTCACCTGGCTTCTCCGCATCTGGGACGCTGCAGCCAATGACACCATTCTGGATGGAAGTGAGGCCAGGCAACTGGGATCACTATCCCGGGATGTGGTCATTGACCAGGGGATTGGGAGAACCCAAGAAACTCTCAGCCTCTGGCGGCGACTGCTTGCAAGTGTGAAGGACAGATACCTTTGTAAAGAAGACCTCCAGGTACTCCAAGGAAAATGGAATACCATGGAACAAGGTATCCGATGCCTAAGGGAATTGGCTGTGTTGGAGATAATTTTTGCAGAAGACGAAAGATTTCCTAAGAGTCCAGACTGTGTCCAGTGCACATCACAAATGTGGTTGAGATTTGCACGGCTTGGACCAGAGATGTATGCTCGTTACCTGGCAACACTGCAGTGGAGAGAAGGCGAGGACAGGGTGGGCGTCCTAGCCACTAAGTTAAGAATTTACGAGGACACGGTCACCGCCCCGTTTCGTACCCATGTCTCGTCCGTGGAAACAAGGTTGGCTGAGCAAGTCCGGGACTTGATTGAAGAGAGTCATAAGAAACTAAAAAAGGAACTTAAGGAAGAAGGCTACCATATTTTACCAGAACCAACAAGAATCTCTGCCATTAGGAGCCAGCGCTCCCAAGCCAAGGAGAGAGGATACACTCCACGAGGAAACCTCTGGTTTTTTCTTCAGGAGCATGGAGAAGACATGAGGAAGTGGGATGGAAAACCCACCTCTTCCTTAGCAGCCCGAGTACGTGAACTAAAAAGAACACCTAACACAAAAAGAGTAAATGCTGCTCCAGTCTCTCAAACACAGAGTTCCAGACAATATAAGAATAATGATATAACTGATCCTCTTGAAGGAACCTCAAGAACCTATTTACCAGAAGAGAGCAACGTGTACCATGACCAGGAATAGAGGGGCCCTGCCTCTAGCCAGGTAGAGGACAGGGACAATCGGATCTATTGGACCGTGTGGATTCGATGGCCTGGCACATCTGAACCACAAAAATATACAGCTTTGGTTGACACCGGTGCCCAATGTACCCTGATGCCATCAAGATATGTAGGAGAAGAATCCATTTCTATTTCTGGGGTAACAGGAGGATCCCAGCAGCTTACTGTATTAGAGGCTGAAGTGAGTTTAACTGGGAACGGGTGGCAGAAACACCCCATCGTGACTGGCCCAGAGGCCCCATGCATCCTTGGCATAGACTATCTCAGAAATGGATATTTCAAAGACCCAAAAGGACATCGCTGGGCTTTTGGGATAGCTGCTGTAGAGACAGAAGACATCCGGAAACTGAATACCTTGCCTGGTCTCTCAGATGACCCTTCTGCTGTGGGACTGCTGAGAGTTGAAGAACAGCAGGTACCAATTGCCATGACAACAGTGCACCGTCGGCAATATCGTACCAGCAGAGACTCTGTGACCCCCATCCATGAGATGATTCGTAAATTGGAGAGCCAAGGGGTGGTCAGCAAGGCCCATTCACCTTTCAACAGTCCTATATGGCCAGTGCGCATGTCCAGTGGAGAATGGAGACTGACGGTGGACTACCGCGGCCTGAATGAGGTCACACCACCACTGAGCGCTGCCGTGCCAGACATGTTGGAGCTTCAGTACGAGCTAGAGTCCAAGGCAGCAAAGTGGTATGCGACCATTGATATTGCAAATGCCTTCTTCTCCATTCCTTTGGCAGCGGAATGCAGACCTCAGTTTGCCTTCACCTGGAAGGGAGTGCAGTACACCTGGAACCGACTGCCCCAGGGGTGGACACACAGTCCCACCATCTGCCATGGACTGATCCAGGCTACACTGGAAAAGAACGAGGCTCCCGAACATCTACAGTATATCGATGACATCATTGTGTGGGGAAGCACAGCAGGGGAAGTCTTCGAAAAAGGAGAAAGAATTATCCAGATTTTACTGAAAGCTGGTTTTGCCATTAAACGAAGCAAGGTTAAGGGACCAGCTCAAGAAATTCAGTTTCTAGGAGTCAAGTGGCAAGATGGACGTCGTCAGATCCCGACAGAAATAATCGACAAGATCACTGCTATGTCTCCACCTACCAACAAGAAGGAGACACAAGCTTTCCTAGGTGCCATAGGCTTTTGGAGGATGCACATTCCCGAGTACAGCCAGATTGTGAGCCCTCTCTACCTGGTCACCCGAAAAAAGAATGATTTCCACTGGGGCCCTGAGCAGCAACAAGCCTTCACTCAGATCAAGCAGGAGATCGCTCATGCTGTAGCCCTTGGCCCAGTTAGGACAGGACCAGAGGTCAAGAACGTACTCTACTCTACAGCCGGAAACCATGGTTTGTCCTGGAGCCTTTGGCAGAAGGTGCCTGGGGAGACTCGGGGTCGACCACTGGGATTTTGGAGCCGGAGCTACAAAGGCTCTGAAGCAAGCTACACTCCCACAGAGAAGGAAATCTTGGCTGCGTATGAAGGAGTTCAAGCTGCCTCAGAAGTAATTGGCACTGAAACACAGCTGCTTCTGGCACCCCGGCTACCAGTGCTGGGGTGGATGTTTAAAGGAAAGGTTCCTTCTACACATCATGCCACTGATGCCACATGGAGTAAATGGATTGCCCTCATCACTCAGCGCGCCCGTATTGGAAATCCGAATCGCCCTGGGATTCTGGAAATTATAACAAACTGGCCTGAGGGAGAGACTTTTGGATTGTCTTCTGAAGAAGAGGAGCAAGTGGCACGTGCTGAGGAGGCCCCACCATATAATGAACTACCAGAAACTGAAAGACAATATGCCCTTTTTACGGATGGTTCCTGCCGAATCATAGGCACTAGCCGGAAATGGAAAGCTGCAGTGTGGAGCCCCACACGACAAGTGGCACAAGCTACTGAGGGACAAGGTGGATCAAGTCAGCTTGCAGAGCTTAAAGCCGTCCAGCTGGCTTTGGATATTGCTGAGCGAGAGAAGTGGTCGAGGCTCTATCTCTACACCGACTCATGGATGGTAGCTAATGCTCTGTGGGGATGGCTGAGTCACTGGAAAAAGGCTAACTGGCAGCGCAGAGGGAAACCCATCTGGGCTGCCGAGATCTGGCAGGACATTGCCTCCCGAGTCGAGAAGCTGACTGTGAAGATTCGACACGTGGATGCACACATACCCAGGAGTCGGGCTACTGAGGAGCATCACAACAACGAACAGGTAGACCGAGCTGCCAAAGTGAAAATATCACAAGTAGACCTAGATTGGCAGCATAAGGGAGAACTATTCCTAGCTCGTTGGGCCCATGACGCTTCTGGTCATCAGGGGAGAGATGCAACATACCGATGGGCACGAGACCGAGGGGTGGACCTTACTATGGACAACATCTCACAGGTCATACACAACTGCGAGACCTGCGCTGCAATCAAACAGGCCAAACAGATAAAGCCTCTGTGGTACGGTGGGCGATGGTTGAAATACAGGTATGGGGAAGCCTGGCAAATTGACTATATCACGCTTCCCCAAACCCGCCAAGGCAAGCGCTATGTACTGACCATGGTGGAAGCAACCACAGGATGGTTGGAAACCTACCCTGTGCCTCATGCCACTGCCCGGAACACCATCTTAGGCCTAGAAAAACAGGTCTTGTGGAGACACGGCACCCCTGAGAGAATTGAGTCAGACAATGGAACACATTTCAAGAATGGCCTCATCAACACCTGGGCCAGAGAACATGGGATTGAGTGGATATATCACATCCCCTATCATGCTCCAGCTGCTGGGAAAGTTGAACGATGCAATGGACTGCTTAAGACCACCCTAAAGGCACTCGGTGGGGGAACTTTCAGGAATTGGGAACTGAACTTGGCAAAAGCTACCTGGATAGTCAACACCCGAGGGTCCACCAATCGAGCTGGTCCTGCCCAATCTGAACCCTTGCACACAGTGGATGGAGATAAAGTCCCTGTGGTACATATGAAAGGTCTTTTAGGAAAGACTGTTTGGATTAATCGCACCCCAGGCAAAGACAAACCCATCCGTGGGATAGTTTTTGCTCAAGGACCCGGTTATACTTGGTGGGTAAAGCAGAAGGATGGGCAAACCCGTTGTGTACCACAGGGAAACTTAGTCTTAAGTGAGAACTATGTATAAGGTTTCATCATGATGAAGATGGAAATAGGAAAAGGGGTGGATAATGTCCAAGATTAAAAAAGTTTTCCTATTTACCATCTAAGCAGGAGTTGCCTTGGGGCAGTCTTCCTTATCTGCGGTTAATAGCCCCATCAATGCCTTACCACATGAACCAGAGATAACACTGTCCAGGAGCAGGTGATTAAGGACACACCTTGAGACTCATAATGACCCTTTGTGAGATGCTCTGCCCAGGGGGGAGGAGCTAGGCATTCCAACCTGGATAAACTGGGGATTGCTAGACAGAAGAGCCAGCCTTTTCACAGGTTCTCTGAGAGGCCGCAGCGACTACATCTGCCATCCCAAGAGGACTGCAGCTACTCCAATTTGGACTGCTGCCAGCACGCTGGCCAGGTTGCGTTCTGACTTTGTCGGTGGTCTTTCCCTTTGTTACATGTATTTTTTGTCCTTTTCCCCTTTTTCCCAGTAAATTGTATTTCTGACTTGGAGTCTCTCACTGGTTTTGCTTTCAAACCAGAACACACTTGAAAAGCTGAGCCTTAGTACAGTTACCTGGTGTGCTTCCCAGTTTGCACACAGGTATATGAAAACCTGTGCAAAATCTGAACCCTTGAAATATGCTGTGATTCATAAGCACAATGCTTGCTGCTCCAAGCCCTTACTTCTCCCCTAGGCCTGCAGATCAAATCTTCAGCAGATGTCCAGGGTGGGTGTCATTCACAACAACCTGGGCTGTACACAGACTAATGGAACTTCCTAGTTCCTTCTGTGCTGCTGCTACTGTGGGAAACAGTAAAGGTAAAAGATTTCTAGAAAGCTGTAGAACAGGCCTTAGGAACAGAAAGAAAGAAAACCTGCAGCTGCAAAGTCTGAAAGTAGAAAAGTTACAATATTACACTAAGGAATGACACAAAACAACAGCTTGAGTTTAAATTTTGGCTATGATGGACCTTAAAATTACAAAAAATATGCTTAGCAAGATAGCAGAAGGTTTTAAGCTTAATAATGTTGTATTGTGTATTGCTAATAGAGAGCAGACAAGCCATCATTGTGTGAAGCAGGTGTGAGTGTGCTTTTAGTGGCTGGCTGGAACAATTGTCTCTGAGCTTTAGCAATGTGCTATTGGCTGGGAAGTTTTTAAATGCTCTGGAACAAAGAAATCTTTGGCTGCTGCTGGCTGTACCTGAGCTTTGCCATCTTCCAGTTGTCTCAGCCATGTAATGAGGCTGATGCTGCAAATAAAGCTCAAAGAACAAATCCTTCTAGTCTGGCCCTGTTTGTGAAAAACCCAACACAGCTACATCAGCTGGATTCAGATATGTCCACTTTGTTTTTGGCAGAAGTTGGAGCAAAGCTTAAATTGTGTTCAAACATTTTCATGTTTCTGTTATTAGCTGTCAGATTACTAGAAATGGTTCTGTGGTAAATCAGAAAGCAGATTTACAGTGCTGCTTCTGATGAGCTGAATTAGGCTGGCCTTGCAGGACTAGGGCCAAACTTCATTTTTCAGAAAATATTTGTGGCTTGAGGGATGATTTGAGAATCATGCTGTGCTGTAATTGTGCATGGTAAACTATTTTGGATGCAGTGGATCTAATCACCCTTGAAAACATGAAGAATCTTGTAAAAACATACTTGGTTGAAGAGTGTTTTTCTTTATGCATGTGAGATGCAATTGTGCTGAGTTAGGAATTCTATGCTACAGAAAGTAGGGTTAGGTCTTGCTGTACAGAGTGAAGAGAGGATAGAAATATATAAAAATATAGAATATATATAGTATATATTTTATATATATTATCTAAAATATATATTACTATATATTATTATATATTATTAATATATGTGCTATATTTATATGTTATTGCTATATAATATATAGTAATAATATCTATTATTATATAGTATCAATATATTATATAGATTTTATTTATATTATCTTATTTATATAATAGATCATATTGATATATATTATATTATACAAAATATTAATGATATATAAATATATATATATATAATATACTGTGTTAATAATATAATATTAATATATTACAACTATAGCAATATATAATATTTCAAGCATAGATTATTTTGACAAGATAATTTATATGATCTTGGAATGTACAGGCTTTTATTTAATTATGATTCTGTAAAGCCAGGTATTGTAGGACTGTAGCCCTTAGTGAATCTGGGCCTTGGCTTTTGCAGTTGTCAGGCCTGATCTGAGCCACCATGCCTGTGTAGTTAAAGGAAGCTCTTGCAAAGTCCTGTGGAGTTTTTTTGAGTCCTGCTGAAGGCTTCTTCTGGGGATGCCACTCCAAGTCAGGGCTTTACAGCTCCACTTTCTGCTGTGCCCACAATTAACAGTGCCTACCATTGTTGTTGTTACAGACTGGGTGTGCTTGCAGAGGAGGTTTGTTCATTTTCATGCCTGTGAAACCAAACCATTGTTTCAGCTGAGAAGTGAAGGAGGCCTGGGGACAGAGCTTACACAGCTCTGAAATGTCACCTTTTCCATTTGCTGGGTGATAGGCAATGTGGTTTACAACCTCAGGATATCCTTGTGATATTAAACCTTTATCAGCTTCCTCCTAGCCACTAGACAGAGATTCATAAATTCTCAGGTCATTCTTTGTACATAAGAATGTAATTTTGTCTGAATCCAGTCTCCTATGCTGGGCTGGTAAGGCTGTATGTCAAAGGTGAGGGTAACTTGATATACACTGGAATCAATGGAAGCAACCTGAGTGATCTGCAACCTGACATGGTTCTGTCACTGTAATCACCATTTCAGGATATTTTACCTGTGTATTAAAACACATTGTTCCTTTATAGAAAAATCTTCTGAATGCAGTAGCTCTTTCTGTAGCTAGAAAGGAGTTGTTTAAATGTGGAATGGAGCTGCTGCTTAATCTGTTGGTCTTGACTTCTCCAAGGAAACAATTTTGTTGTAAGGGTGACCTGTAGGATTGCAGAGTTTTGGTAACAAAGGAATGTGACACACT
Source organism: Chloebia gouldiae (assembly GCA_003676055.1). NCBI lineage: Eukaryota > Metazoa > Chordata > Aves > Passeriformes > Passeridae > Chloebia > Chloebia gouldiae. The sequence goes on from QUSF01000109.1 coordinate 505,978, forward strand.
TTCTTAAACCTAATCTAGCTTTAGCCTTCTGCTCCCTTCTGCTCTCTCTAGGGTCAAAACTAGTTAAAAACTGATCTTTGCAGGCAAAGAAGTGTTTTTTCATGCTTTTCAACTAATTTGGTTAGTGTGGAGTTTAAGATTTCTTTCTGATTTTCTAGGAAAGTGTTGGCAATGGGATAAAAACTGGAGTTTTGATCTCTTGCTAGATTTCAGTATCTATTACTTTATTTTGTGTAGAGTTGCAAGGGAAACAAATAGGAGGTTTTCCATGGAAATCAAAAACTGTAGGGTTTTGTCCTGGAATGAGAATGAGTGTTTCCAGTAGTTGGGCAGACCTTGGCAAGCAGCAGCATGGTGCTACTCAGTGCTGTGAATGTTCTTCATTGATGCAGAGCCAGTTAGAGTGTCCAGTCATGTGGAAGAACAGCAAGGGAGGGGGTCTGAGCCTTCTGTTTGTGCTCAGTGCCCTGCTGTGGCTTCTACAGGCCAGCAGCAAAATGCTGAGAACCTGAGGAGTGAAGATTTTGGTATGACAGCTCCTACAGCGTTGTAATGCATCAGAGGAGCAGCACCAGGATTCCCAATACTTGTGATTGGTTTTTGGAAATAAATTTGATAGGTGGTTTACAACGTGTGGAATTCAGGCTCTCTGTCCCAGCACTGACAGAAGTCCCAGCCCTGTGGGTAGATAGAAACGACGCTTATCTACTTTGTTTCCTTTCTGAAGAGTGTTTTGTTAGTGATGACTGGGCAACACTTGACAAGTGTTTGCAATCTAGGACTACAAAGGATCGCTCCAAATGTCTGAGATAAGATGCAGGACATCCGACAGAGCTGTTGAAAAGGAGGGCATGAGAAGGAAGGATAAGCTGGAAAGTTTTCTTATTAAGGGAAACCATCCAGTACAATATGTGACCATTCATCCATAGCCTTGTTTTAGAATTTGTCTTTGGGAGCTCCCTGCCTCAGTGCTTAACACTATGTAATATTATTTCAGGTTAATGTTAACAAGCTGTTGTCAGCCTTCCTGAGGAGAATGAACTGTGCCTGTGATGCAGGTCCTTTTTCTTCTAACAAAAAAGGATGGAGAGCAGTGGTTAAATTTTGGTATAAACCCTTCTTGGAGCACCAAAGTAAATTTGTCTTTGCTGGTTTATTTATATTATTTAAATTGTTTCGTTCCCCCTTATTTTGACACTAACAGATTCCAAACCAAGTCAAGAGCCCTGGCATATCCCACAGAACCAGGGAAGGAAGGAGGGGAAAGATGTAAAACAGGATGATATCTGATGTGTGAAAGCCCTGCTACCCTAAAATTCAGAAGAAATTTGAGGATAAGAATGCTATAGTCAAAACCAGCATATGGGAAGCTGATAGTCCTGTAAGGGGTAGGCTGTTTATAAACATCACCTTGAAGAGAGAAAAGTCAGGTCTAGAGTTTATGGCTCAGCAGGCAAACAGAAGCTGCTAGAGCTGCTGAGACAAGGAGGTTCAGTCCTCACTTTGCTCTGCTCTAACAATTCACACCCCCTCCTACCTCCCAGTGATCTGTGATTGTTGGCATGGAGATTCTGAGGCAGAAGAGGCATCATTTAAAGTACAAATAAATGAAGAACAAAGTTGTTGAATGTTTTTCAGTTTGTAGCAATGGTGCTCCAATTTTTAACTATAGATGAAAATGAAAGCATTCAATTTACCATCTGAATAGTCTCATTGGACTAAAGCTGAGAGTAAAGTACTCATGCACAAGTAGGTTCATCATTAAAATTGCAAAATCTTCTACCTGGTGCAGTCTGTTCTTACTCTTCTTGCCTTTTAAGCAATCTTAAAGCTGTAAGACAATGATGTTCTGACAAATAGAGTCAGATAATGTAAATTTGACTTCTCATTGTGATGGTATGAAACTAATATGAAACTTTTGAATGTGGGGAAGGATGTGTGAAGTGGATCCTACATCTTGACTTTTGAAGAAGCTCTGAAAGTGTTGTTTGTTTCTGATATATATATCTCTAAACAGTTGAAAAACTGAGTCATGGTTTGGATTTTATCACTTCTCTCCAATGCCTTTCCTAGCTAGCATTTAAAAAAGTGGAATTTCATTAATAGTGTACTAATGGCAGAGTCCCATTTGGTCACTTACAGCTATATTCTATTTTAGAATGAAAGAACACTGACTTGGCCAAATCAGCCTCTGAATAACAACTGCTGAAGATACATCGCTTGCAATTTCTAATGTAAGTCAGACTTTTTATTCACCTTGAATGCCTTTTTGACTGCATGGGAAAGGGACTTTACTTTTGCTATAAGCCTATTGATTCTAGCTGCTTTTTTTGCTTTTTAGATTATACTAAAAATATAAATACTACACAGTGCTTCTAATAGTATTTGAATTTCTGAAGTGGCAAAGAATTTGGTCACATATGAGAAAACAGAAGGCACTGAAATATGCCTATTGCTTATCAAAACCAAAAAATCATCCTGCTGTTGCTAAGAGGAGAAGAAATAATAAATAGATAAAATAATTAAGCTATAAAACTATTCTGGTCAAAATGATAACCAGATTGTCATATCTTGTTGAATTACCTTTACTGGTGAATTCTGAGTCAGCTCTGAAACAGCTTCAGGCTTTGAAAATCTTCAGATTTATTCTGTAAAGCGGTCTGGAAACTCCTGCTGCAGCTAAGGGGTTTTGATTTTGTTATAACTGACCAAAAGAAAAGCTCAGAAATGCTGAGCTGGTACAGAACTAGTGAGCAGAGCAAGGTGCTGACCTTCCCAGGGAATGTTTGCAAGCCAGCAGACAGGGGCTGTGTCTGTGAACAGCTTCAGGTCCCGAGGCACGGTGGAGGTGCCAAGGTTCTGATCTCTGAGGGATCTGTAGTTTGCCTTTTTATTTGGAGCTGGAATCTGACTTGGAGTATTGATGCCTTGAGAGGTTACCTAGAACAGAGGCTGGACAGAGTTAAGGAATAAAGTAGGGATTTATTAAAAGGCCTTCAAAGGATTCACCTTGGGCAGTGCAAGAGCCTGGCCGAGGCTACACCCAAGATGGACCCTGGGTCACGAGTTTTCACACTTTTATAAGTTTTGGTCCATTTCCATATTGGGGTCAATTGTCCAATTACACCTTCAGGTTATGCAGTCCCACCCTCCCAGTCTGCTCTCCTCAATTCCCTGTTGTTTCCACCTTTTGGGCCTGAAGCTGCAGTGGTGTCCTTGGTTCTGGGGCTGGAGAAGGATTATTTTGTGTGGCTGAGCTGTGAGGAGAACTTGGTAACACTGTATATGAGGTTCAGAGTTACACACTAATGCAGTACAGAATCTGGAAAATACAAAAGCTAAAACTCAAGGCCATCAGTATGTGGAGAGTGAGATAGATTTTTTGCTTTGTCTTCTACAGGTGATGCTCTCCCAGTGAGGCATGAAGCTGTTTCAAATTAGATACATGAATCTATACAACACAAGCATTTGCTAAAAGTCACCAATTCACTGAGGATTTGCTCTCTTATGCTGACATTTATTGGCTGTTTTTTTTATAAAAAGCAAGAACAGCATTGCACTGGCAGAGAGGCACAGGGATTTTTGCGTTGCTGCTCATGCTCCCAAAAGGAAGAGAAGGAAGGAGCAGAGCAAATGATGAGGATGCCCATGAGTTCTCAGCCTTAGGGGAAAAGACCAATGGTGCCTGATGAAATTTCCTCACCTGTGTGACACTTTGAAATGCTCTGCACTGTGTTATTTGAAGGTAGTGGGTAGACACAGAGATAAAATAATTCCTTATTTGTGTTTTCCATCTGTGCTGCTTCTCAGCTTTTTCATTCACTACCACCTTGCCCCTTTCAGTGGAAATCAAACCTAATGCTCAAATCTACTTTTTTTGAGTCAACGCTGGTTTTTGGCAGTTAAGCAAAATGAAGTTGAATATTCCTGGCACTGAAATTGTGGGACTGATTATGCTGCTTGTTCCCCCTGTATTTGCTGCAGACTAAAGGCATGTTTTCTCTGTGCCCTCATTTTCCTAGTAGCAGGGAGGGGTAGCTGGAATGAGACTCCTGCCCTGGGCTGTCTGTAAACCTCAGGGAGAGATTCTTTTCAACACCTTAATTAGTTCTCTGCAATATATTTTTTCTCCTGATTGCATGAGGTCTAGGTTATGGTGCAAAGGCTCCTTGCCCAAGGTGTTTCTAAAATATTTCAAGAGTTTTACTTAGATGCCTTCCTAACTGTTGAGAAGTTATTCCTTGACAGTCAAATTTTCCAGAAGTGCCATCTTATTAAGACCAAGACTTGTGATCCTGGGATCAGAGGAGATCCGAGCTGACTTCTTTGACCTTGAGTAGGAATCTTAGTGCCAGTCCTCCAAGTGTTGCCTTATGCTGCAAACCGTGGAGCTGATGGGCAGTGAGCTCTTTGAAATTCCATAGTGAGCTGCTGGGGACATGCTCTGCTATCAGCAGTAATACCTGGCTGAAAGTCATGCCTGCTGCAGACTTTGTGGGGAACAGATGCTAGCAGGAGTTTGTGTGGTGTATCTCCCCAATATTCTTGCTGTGTGCTTTCTTCCTTCATCTCAAACGCTCCCAAGGTTTGCCCTGAACTTATGAAGTAATAAAATAATTAATGGAGAACCCAGAGAAAGACTGCAATGGAATTCTTTGATCTTTGGGTGTTCAATCAGTCAGAACCAGGAGTGGAAATTGCTACTTTAGGGAAGAGTGTGTGTATAGAAGTATACATATATTCTTAATATATAGGGTTTTCATTATGTCAGCTGAAGGCACCGATTTGCAGATGAAATTTGGCAAGCAGACTTAATGTTTTGTGCAAATTACTGCTAAAAAGCAGAAGGGGATTTTCCATATTGTCCAGGGCACCAGACTGGGATGGCCAGAGTAGGAAATGCTAATTTAATTTATTTGCCTCAAATTCTGACCTTTAAAACTGACAAAGCAGCACTTTTTCTTTAGGAAGATTTAGGACAGAGATCCAATAAAAACATAAGGATTTTTGACACGAAAACACGAGTTACTTGTGATAATCTATCCAAGTATCCATTCTTCAAATATACTTGTTTATTCTATGTATGATTGCTCTGTAAGTGTGATAGTAAGGGAATAAAAGAAATATGTTCTCTGAATAGTTATAAGTTATATCTTAATTTTCACCAATACATCTTTGCACTAAAAGTAATTACATAGGATTGATAAATGCTTTTGCCTTTATAGAATAATTATGGAACATTCTAAGGGAATAATAAAAATAATTTGTTATTTTATGGAACAGTTTAAACTGCAACAACTAAGAGACAACACATTTAAGCATATGTACAAATGAAAGAAACATTTAATTTTACAACTCACTGTAGCTGGGGGATTTCTTTTCACTCTATGCTCAGCTCATAAAACTTCAGGTGTTTCTCACTAAAGCAAGTTTGCATTTTCTTGCAGTTCAATGAGTCTCAGCAGTCTTCCAGTACTCTCAAAGTAAAAATGAATTTGTCTCAATAAAAAGAGTGTCAGAATGCCTTAAGGCTCAAGCTTGTGTTAGAGCTTGCTGATGGCCTGACTTTACTTTCTTGGGACATTTTATACAGGCATATTAAAAGACAAGTTCTGCCTGCAGAACACAACAGTTTAAAAAAGAGCTGTGAGTGAGACAGAGCTGCAGAAGTGGATTGACTTGTCAGAGGCCACAGAACTTGTCAGTTGCCATGCCAAACTTGGCATTTCTTGAGCTCCAATCCAGAAATGATCAAGTTGAGATATGTTCAGAACATTTCAGGGGTTTGGCCTTTTATCACTTTTTTTTTTATTTTCAGAAAAGACAAGTCAGAAGTGTGAAGCTTCTCCATATGTATGGGTCACCAACGTGCATGCTGCAGGAATCTGTGCTTGCATTCGTCTTTGTTCTTCTGCAGCATCCAAGCAGATTTACCATGGCTCTTAGTGGTGGAGGAGCATTTAATCTGCACTTGCTGATTCCCCTTTGGATAAATTACCATGGGGAAGGAAAGAAGTGGTCTTAGATTGACTTTAAATATTATGGATATGGGATCATGGGTTTAGCTTCTGAGTTCGAAAGAACAGCAGGGAATTTGTCTTCAGTGGACAACACTGAATTCAAACTATTCCCAGGTCTGGTCATAAGCAGAGGCCAAAAAGTGCTTCATGCTGACTGTTAAACCTTATCCATTCCCTGGGCTCTTTCCTGTTCTGAGCAGATATGAATAAGTGTTGTTAAAAGCTCTAGATCTTTTGTCAAGACATAAAGACATATTTAACAGTACACATAGAATGATGCAAAGAGAGCCTTTCAGTTCTGGATGCTGACTCAGAGTGTAGGTGGGATAGATTTCATGTGCTCCTAAATCCTTGTGGGAGAGGGAAGACGTGTGACAGAAAATCCAATTTATTCAGAGCCAAAAGATGGTAACCTTGAAACATTTTATTGAAGCATTTGGATTAGCTGAGATAGATGTTTCTTTCATGAGCAGATGTTCCTCAAACTCTGCTCAATTATGTTTCCATGGTGGCAGGTGACTGCTGCCTGGAGGGGGCAGATGTGGAACCACTGAGCTCTCATTCCTAAGGAGTGGAAGGCCTGGGTTCTAGCAGGAAAGTCACAAGAGCAGCTGACTTGAAAAATTACTTCTGGGGTTTTCTTTATGTATTCTGCCTGGATTAACTATTGGCTATAGAGGAATGCTGTAGCAGTAAGAAGGAATGAGGGACTCACTTACAGTCTCTACTAAAAATCAATAGATTCTGCATCTGAAACCCAGGCTTTCAGTTTAGGTTTTGTCCTTTCTTTCTAGTAGATTTGGATGTACTTTTTATTATTCATCTCTGCTGTCTTTTTCTTTCTGAAACTGAAAACCATGTTCTCAGAGGTGTCTGAGGACAGGATGTGACTAGCCATATTAAGAGTGTGAAGAAGACACATTTGAGACTTGAACTAAAATAAAATAACAGAACTCTTTTTAAATACTGCATTTCCTGAAGGCTTGCTCTGGAATGGTGAAGTGCTGTATTCCATTTTACACAATGAGACCTTGCTAATTTTGTCAGCATATGTGATCAAATAAGAAGGAACTTGCAAATTAGTCATCCTTAACACCCTGTTGAAAGTTAGGAAGGGAAAAATCTCCAGCCTGTTATTGAGCTTACAGAACCTAGAAGTGAAGCTATCTGGTCACACCACAGTCTAGTGGACACTAAACTGCTCTGGGAGAAAGGAGGTCAGGTGAATAACTAGCAAGTAATACTTTCCTAATTCCTATTAAATACAGGAATTTGAATATCTGGCTTATACCTTCCTTTTCTCCCCAGTAAAGGTAGTTACAACTACCTTTATAGATATAGAATGTTATTCTAAAGTGGTACTAAGCCATCAAACTCGCTGAACAATACAAACATGAGCTGAAAAGAGTAAATTAAAATAATTGTGTAATTAGGAATGTATGTTATTTTCATCAGTAATTCTGTGCATGAAACTGTGTGTGCATGTAACTGGGTTTAACTGCATGCATTGAAATAAAAAGACTGACTATTGCTCTTTCTGATGTAGAACTTTCTCATGCTTTCAAAGCTCTGGTGTCTGCATACCAAGGACACTTAAAATAGATATTTTAGAATTTACTTTTTAACTTCAAGCCTTGTGAGTCAGTGTCCATTCCACAAGGGCAGGAGAACAAGTAACAAGTAACAGCTGGTCCTTGGAGGAATTTCAAGCAATTTGAATGTACAAAGGAATAGGAAGATGAAGTTGAGAAAGTTAGCTTTGTACTCTGATTTATGGTTCATGAAGCCTGTTTTTGAAAGGACTTGCACTTTTTCTCCTGTGCAGAAACTGCCAGAACTTTGATATGAGTATAAAAATACAAGAATCCAGTCTGCTGTCCTTTGTCCAGCTTGATAGGCACTGAAAGCAGCAACTGTGAAGGAAGTGCTACTCAGTCTTGGATTGTGGAATGATCAGGGCAGATGGTAACTTCAGGAGGCTGAGCTGCCAGATTCTAACCTGTCAGTTCAGAGCATGGGCAAGCTGCAGCTTTATAGAGGCTTAACACTGCCAAATTTGAAAGATTTTATAGGGCTAAATAAGAAACATTCCTGACAGCTTGATAATTTTCAGTCTGTGCTCAAAAGCAGATGGATATAAAAGCTTTTAGACTTAACAGTTGTTTAAAAATGTTGACAAAACAGTGTTTTTGCATTGAGCAAATAAACTCTTCCTGCGTGGCTGGAAGAAAAATCGCAAGTCTGAGACAGTCTTTGTGGTAAATGTCATCCAAAACGACTTGGGACAGGCAAAAGTGATTAAATTAGGTCTTAAACACAGAAAATGTTGGGTTCCTTTAGCTATTAGTGCTGTCAGTTTGGGCTGTGACAGGCACAGAGCATAGGGAGCCTGGCACGGCAGGGACTTGCATCTCCTTGTCGTGCTGGCTGCCAAATGTGATTTTCCAAGCAGCCTGCTCTGGCTGTGCCTTGGATTGCTGGCTCCCAATCCATGCATTGCACCAGCTGTGTATTAGAGGGAATCTTCTAAAGAAAGACTAAAAAACAAGTGAGGCTGAAGTTTGCCTTTACATTCTACTCTGCCTTTTTCAGTGAGAGGTTCCTGCAGCAGAAAAAGCTGATGGAGATGAGCTAGGTGGATATATATATATATAACAGAGCCCCCAGGTTGCAGAGACACACCAGGGAGGCTGAGCTCTGCCCCAGACAAAATGCCTTCTTAGCTTGATGAAGGTTGAGGGTTAATTAGAATTAATTATTTATTATTAATTGTTATTATTGTTATCAATTGTTAATTATTGTTCTACAGAACAATAGCTTGAGCAGTGTTCGTGGGGATTGCTTTGGAAGGGTCTCTAATAAATGTATGAGAAGAAAGAGCTGCTGCTGAAATGTGGGGCACGATCTAGGACAGGTCTAAGAGAGCAGAGGGACACAAAGACTGGAGTTGAAACCTGTGAATTCTTCATGGTGGCACCTGCGTGTTGTTACTGGCTTCTCACCTAGACTAGAAGAGGAGCAGAAAGTTTCAGGGTGAGGTTTGGTGCAGGTGAGCAGAATACATGGATGTGAATCTGCACAAGCCCTGTTTTTTCACTGCTGGACCAGTTTGTACAATATTTTTCCCCATGCACACACACATACACAATTCTAACTTCTGTCACTTGCACCAGACTTAATCAGGTTTCCAGTAAGCAACTTAAATATGTCAAGTGGGCTACACTTTTTCTTGGGTTCAGCTTTGTAAAGAGGTTTTCACTATTGCTTTGAACTTCTAGCATGGTATCAACAGGTTGCAGCTGAGGTTGCTTCATTTCATGCTTTCATATAGATAAAAATTCAGCTATCAGCCTCTTTAAACCCATGCTATTAGCTGCCCTTTCAAATTCCATTGTTCTTAGCATGATGGGATCCCTGGAGTATTCCTTTGCATCTTTGATCTGGAAATTTTTGACCCTGGGGCTTGCTCTCTGATGTTTTAGCATCTGGTCAATTTATGCAGAAAAAAACTAAAGATAAGCCACAGGGTGAAGTAGTTTCCTGCTATTAAATAATGCATTACAGCATTTTATTTCTCTGATGCTATGTTTTTGTTTATCTTCAATTTTCAGTTTCTTCTGCAGATGTGTTTATTCATTGTCATGAAAATCACTGTTCTCAGAGATCTATGTGCAAAGCAAAGTGTAAATGGTCTGTTTACTAACATCAAAGTAAAAAAAATAATTAGGTTAATAATTTTCTTTATATTGAATTCTGCATATTCTTTCATGCCTCTGCTTCTGTTGAGTGCTTAGAAAATTAATTGTTCCACCTACAATATTGTATAGAATACTAGAAGGTAAATTTATCTACTTATATGGCAGGGAAGTTGAGGATACTTTCCTAACATTAAAATTGGTGTCAGCAAGGTCCAGTCCTTTCTGTTGATCTTATGACTTGTTGGCTGCCTGGCCTCTGGAATTTTGAAATGGTCTGTAGCAAAAATGTGTCAAAACACCTAGAATGTAGAAAATCCAGGATTTCTGTGCAATTCTGAAAAACCATGATTGCTGCTCATACTTTTGTATGAAAAGCTGCCAGGTTCCAGCCCTTGGGTGCATTGCATTGTCAGAGGCATTGGTTTTCTACTGGTGGTAAACTGCAGCACCAGAGGGAAATGTGCTGTAGTTACCTGTTGCAATAAGGTAGGGAAATGATAAAGAAAAGCCTCATAAAATCAGGCCTGCTCTATCAATAGCTAGCCTGTCATTTCTTCTAAACTTTGTAAGTTCCCACGTGAAAGCAATCCTGGTGTGGGCAGCTTATTAACATAACTATCTATTCCTGGGTAAAAAAAACAACTTGCACTGGTTTTACACCATTAGAAAGAAAAATGAAAACTATCTCTCACAAACAACTTCCCTTGCATGTACACACCAAGGGTTTGAGTGAGCAATCAATACAGAATAACATCTTGTTACTAACCAATAAAGTAATTGGCAGGAAAACTACTGACCAATTGGAGTCCCACATGAGGTCTGTAAAACTGTATAAAAAGGAGTTATGTGAATAAAGAATGGGCTTTTTCCACCATAATGAAACTGGAGTCCTGAGTGATTTATTCTGAGTTACCTGTCAAACACTGAGATCTGTGCCAAGCACTGTGGCACTCTTACTCGAAGCAGTGAAACAAGTTCCTGAAGCCAGCCCTGTGCCCAAGGAGCTTTGAAACACACCTGCAGTGTGGGTGGGAGAAGGACCCAACCTTCCCTTGGATCCCCCTTGGTCTTTTGTCCCCCTGCTCCTCCCTGGGGCAGATGTGCAGCAGCTGCTGTGGTGTCCCAGCCCTGCTGCAGGCAGGGACAGTGGCGGCTGTGGGCCCTTCCCAGGAGCTGCACCTCTGCCTCTAGGGAAGAGGAGCTTAGCAAATGACATTTATAAATAATTTGCAGGTCTCTGTAGGGAACCAATTTCCCATCTGGGATGTTGAAGTTGCAGAAGGCCCCACTGCACCCCACACAGAGCACCTTGGCAGTTCCACTTCACACCTTGGTGCTCAGTTAGATCTTTGCAAATGCTGTAGAAAATCAGCCTTCTGAATTTCCAGATTCCCTGTTCCACTCCCCCAATACTGGCCTGGAAGCCATCATGTCACTTGTACAGGCAATTCTGGACACAAACCAAAACTGTGCATGGAATATAAACCATCCCCATGACAAGTGGGGGTTAGGCTTATACTTTTCCTTATTAATTACCTGGCAGATGAAACAGACAAGTTAGAAAAAGATGCACTTTTTGTTTCCTTTCCATTTGCTGCTGCAGCTCTGCTTCAACAACTTGCAAGTTACCTTCAGTCAGTGACAGTCAACTACTTGAAAGCAGATTTTCAAGTATTTTGATTTTTATTTTCCTTTGTAGACTGTCTAACTCCTGGATTGTGTTCTTAGTGTGTGGTGTCCTTCTCTGGCCCTGCTAATGTATGCTCCAAGAAGAAGAAGAAGAAGAATGTGCAAGCAGAATAGGCCACAAAACTTGAAAAAATTTTTGAAAAAATTTGCCCCAACAAAGTGCAACTTTGAGAACTTTGGTGAGTGTAAGTATTTTAAGATGTTTAAACTGAGACAAAATGGCCTGCAGGGATCTTGCAAATGTGTTATTATGAATAGTTTATGTCTAAAAGGAGCTAGCATGACTCTAACAAGAAGGACAAGGGTAAAATTTTGGTTTTTTCTTCCTCTGAGTCTTGTGAGATTTTGTGAAGGGCACTACTACAAATACAGTTTGTGTTATTCTGTTGTGGGCTTCTTATGGAAGATGATCCAAGCAATGAGATAATTAAAGTATGAAAATTACCTTGGAGGAAACAGTGCTGAGTGGAGTGCTATTCTATAGTGATAACCTGGATTTCATTCAGAGGTTTTTATGGAATATTGAGTGAAATAAATTCAGAATCACTTTGAGGAGAAAATGATGAGGAGGCTGTAACATAAAAGGTGCTGATATAATTGGGGAACTAAGCTGCCAGAGAGGAATCAGAACAGCAAAAACCTGGTCTTACAGTTAAAATTTTGTATTGGGATTTATGAGGGCATCATTCATGTCCCAGAATATCAATTTCTTGTGGCTTAGGCGGCACAGTCAGTGTCTCTGCTGGCATTCTTCCCTTTCTGGTACAAGTGAGTGCCATTCTGTTCTGATATGTAATGGGAAACACCAGGGATGGAAAGCTCAGAAAGCAGCTCTGAGATAAAATATCTCTTTTAGTGGGGACCTGTTAGTGTGAGATTTTAGTGTGTTTTAGTGTGTTTTCTAGATTCTAGCCTCAAGGTTGAGTCAACTCAGTGCTCTGTGTGGAAATCATGCTTGGAAGAAAATCCCTCTGAATGCCTCATGGGCACCACACCTTCCATCCTCACTGCCCAATCTTGCTGAGTTAATTTAAGACCTGTTTTGTTTTCAGCACTTCTCTGAAGAGCAGCTCTAGTGGAGTCTTTCCTGTGGCTTTGTTCTCATGACTCCATCCTGCTTAATGGAAAACCTGCTTGGTTTTTTGTCCCGAAATAGGAGTTTGGTGCAGAGGGAGGAGCTGGCTGAGGCTGCTGATTTCCCTTCAGCAGGGATATCTGCCCTATTGTTGTTTATGTGCATGAGGTTGGGGCTGGCAGGAGCATCATCTCTTGGTGACCTTTCCTTTTTTGTCAAACTGAAATTGCCCAGTGGGGATAGAAGTCAGCAACGAGGAGCTGACATGCAATGGTTGTGTAAGACAAGTGCTCCTGAAAAACTGAAAGGTCAAAGAGGCATTTCTGCAATTCTGCTTCAGGAGTGCTGGGATGGTTTTATGCTGCGTTTTAGAGCTAGGGAGGTTTGTGCTAGATCTCTCTCTCTTCAGACTCAAGTCCCTCTTTATTTCTCCAGGAGTTTGTTTTCTTTTCAGGAGTGCTCAGGATATGGAACTACTTTTTACCTAAAGCAACAAAAAGGGCAAATATAGTGTCAAGGTTTCAGGATGCTGTGATTATCTTATTGCATTGAGAATTTCTTAAGATTCTCTATCTGAAGAAGAATGGCTTAAAAAATGACAAAACAATTGGAGTTGTTGGTTAACACCACTCCCCTCAGTATTCCATCACTTAAAATAAGCATTTTGAGGCTTCAGATTAGCAGTTTCTAGAAGTAGGAGCTAGTGTCTGGTAAAACTCAATTCTTGACTATTTCAGATATTCATGTACCTGCTGCACAGCCTTAGAAGCCTGCTTTACCTGAGTTTTGAAGGGGGAAACTGTGCTGGAAATAAATATAGGTTGTTTGTGTGGCCATGGGGCTATGAGAGTTTTGGTATCTGGGCCAATGCTCTCCTGCTCAAAATTAATTTCTTCTAGGTCTAATGGTTATATGGTTAAGGTTTCATGGTTAGACAAATGCAATAAATCTGGGTCACAACTCTTTGTGTTTTCATCTGATTCTCTACTTTTGGCTAAGATTAAAATTTCTGATTCAAATACTTAACAATGAGTATAATTAACTTTTTCATGAGGTATTTAAAAAAAATTGAAATACCATAATGTTCCAAAGCTTTGAGCTTTTCTTGCAAACCCAGATGGTCTTACCATAAGATAGGTGTAACTATTGGTGTTGGAAGACATTGTCATTAATTATGTTTTTTAAGACAACCTAAAGAAATAAGGAATTGCAGAGATGACACTTTATTTGCTGATCTCCTTTTTGTGAGAAGAAAGCAAACAACCCGTGTTCAATGAACTTGCTGAAACTTTAAGCAGCTGAATCACCTCTTTTGTGTAGATTCTTGAGAGGATACTAGAGAAAAACTAAGTTTTTGGTGAAGGAAATAACTTCCACAAAAGTGGAGGAAAAAGTTGGGCATAGCTCTCGGAGGTATATAGAAAAGGTTAGTGTTTGTACTGGCTCACCCAAAAGGGTGAAGGTTTGGCTGAGCAGTATTTTATTTGAATTGATTCCCTCAACCCAGCTATAAATCAAGGCTTGAGTAGTGCACTAGGGAGTATAAGATACTGAGTTATAAATCAAGGCTTGAACACTGTACCTGTGAGTATAAAACACTCGATGTCGTACAAGTCAAGGCTCAAGAAGTGCCTGTGTGAAAAGCTTGGGGAAATAAATGGTGGCACTTGAACACTGGCTGTTTGGAATATAAACCAGGGTTAGATGTCTCATTTTAACTCTACTTCTTGAACACACATGTACCTCACCATTGCCAACTCAACCCAGAATTCTCCAGCCTCATACCTGCCTGTTAAATTGGCAAGCACTTCAGGATTATTTCTGTATGCAGTCTTCTTAAAAGTGAATTTCTTGGTGTGTACTGTACTTTGCATGAAAGAAAAGGAATGTTCTATTGATAGCAGGAGCTTCTGTATTTTGGAATCAAATACAATGAAAATTTCTTACATAACAGAAATATATATATTATTGGAGGAAGGTGGCTTATTTTCATTTACTGATAAGGTGACATGTTTTCATCTGGGGAATGTGTTGTCCTAAGCTTTCTAGACAATCAGTTTGGAAGAAGGATTGTGACTCAGTTGCCAAGCAATTTACTTTTGCTAAGCAATTTACTTTTAACTCTCCTGAAGGATGCTTATCAGGGATTTTATCTTTGGGTCCCCCTGATTCATGCAGATTAAATCAACTGCTTGTAAAGAGCCCATATCAAATTCATACAGTGTTGAAAATTCTGTGTGGAATCTGATGGACTTGTATGGTCATGGAGGAAATGTAAATCCCTTAATTACTCTGAGACTGATTCATGGCCTCATGATCCAGCATTGCTGAAGCTGTCAGTCACAAGGTGTGTGAGAAATCAATAGAGGAGGTATCAGAAGTTATCTGCCTTTAATTCATTATTTCTTCCTTTTCAATAAATGGCCCCAGTTTGTGAGGTAAGGCTCACATGATCACTCAGTGATTTAGTAAAACTGTTATAGAAAATATCCAATACCTGTGCTGACAGTCTTCCTGAGCACTCTGTCTGTTAGATATTAAAACTATTTTTGCTTCCATATTGTTGAAAGTCCTGACAAAGGTTTATTAGTTCCCTTCTCAACACCTTTTTAATAAGCCAGAGTTTTGCCATCTTTCTAGTTTCCCTTCTTTCTTGTACAAATAAGAGATTTACTGTGGTTTTCCATCTGTGCAAGGTAAGAGCCATTAACTTGCTGGGCTATAATACCTTGACTCCAAGTTGAATTACAGTTCAAATTTCAGTCTTGCAGGGATGCATTACATCTTTTGCTTTGAAGAGTTGTGGTTAAAAAGGTATATCAGAATGAGGTAAATAAATTAGGATGAGTGCTCTTTGTTTAGGTTCAGAGCCCCTTTAAGTAGAGGACAATTGTCATTGTGCAGAAATCTGGGAGGCCTTACTAAGTATCAATGTGAAAACTGCACCTCTCCATCCCTGCATAATCACATTTCCAACACTACCTCTTTCCAGTCTTCTCATAAGTTTTAATGTTTCTTAAAAGTGCAGATGGAAATTTAAGGGAAATTGGTTTGCAACAAAATAGAGCAGTAGTTTTCTGTTTAGATTGATAAATGCTCTATTCCTGTGTATTTGAAGGCTTTTGTGCTGATAGTGGATCAATTTATGGACAGAAATTAGTGTGTATCTTTTGTTGTCTCACCTGTGTAGCTAATATTAGAGGTCTTCCTTCTGGAAGATGCTGAATATCTAATTTCTAATGGTGGAGGATGGCTGAAATGACCTCGAGGTTCAGCTTCCTTGACACACCAAGTAAATGTTCCCTTCTTCGAAGTGTTCCTTACTGGAAGTGAGTGAGAAACCCCCTGCACTGCCTGGAGGCCAATTCCCTCTTCAGCACAGTAGCAGAAAATCCTGAATTCAGTTTCTGCTGATTCTGAACACAGAAGTTGTGGGGGTTTTGTCTGCAAGTTGGGTTGCAGTTTGTGTTCTCTGTACAGCAAAATATTGCCCAGTGATAGAGAAAAAAACAAGCTATCCCCCCTGAATAGGGAAGCGCTAAGGGAGGGAGAAATTGTGTTTTGAAAGGGATGAAGCTGAGTGTAGTTACTGTTGAGTAAGACCAAAGTCATGGAAAACTAAGGTGGAACACTACCTAAGACTCATGTCTGTTCTTAGGGGGAAACCCCCTGCAGTTTACTGAATTATTTAATTAAGGACCAGCTTAGTACAAACAGACAAACTACACTTTGGAGTTGTAACTCAGTGTGTATATTTTCAGACTTCTGAATTCTTCGTGGAAGTTCTAACATATAGCATAGATTTAATATTATCCAAACACATTTTTCAGTAGCCTATTTGCATATTTCTACATTTTATAACTTTTTGTAGCTTTGTTTAATTTCCTTTTGTTTTCTTCATTGTTGTTTAATCTGATTGGTGACCTTGGGCTAAGGAAGTAAATGGCAAATTTTAATCAGTTTCCTATTTTGTATCTTGAATGTGATCGAGTTCTTCCTTTTCAGAAAATCTCTTTAGCTAAAAGGACATATTTTTAAAATTGCTCCATGTGACCTCTTGTATCCCTTCCTTGTTGCTTGTTTCCAACTTATGGGTATCTAAACTTTTCCATTTACATAATGTTTACCAGATGATCTGATCTGAATTTAAAGCAAGAGAAAAAAATGCACACGTAAGTTCTTCCTTGCAGTAAAGCTGCTAAGCTCATGTCATCTGTGTAAATTCATTTTTATTATTGAAAGGTGTCTAAAGAGCATGGCAGCAGCTCTGCTACTTTTGTCCTTCCTCTTTGGTTCCACTTATATGGTTAATATTAGGGGTGTGATCAAATTTCTGGGTGTTGTGATCACTCAGGCTCTAAAAGTTGTTAGTTACTGCCCTGAAGCAAAGAAACCACATTTTCATACCAGCTGAAATAAACACAGTGTTCTACAACTGTGTTTACAAGGATTTACACTGAACTGTGTTATCACAGTTTAAGAATAATCCTAGAAAATTCAGGAGTCATCCAGAAAGGCTAAAATAATTGTATGTAAAGTAATGCAGAATTAAAAAAAAAAGCCCTATAGGTCATAGATGGCAATAGAAAGAGTTGAAGCTGAAACTTAAACATTCATAGCCTGAAATACCAATATGGACCATCCCTCATATGGGCACCCATTTGAAGGAGTATTTGTGAAATATTCCATACACAAGGTGCTTGGCTCTGCTAATGAGGTTGTAAAAATGCATTAATGACAGGACTGTGGGTAGTAACAAATACAGTTTCTGTGATGTTCTCTGCTGTGAAAACTTAAGTGAAAACTTAGAGCTGGGTGTCCAAACATTCCCCTTGAACAAGGTGAACACTCTGCACTTCCTTTTCCAGCACAAGAGGAAGCATCTTTCAAAGATCAATTTAATTTAAAGGCATATAATTACCAAAATGGTGGTTTAGATTATTTTAAGTGCAGTTCTAAGGAGAGAGATCACCTGAGGGCTGAGAAAATGAATGTTCATTCCTCAGAGGGAGGGTGGAAGGATGGAAGGGAAGGCTCTTTAAGGGGTTAGGAGATCAGTGTGCAGATTTTTGGTAGGATGCCACCCTGGAGATCCTAGACTCTTATTTTGGTCATCACAGAGCAGCAAACAATGAATTTCTTCTTAAGAGGAGGAAAAAGGTCTCAGTTTAAAGAAGGAGCTGCTTTTGTTCAAAAAATATGGCTCAGAGAGGTGCTTGTACTCCTGCACTTTTCCAGGGAGGTGTAGTTTTGGAAGCAGTAATGTGTCAGCTGCTGTGGCACAAACCTCAGGGAGATGGCTCTGAAGGAAGAATAAAACATTTCTTATTGTTGGCTTGCTCAGGTGTTTTTGGGGTGTTTTTTTGAGAGTGTAGTTAATTACATCACCATGATCTACCTTGTTTTATACATTGTGAAACAATAATAGAGTGCTGCTGAAGCCATTGCAAAAGCAGAATTTTGTTGTTTTTCCCATTCACTGCAAGTAAAGGGATTATTTCTGTTCTTTTCAGCAAGTGCAGTGTTTTTCTTGTTTCTGCCTCAGGTTCAAGCTTAGGATATTGAGCAATTACATGAGCCAATTTAGACCCTACTACAAACTTGGTTCGATTCCTTCTGGCAAATTTTAGTCCTCACCTAGAATTACA
Source organism: Chloebia gouldiae (assembly GCA_003676055.1). Classification (NCBI taxonomy): domain Eukaryota; kingdom Metazoa; phylum Chordata; class Aves; order Passeriformes; family Passeridae; genus Chloebia; species Chloebia gouldiae. The sequence continues at coordinate 524,108 of QUSF01000109.1, forward strand.
CCTGAAGAAGGCTGACATCCTTATGTTGATAACTTTTTCTCCTTGTTTTGGGTTTTTATTTTCCTGTGAGAATTTTACCAGAGCACTGGCTAACATTTATGCACACAAATTACAACTGTCTCTCAATATAAATGTAGGTTTGGTGGTTTTCCTGTTTGAATTTTTGAATTAACTCTCTTCCCTACTACCCCCAGGCTTTTTCAGTGTCTAAATTTGAGTTAGCTCCCTAGGAATCTATGCTAATGTCATCTTGTATTTGTGGACTCAAGTGTATTTATGCTGTATAGGTTAATTCAGATTAGCCCAACTGTTCAAGCCATTGGTGTTCACAACCAGGAAAATCTCATTCAGGCAGCGCAGAGCAGCTCTATTAGTGCAGCTACTGAGGCATGAAATAACACCCCCAGCCCCAGCTAAAATGAAGCAGGGAGAAAGACCTCAGGAATCAGACTTTTGTTTTCAGTGCAGCTTTACCAAACATGCAAAGGCATCACTGATTTATCAACCTCATCCCTGCTCTGTGTGGTTATTACCCTGTAACTGTGCAACACTCCTGACAATGCTGTCTGAACATGCTGGGGAAGGATTTCACTTGTGCATCATTCTAACCATTGAAGAATTCTGCATCTCATAGTGAATTTAGTTCCTAAAGCACATTTTAAGTGCCCATCATGCAATTACCAGTGCATGGCTCAGATGCACTGTAAGGGCATGCAAGTCAATTAAGCCCAGTATTTTTTTTTTTAACTCAATGATTTTTCTAGGACACTTTCCATGATAACTTGTGATCAGAGAATGAGTGAGCTGAATCTTCCATTTAGGTGTGAAAATATCTGTCATTGGCAGGAAGAGATGAATTACCTTCCATTGCTTTAGCTAGCTGGAATGTGTCCAGGTGCTCTGGGTTTGGTGTGTGTCTCTATCAATCTTATCTGCAACTGGACTACCATGGTACCTTTCAGCTTGCAGCTGGAGCTGGGTTGGAAATCCTTCTGCAGCAGTATTGAGAGATATCCCATGATAAATAAATAAGAAATACTCATAATAAATAAATAAATACTAGGAGGTGATGGGGAGCAGCAGCTGAAGTTCAGGCCATGGTTCCATGTGACAGCTCCTCAAGAAGAAGCAGAACACAGGCAGCAGAGTGCACTTCAGCCCTGTTTTATCTGGTCTTAATGAAATAATTGTTTTCTTAAGCTTTCTGCAGCAGCAGGATGCCTCCAGAGCACTGGGTGCCTGATCATGAGCTCACAGAGGACATCTCATGCCTCAGTTAGTGGAGATACTTTTCCTCTTTTATTCTGCATAATTTTCTTCCTCGGGAAAAGTCCTTCAGGCTTTCTGGCTCAAATATGAGCGCTAACCTGGACAAAGCTTATCCAACTGTTCTGTGCAGGGACAGCATCTTCTGGGTAAGAAGCCCTTTTTTTTTGAATTTGAGTCTATTTTTCTGCTTGAATTCCAGGAGTTGGGTATTCTGCAGCTCTTATTATTCACCCTCTTAACCCTGCTAAAAGGCCATGCTGTGTTAGAAGAGTCAGATTTTTTTTCCTATCTTCCTTTTCCCTCAGCTAGAAATTGATTATTTGTTCAACCTTAATAAAGAAAATTCACATGAAATGCATGGCAGGTTTTGCCTGTGTGTGTATTCTCATGTCTCCAAGTAAAGACACAGCCATTCATGGTACCTAATAGGATATTTTCTCTCTGGAGATCTGTCCTATAAAGTTTAGGAAATCAACCTTTGTGTAAGTATGCAAAAAACTACAGGAAATTTTTGTTCCCATGGAAATCAAGTTTCTTTTCCAACACTGGAAGATGGAAAAGGAGCAAAATCTAAGGTTAGAGGGGAAAATAAAGCTGATTTTGAGTAACACAATGCAAATAGTGTAAAATTTCAGCCAAAAAAAAAAAAAAAAGCCTGTAGAGTTCACTGAGGCAAATAGAAACTGGCCACCTGAGATGAACAGTTAGATGCTTTTGTTAACATAGCCTGACCTGAAAAGGGGAGAAATTAAGTTTCATGCATTCAGTATAAATATTTTTGTTCAAAACTCCATGGAATCTAGTTTGCATCTGCATGGAAGTTATTCTTTCCTTAAAAATAAAGCTTGCTTGTTCATTACAGCTTTGATCTGACTCAAGGAGAGGAAAAAGTGTTTAATATGACTCTAAAAGCTATCACATCTACTTTGTGCAACTACTGTATTGGGCAGGTTTTTTGGCAGATGTTTCAGTTCTTCCCCAAAAGAAATGTCAGGTCTTTTGGAGGGGGCAGACAAGCCCAGGGCTGAGCTTAGCTGCCTGCTCAGAACATGGGATCTGCAGGATGGAATTTTCACAGCTCTGAGAGAAGGAAGAAAAGAAGCAGATCTAGTGAGTAGATCTGAAAAGTCAAATCTGAAAGGTCAAAATCAGAACAGGAACAGGGAAACTGGTGGCTGTGGAATGACAGAGTGTTGGAGCTCAGGAGGAATTAGGAGCATAAGACAGCAGAGCTGGGAGAGGGTTTTTCTCCTTTTCTACCTTTGTGCCCTCCCCATGCTCCAGGAGCTGTGATGCAGGCAGAGATTCTTACCCAAGCACTGGGACTGCTCTTGCTCCCTTTCCTACGCTCATCTTTTTATCAAGTTTTGTGTTGATGTCTCCAATTATTTTTTGTGTTGCTGTGATACCAAAGTGCTCCAAAAGATCTCAAAATTGTCAGTTCCTCCTGAAAGGGGGAGAGAGGTAAATGCTATACCAAGGTCAAGTAGACTGGGATATTCTGGAAGTATCTTTAACATCTTTGCTTGTCCTCTCTTACAGTTTAAGATGAAATAGTTGTGAGAGGTACTCATCATGTCTGCCTTGTTATTCTGTTTGTTATGTCCCTACGAGGTGAGATAGAAAACAAATGGCAGCCTCATGGCTGATTTGTCTTTCTTTTATATTAGAAGTAGAAATTTAACCTAAACCACTGTAATGAAGGCTTATTGCCCTTTGATTCTTCACCTTGAAGTCCTGGAGTCAGGAACACTGATGTAATAAAGTAAATTGAGAGAAAACAAGAAGGTCTAATTGATTTCTCAGTTGTAGCATTAAATCCAGCATGTATTCAATTATTGTTCTGATGATAAACAAGTCACATTGTTTTTCTTTTAATGTTTTTTTTTTTTTTTTTTTGAGTGGAGCTGGCTGTATCAAGGTATTTCAGGCAAAATGCAGTCCCTGCTACTTCATTTACCCTAGAGCTGACTAATCACTGGGACATTTGAGCTACTAGATGGCAAAGAGAGCTATAAGCTGATTAGTGAGAGAGCAGAAAATTAATGTTTCTAAGTTCTGAGCAGAGAGATAAGGGCTTCCTGAAGATATGCTGAGATGTGGTGTTCTTTATTGTCCTTATCAAGTTGTTGGTGAAACTGCCCCTTCTATACCGAGCCATGATGCAATCCTGTTCTGCTGTGAGAGATTTCAGTTGTTGATTTAGTTGGTTTATTCCCAGCATTCTGTAACACATATTTATTCCTTCCACTGAAAATTCAGCAGCTGGCTACTGGTTGACTGGCCTTTAACACGGTCCTAATTATCCCCATCAAGAAACATTTTGGATTTAATAATGTCCATGTCAGCTGCAGCAGGGGGAGATCTCAGATGAATGTTGTTTCTTGCAGTTCTAGAAGTCTCAGATGACACTAAAATAGCAATTTTGTCAAGGATTGGTGCTTGTTTGGAAGAATTTGCAATCAAAATGTCAGAGGAAGGAAGGGAAGAAGGGAAATGATTCACTCAATGTTGCAGAGGTCAGTGACAATGTTCCCTTCTAGTCCAACTCTTGTTCTGTCCTTCCACGTTCTCAGAAGATTTCTGAAGCCCTGACTAGGAGATGACATTGCTAGGATATAAACTAGAACATGGCAGAATGTTTTGTAGCTGTCCAAAGGGAGCACTGATAACATGACATGAAGATGGTGAGTTAGCAGACATATCCAATGGACAAGTTGATGAAAGAAAAATAGTGTTAGGATGAAGTGAAAAATCTCCTGGAATCATGTAGGTTTTGTCAAAACAACCAAACCAAGCTCCCAATCCTCTACCAATGCCTACCCCATCCAAAAACAAGAGAAAGGAAAAAAAAGGAAAAAAAATGACTGCAGAACAATGCCACCTTATAATGAACATTACAGTTCAGATAACAGAAGCTTTAAGGTCTGTCATGATCACAGCTTGAGTTTCATTCAACCCCAGTATCCACATCAAAGCTTTGATGTATCATGGTGGCAATTTCAATCCCCTCTCAAAAGCTGCCAAAGGAAAGTAATTTTTTCAAATCAGTATTAGTGGTTGTGTTGTCAGGTACTTGAAAGTAATAAACACTGAAGGGACAGGGGAAATACTAGGGACAACCAAAAGAAATTTCTTTATGTGACTGCTAACTTGATTATTTTCCTAAGTCAGCCTAATTTGATTGGTAAGAAGTGAGCAAAGCTGCAGCCAGTTTTTGGGTGGTGCAGATGGGGATGGTGGAAAGAAATAGTTCTGCTTGCTACTGAAACTTGACACCTTGTCTGAAATCTGCATTGTAGCATATCTGCTCTCTAAACACAAAAGAGATTTGGTGGTGTTACTTTGAAAGCTCCACAGCTCACACATGAAACAGGAAGAACATGTAATCAGTAATACTATTTTTGTTTTATCTAAGCCTGCATATTGTGCATTTCTTGTTGAATGCAAGTGACTGTGCAGAACCCTGTTTGGCCATAGCTCAGCTGAAAGCACAGAATTCTGTGCTTTTCAGACTCCATGAATTGTTTATCTAGGGACTATATATGGAGATCACTGATTTTTGTAGGACGAATCCTTGATTTTGTCTTGGGATCATTATCTTGTGTGAGTAGTTTGACCCACACAGTGGGTTTCATCAGTGCTGGAACAGGTCAGAGTGGCTCTTCAGATGGAAATAAAATGTCTGACCATCTCAGTTGTGTGTTCTCTATTAACACTGGTCTAAGTAAAATGAATATGAATTGTTTCTATCTAGAGTTACTGCTATCTCATTTACTACCAAATATTTAGCAAGGGATACAAGGCTCCAGAGTTCTTTCTTTGAATTCTTAAACATTAAACCAGTACTGGGTAATTTGCACCCATTCTTCTCAGTGTGCATCAAGGTAATCTTGCCATTGGAAAGCTATTTTATTCCCTGTTTTGTTGTTCTCTAAAATGTCCTCCAGTGAATGAAACAGGAGGGGTGATTTAGGTGACTAATTTGACACTGATGTAAAATACCGATTTCTTAAGTGTTTATGTAAGGCTCAGGGCTTTTGTAATGCTTTTCCTCCTAATTCAGTTAGCTCCTCTGTTTACTGGTGCCATTGCCAAAGTGCACAAAAGTAAAGATGCATGCATTTCCTCTTAGCTTAAAGAAAGAATTTTTCTTTGAGTGTAAGAAGGCACAGGTTTCAGCAAAACAGGCTGAGAAACTAGCCTGAGGGTTTGTGTAATGTATAAAAATACTCAGCTCTGCAACAGCAGAACCAACCTGCAAATTTAGTTCTAAATACCCAAGCAGCTCCACTTGAGGAGAGGTGTCATGATGCCTTGCTAGGAGAAAGGCATTTCCAATAAAGCTTTAAAGTGCCTCATCTTGCAAACAAGACTGCCCCAGGGGAGGGTTTTGTGGGCAGTGAGCCCTTGTGTGCCAGGGTGTGCCAAATGCACTCCCCTTGCAGGTGTTTGTCCAGCCATGCTCTGATCAGGGCACCAGTAAGATCCATCTCTTAAAAATCTGGGCCACTCTGAAGACAAATTTAATGCTTCTACTCTATGGATTAGGCCTGTTGAAGTGTTTTAAACTATTATGTGCATACTTTCTTGCCCTTTCATAAAACAATACTTTAAAGGATTAAAGCATAAATGAGTTTACTGTAATGAAGCATCAGTTTTTGGGATGATGAAACTTGAAGGGTTTGTATTCTGGTAGTTATGAGTTTTTTTTCTTCTAAAAAGAAAAGGTGTCTTCTTGCAAAGTAGAATTGGCTGAATGTTAATGTTTATGTGCTTAACAGTGCTGGGTCACTCTCCAGTGGCTGCTGTCTTCTGGAAAGGCCACTGAAAGTCAGCGTCACAAAATAACTTAGGCAGAGTGAAAAGCATTTGAAACTGGTAGAAATGTAAAGGTGCTCCCTTCCCCACCATCTGACTTTTCTCTAATGGTTTGCTTGTGATTTGAGGTGTGTTTTCTTGTTAGAACCAGCAGAATGATGGCACTGAACTGAGAACTTTTTTGTTCTTAAGAAGTACAAGATTGCTTTTAGCAAAAGGGTTTTACGCAGCCCTTCATAAAATCAAGATTTTGGAGTATTTTGATGCACATTAATTGTATGGTCTCTCTGAGTAGTTTAAAAAGGCCAGAAAGTCAAGTAGTAGCTGCAGGATATGCTCCAGCTGGTAGGTGAGCTGTGTGAAGACACAGAAGAGCTGTGTATTATCACAAGAAAAACTGTTCATTGATTTCTCTCCCTGCTGCTCCTTCCCCCGTGTTGTCACAAGAAGTCAGTGGTAGCAAATGACAGTAGATGAGCCTGTTGTTTTTGGACTGGCTGGGTAAGATCCACATGTGGGAAATAGCTGTGTGAGATGACTAAAACCTTCCTTGGTGGTAAAGCTGAATTTTGGAACAGCTACCACTGAGCAGTGGTGAAATATCTCAAGGTTAACTCCTATTTCTATCTGGTCAGGACCTTTATTTTTGCACTCAGTGCTACCTCTTCCCTCATGCTGTTTTGAGTCTTGAGCCAGTCTCCTGCCTTATACTCCATCCCAATTCTAGACATCTTCTCTCAGCTCTACTCAGTGGTTTCTTTGGCTTTATGCCAGGGTTTTTCCTACCTTTTCAGCTTTTTCTAGAAAGTCACTCTTCTTCTGACTTTGCCTTGAGTATCTTGCCATACTCTCTTGCCAGAGCCACTCTGTTTACAATTAATTGACTTCAGGCTTTTTCTCTTGGGTGCACGTCCCTAAATTCTGGTTCCTTCAATTTTTGTTCTTCCTTTTGATTTCCATTTTCCTGGGTGAGCAAACTTTCTCCTTTTCTGGAGATTCCTGCTACACAGGGACTCACTGGAATGGAATTTATGGCTCTGCAGTGGGAAGGGCTGTCCCACTGCTTAAGAGCCTTTATCACTGCTCTGTGTGCATTTCTAGCTTGTGTGTCTTGGTATAATTTAAATTCTGCTGTAAATGCCTATTATAATGTACCTCCATTGTTTCTCTCCAGACTAGTTACATAAATGTCATTATTTTAATTTGCATATGCATTGTGGCCAGTGTGTTGTGTCATTTATTGGCTCAAGTCATGTGGCATTGCTATGTTCAGTACATGTCCTGGGAAGTTTAGCACGTTCAAAAACATAAAGAATGAATTTTAAAACTTCTCTAACTTCTCTCCAGTGTGGGTGGTTGCTCCATGCATGTAGAAAAAGCTGACAATTTGGGACTTTATGAAAGGGATTACAAAGATGGCAGGAATCCTGGAAGTCATTTCAGTGAGCCTCAAAGCACAATTTAATTTCTACTTGAACACTAAAATTTGTGTGATAAACAAAGTAGTTTGTAATTGTAAAAATCAGTTAATATAAGTGCTTTCTTGGTTCTTTTTGTTGCTGTAGTGAATGTCAGAACACTCCCTGTGACCTCATGCAGGTCCCCAAAGCAGGAAGCTGTTGACCAGAACAAGAGTTTATGTTCCCACTACTGAGACACTTGGCTGAGTCTCTGCCAAGCAGCTGCCTGTGGCACTTCCACTCATGCTCTGATCAGAATATCTACTATTTATCTAATTGGAATGTTAGCCTGTGCAAAATTGAAAAATACTCCATTTGCTTCCATTTGTTTCCAGGGAAAAGGTCAGTCTGGAATCCCTAACCAGCCCCAGCTTTTGTCAAACAACTTGTGAGGAAAAGCAAAAGCCAAAAATATTATTTTGAATTTAAATGCATTGATTTGAAGGGAAATGCCTGGGTTCAGTGGACAGCGACTGGAGCTTATGGAAACATTCCTTTCTGAAACAAAGCCTAATTTCCATATAAATATGATGGTTGGAACACACTGCATATTGCCTGCAACAGTAATGGAGTTTACTCAATGAAGCTATTGTTTTCTAATGCATATATATCTCAGCAAGAGTGAAATATCTGGAAAATGGAATAGCCCTGATAGCTGTGATGTCCTGCTGCTAACCAGAGGACATTAAAACGAATGCTGTCAACTCCCTGTGATAAATCCCTTGTAAAAGCAGTGCAGGAACACATTTGTTGGAGTGGCACCTTCCCACTCGTGAGCTCCCAGAGGCACAGCCTGCCCTGCTGTGGGTCCTGGGTGTCCCTCCATGGGGATAGAGCTAATAATGCAATTTTTATGTGAAAGTAAGGAAACAGAGATCCCATTTCTGTGTAAGTGTTGGGGGTGGGAGTGTTTTTGTATGTGGCTGGTTTTTAAAGTTTTTTTTCCTGTCTTTTTTTTTTTTTTTCTGAAGTGTTTTCATGTTTCTGCAAATAAATTCAATGTAATGCTTTCCAGGAAAGCACAATGATGCCTCTGTATCTCAAATTTACTGCCCCTAAATTGTAGAATTTAAACATAAGGCTTTTGATGGGGTGGCTGCAACTATTTGATTCTTTAGAATAAGTACTAATTCCAAGGCTAAGAGTGATTTTCACATATATGCAAGATGTTTATGTATATCAGGATTTTCAGCAACAGCATTTGGGAAAAACGCATGAGGCAAAGAAAAATTCTGTTAAAACTTCATTTCAGGCCATACTATGAACTGATTAACTGAAATAGTTCTATCAGGTCAATTTTAACTGAAAATTGAATATACAAAGAATGAGAATTATTTGCTGGCCATATTATATAAATTGAAAAAAATAATTTCTCTGGGTTGCGGGTCATGAAAGAAAGCAACAAAAGATAATTAGAAAATAATTAGCTGATAGAGAACAGCACAGTGTAGATAACTCATACATTTTTTAAATGTTTCCCAGAAATTGAGACATTCAAGACTTGTGCTGGGAGACTTTTATTAGGAATCAGAAAGGTACTTAGTTCAAAAGATAACTTGAAAGGTTTGTGTGACTGAGTGGGACGTGGTTTTGTTTAAGGAATTATCACTGAAAGACAACCATTATTAGGTGTGGGTTCCAAATTTCTCACTAAAGATATTAAATATCAGCCTGTAGGACACGGAGTGCATGCATTCACTTATGGGGTGTTGTAGCTCCTATTCAGTTGGAATATAATATTACTGAATGTAACATTGGCAAGCAGTTATGGAAACCTGAGTGGTTTTTCTTGTGTATTTTTATATTGCAGCTGAACTACTGCAGCAAATTTAACATTTTACTTTCTGTTTTCCATTGCTATTAAATTAAATAATAGGGCAAATTATAGTTGTGAACTCACATGTGATGTTTGTTGGTTTTTTTTTACAGTAAATTACCAGTCTTTAATATTTGGAGCAAATTAAGAGGTAATTAAAATATACATAGAAGGTGCAAGAATGTGCAAGAAGACTACACGTGTAGGTTATTTTTTGAGGTGCCCAGGAAGGGTTAGTTTAGCCTTGACAGTGAAAGAGACTAACAGGTTCCCTAGAGGGGCTTGTTCTGTGCTTTTCATCGTGAGAAAACAAGGTTCTCTTTGTTCAAGTCATTTACTAAATTTTAGAACCAACAGGTTTGGCCATTCTACCTGCATTTAGGAAGATACATCCAACTCACAAAGAAATCTGCTCTGCTGAGATCTGAAGGAAACAGGGTTTTGTGGGTGCTGATTTTCATGTAAATAGTGCAGTTCTGTATTGACCTGGCACTACCTGTGTTCTGCTGAGCCCCCACTACTGCCAGAGTGGTGATTTGCACATTTTTTGAAAGTTTGGACTAATTTATCTACAAGTCAGAGCATATCAAACAAAATTCAATAGGTTTCTGAAATCAATTATACTGTAAGTGAAGCAAATTTAATTCCTACTAATGCATTTTTCTTAAAGCCAAGGGGTCTAATAAAATCAATGCATGTAAAGAAGCATGATGTTTTGTAGGGGATTTTGTTTTCATTACATCCCTTGCAGAAATAATAGAAAAATAGAATTCCTAAAGCAGATATTCTGGGTTAGATTGCTATAAGGATTTAATCTTTTATAATTACATTTGTTTTGCACGTGCACTAACAGTTGGTGAGTGGACATATTTATCCACACTATTCTAATTGAACTTCAATGGAAACTTGATAAACACCAATAATGTGCCTTATTCACCATCCTGCAAGGAATTTTTTTTAAAATCAGACTGTACACCAAGATTTTTTTTCTTTGGAAATGATAAATATAATACAGACTTCCCTTAAACCCATTGGATTTTTATGCAAATACAATAATCAAACAAGCTCTAAGTTAATTGGTTTATTTTACATAAATTGAAAGATAAATAATTGCTGCAATACCTGAGTAAGTTTGGCACCATTTTCTATAGATAAGCTTGTTAAGTTCTGCACTTGGTGAAAGGCTACCTAAAAAAGAAAGTGGCAAAATAACTTGACAATTAAATGTTCATTTTCATCTGCATCTGTTAGATGCCTATCTGTTGTTCAGGGTGAAGCTTTAAGCAGCTCTTTCACTGCATGGTCAGGAGAAATTCCAGATTTTCAAGATGCAAATTTGCCTCAGTTTTCTTATTAAAAAAAAAAAAAGAGGAAAAGTGGTTGTAAGTACCTTATACCTTCTTTGTGTTCTTCAGGGGCAGAGTCCTCTGGTTTCCACAAGCATCAAGTCCCTTTAGCTCAGATTTTTGACTTGCACCTCTTTAAATTCTCACTTCTTGAGCATTTTAACCTGAGGAGAAACCTGGTATCACTTAATGGGTGCCTCTACCCTCTGCTAGCCTCTTGCTGTAAAGATTGAGCTCATTGTGCTGGAATAAGTTACATTCTGCATATATATGGAATATATATATATATATATATATATACAGAGCTCATTGTGCTGGAATATAACTGCAGAGGGCAAAGTCCACCTGACATGGAGACAACTAGTCATTCAGGCATAAATTAAAATCAATACGAGGTCTAAAGATGTGCACAGATATTTTCAGATTGTGTTCTAAGGACTTGTGTGAAGAAAAACATGGCAACAGCTGGAGCAAATTTACCAGATCTCTTAAATGCTCAGTAGGATACTCTGGGCATTTTCTTTTCCATTTTCAGCCAGTGAATATTCCCTGTAGATGGCTAAGGCACTGGAAATGCCAGGATTTTTTTGCCAAGTTCTGGGCAATGCTGGTGGTTTTGGAAGCAGCTGAGGTTGGGAAGTTAGGGACGTTGCTCTCTGTCATGTTTGCAGTTAGCAAATTTTCAGATTAGTTTAATTAGGTATGTTAGATCTCTTTTTAAAAGGCCAGGTTCTGAAACTAGATTAAATATAAGTGATGCATGCTACCAAATGTATGGAGAAGTCAATTTTGGGGTAGCTAGTTCAAGTAGTCATTGTGTAAAGGGTTCATTTAAGGCGAACTTAAAACTTTATGGAAGGTGATCCCTCATGCTAGAAGAAAGACACAAAGAAGTGTCTTGCTCAAGAAAGCTGTAGGATCTCTCATGGGTATTTCTGAGGACAGGTTAGACAAGTCTCCATCAGGAATGACCTAATTCTAGTGATTATATGATGGAATGAAACAAAGACTGGCTGCCCTTGTTTATGAGCACTCAATCCTGCTTGAGCTGGTAGGAGAAATTGCTCTGGTATTTGTCTGTGCTTGAATTCCTGTTTCTGAGGAGCTCTGCTGTACTACAGTGTGGGAAATGGATTATGTGGGAAATGATCTTATTCTTAAAGCTTGATAGGAGATTTATATAGTATGTGTCTATAAGTAAACTTTGAGATAAGAAATGTTGTCTTGGAAATACTATAGAATAAGAGAGATATTGTTGAGAGAGAAACAGAACTAGAAAGGATGGTTTTATAAATAAAACTAGATACTTGGGAGATATAGAACTGTGAAAGACACGTTGTAGTAAATCTCATGAAAGGTAATTTTAGATTATCAGCTTTAAAGTATTTACAGCATGGTGTGGTTAAAGTTGGTAAGCTAACAAACACTTATAAGATATTGTAATTAAGAAATAGTTGACTTCTGGTTGTAATGGTGTGAATTATAACATCTGTATTGTCTCACCATTCTCATGAGACTGAAAATAGGACAAAAGTTTTAAAAACACCTCTCAGTTGCCCCATCTCTGGGTCAGGAAAGGGACTAATCCGGCAAATTGGTGAAACCAACTTTCTGTCAAACATTTGGGAATTCTCCACAAATCCATTTCCCACACTGCAAGACTTCCTTTTTGATGCCTTTTGTCAAACCCAGCCTTTGTATACAGCTAAGAGACTGGTACTGCTCTTTGAGCTCTGGATCTCTGTGCCCAATTGCTGTCCTGCACGTGGGTGTAGAGGGGAATTGAGTCAACTCGCATCAAAGGATCAAACTGAAAGTTGGGCACTGCTCTTAATCTGTAACTTTCACTTTTCTATCTTTTTTTTTTTTTCTGTAAACACCACACTACAGCTCTGGATCTCTGGATCTCTGTACCTGATTGCTGTCCTGTACACATGTATAACAGAAGTTGAGTCAGCTCATGTCAAGGGATCAAACTGAAAGTTGAGCACTGCTCTTAATCTGTAACTTTCACTTTTCTATCTTGTTTTTTTCTCTGTAGTTTTCTCTGTAGTAAGGCTTTGATGAAGCATGATATCTGTTGTACCTGTATCTTAAAGTTCAGAGAGGAGGGTTGAAGGGAATTTTTATTTCTACACCCCACAGGGAAAACAGAGGGTCTGTGAATGCTCTCATAGCTACTCAAGAGGTTTTTGTGTATTTATCAACTAAATATTGTCAAGGTTAGACCAGCTGCTGAACCAGCTTTCTACCATTTCACATCCTTCTAAATTCCAATTTAAAACTCTTACCAGCTTCTAGCAAAAGCCTTTTCTGCATTACTTTCCTTGGCACAGGAGCTGGGTGGTTTAACAGGGCACTGTGAGGGCTAGTGGATTGCCAGCTGTATTTTGGTTTCTGGGCAATGGTGAGTTCATACAGATTCTACTCTGTTCTGCCAGTATGTTTTGTTCTTGTCAGCAGCAAAACTGCTCTATATAGGGGGAAAGGTATTTCCCAGTGTCAGAGAACAGATTTCTGTGCTGATGCCAGTTTGTTCACTCCCCCAGCTTCAGGTGTGACAGCTGCCAGGCTGAGGGGTCTGTGCCCTGGGACAGTGAAGCTGCAAGTACAGCTTGAGCCTGGAGGAACTGAAAATGGAATTATTTTGTGCCCAAAGCACCCATGCTGACAGATGCATACAGCATGTCTAGCCAGCAGGAGGCTCAGCATTCAGGAGTTAAGGGTCTGTCTTTATTTCATCACAAATAGTTTTTGCTTAGCAGCACAATATTAGGCAGTAGATTTGGAAAAGGAATTTGTGCTCAGAAAAGCACCTTGGTACGTTTCTGTAAGTAATAAATGGGAGGTGTTTTGGAAGAGTGAAACAGACTTGAAAGCAATATTAACCCAGCTGCTTAAAGGACACGTCCACATGCTTGGCTGAGGTGCTTTAGAAGCAAAAAGACACAATTGCAGTCAAGCTCAAGAAACAGAAGTAGGTACAATTACAAGTCACTGCAGTGGCTTGCTGATGAGAGTTTTTTTATCAAATCCCTAATAAAGGATGGAATGTGCCAAGAATGTAAAGATGAATGGCACCTGTGCAGTACCATTTGGGAAGAACCCATAGTTTAGGGTTCTTTTTAAGATAGGGTTGATTCTGAATGGATGCATGCTGTCTTGATTTAAAATATACATTTCTGTTAGATGGGAATTCTGGGCTTTCAGTCTGATGCAAAGCTTTTCTTCACCAGGCAGAAACAAGTAAGGTGCAATTTGACACTGTACTGCCTCCAACAAGCCAGAATGGAAGGTTCCTCCCCTCCACACAATTATTCCTGCCTGTTTTAGAATAATTCCTGTTCTTTATCTGGGTGGGTGACCCTGGCAGGCTGCTGTGAGGCTGTGCTGTACAGTGGGGAGGGAAATGCTGTGGCCTGAGACATCACATCCCCACAAATGGGACCTGTAGTGCTGCAAGGGTCTGTAGCTGAGTTTCTGTCTTTGCTTTCAGAGTTCTTGAGCTGTACCATTACTTTCCTAATGTAGCCTGCAATAAAAAAAAAAAAAGAGGATGTAAGGCAGGAATTTCAAAACATTATTCTATCTGTTGTTGTTAAGCAGAAAGAAATTTTCTACAGGATAAAAAAATCTTCTCCTTTTATTCAAAGAATGCTGATAAGGGTTGTTGCTAAGGGAACCATTTAATGTCCATCCTTGGATTTGATAGTGTACCTGAGCAAACGATTACACAGAGTCAATGTCCCTTTATTTCTTAGGGCAGAGGGCACCCAGAGAGAGAACAGAGCCACACACAGAGAGGCTTTAAGAGAGGAAATGCTTTATGTCTTTCAGCAAATATGGTTGACTGATAAAATGAAGGCAAGTCTCTTGCTGCCTTTTTTTTTTTTATTAGTATAATTGATTACATTGCTCTAAACTGCATTTTGATTCTATCCAGGAATGGAAACCAAAAGGGCATTTAATACAAGCTTACATGGAAGCATGGAAGTGGAATTTTATTTTTTGCTTGATTAGCATTGAAGAGCAGCTAAATAGAAATGAACCTTCTGTTCTGTAAAGGAATCTGACAGGTTGTCATAGGCTCATTTTGGGGTTAGGTACATTGGGATGAGAGCAGGACACACTTGTGCTGTATGAGGACTCAGTTTTCAGAAATGAATGTTATTCTACAGAGAAGGCTGGTGTAAAAAAAAAGACCTTTAGAGGCCTTTTCTTCAGTGAAATGTTGCTTATTGAATTAGTTATCCATTGAAAATTGCTATCAAAATATGCAGTGCAGTTTTTGTACTTCCAAACTTGTTCTGGAAATAGAAAGGCTGTAAAGAAACCCCTATGACATGACACCATGGAAAACACTTAGAAAAATAATATTTCACATTTTTAAATAGTCTTGTTTCTCTGAGATTGTTTCCACTTGATAGAAGAAGAAAGGGGAGCTATACATTGACATTTACTGCAATAAAAGCTGGTCTAATATATTTTTAACAGTATGAAGGTTTAAAATTCATAATTCCTTGACTTCAGGCTTCATTTGAGTGCTTTTACTTTTTAAAATTAGATCTATTTTAAATCAGGTATAAGCTTACCATTGCAATTAGAAATTAAAACATTTTGTGCAGACTTAGATATTTTAGCAAAAAATTACTCCACTGTGTTACCAGTATAGACAACATTTTACTTTCTTGTGTATAACTGCTTTCAGTTGAACAGAAAGGTTTCTGCTGTTCACAGAATTACATAATTACCTTTTTTTTTTTCACTGGCTGTATTCTTCCTGGCAGAAAACTCAGCCTTTGAACTAAAAGTTCAGTTGCCACCTTGCAGTAAAACATGATGCCCAATGCTGAATACATTAAATAGTCTGACTGTGAATTGCAAACAGATAGTTTGTCCTTCTTTTTTTCATTTAATGACATGCAGGATATGGATGGATATTTCTGTATAAGTTTAATGTAGAGTGAAAGGCTGATATAAATAAGTTGAATTAAATAAGTCACTCAGGATTCAGTGACAGAGTGGTTTGCAGTGGGGAGCAGAGCTGTAAAATCAGTGACCTCCTTTTTGGCTCTGCTGGCCTTTCCTTGACTCAGCTCAGCCAGTTATCAAGAGAAGGAGTGGTGCTTTAACTTGATGATATCTTGAACAAATGGTGAATGTTTCCAGGCAGGGTATGAGGTGGAGAAGGCCTGCTGAGAGTGGGTAAGGCAGATATTGAGATGAAAGGAACTCTGCTGCTGTACCTCCCATGCTGGCTGCTGCTTCTTGGTCTGTGCACAGCCAAATTCATTTTTTTTTGCATTGGCAAAAATGCAGTACAACTGTTCACACGAGCAGAATCAGAGTGCTGCTTCAAATGTCAGAAATCATGGAGTGCCAGATATTTGCTGCAGCATCTGTGCAGGATGAAATGACCTTGACTTGTCATGAAGACCTAACAAAATTAACTCATCCTCTCCAATGGACTGTATCCTCTGTTAGAAAGAGATGGAGAGAAAATTTAGTGTTCTTTAGTGAGTCTGTTTGCACTTCCTGAAGCAAGAAGCTAGGTCAGGTCACAGCTCTGGTTCGTGTTCGTGTCAGACAGAGGGAACAAATCTCAGTATTTCTAATGTTCCTGTGGGAATTGCTTAACTGATTCATTTTTGAATGGCTCCAGTTGTACAGTGGAAGCTGAAGGATTGGGGCAGAAACTGAGTTTTAAAAATAAGTTGTGAAGGAATCCGGCCTTTGGGCCTTTCATATTTTTAGCCTGTAACTCCCCAGGCAATGCTTCACAATGAGCAAATGTTACACACTCAGATATTCCTTCTGCTGTCACCAGCCTTTTCTTCTCATACCCTGACAATATTTTTAAGAACAATCTCACTGACTACCGTAAATAGCAATTGGTGAACTGTTGAAGATGTATGACATAGAGCATATTAAACATACAATAAAGTGAAAATCTTTTGCTTTCTTGAGCTCTCTATGGGGTTTAGCCTTGCTGATTTTCTCCATGGTACCCTTACCCAATAATTTCATGCTCACATTAGTATGTCTATGGTGATAGGAACAACTAATGATGAAACTGATATCTTGATTATCTGATGTTCCCCTTCTCGTGGACTCACTTTGAAATCTGGACTAGATCAAGGTAACTGTATTGAGCCATTCTTAATCACTGGCTGCCAGAGATTTAGTGAAGACCAAGTATTTAGAAAACCACATGAGAGGTATTATTTTCTAAATGCTACTAAGCTGGACCACAGGATGATGTTGAAAATTGACTGACTTGAAAGAAAGTGAAAAGAGGGTTGAGTAGAGCTCTTGGAGCTGGAAAATTATGTGATAGTATGTTTTATTTCCACCACCAGTTCAAAAGATACAGAAACTGGGTGAAGGTTTAGGTAGGTTCAGAGTCTGGTTTTGGTTCTGGCCCATGGGACAGTGCCTATCCTTGGGAAGGAGCAAGGAATTAGCTTTTTCTAAGCCTTTTTTGAGCAGAAAAGTGTGGCTCTACACTTGTGTGTACCAACTGTACTGAGAAATGGGAAAGCCCCTGTTGCTCATACTCAGTTTTGAAAGAGCTCTTACTAAATGGAAACTATTAAATGATTAATGAAAATCCTTAAGGTTATTTTCCTGTGAAAACTTTCACCCTGTCCTTTCTTGAGGTTTCATGTAGCAGGAAATCAGTCACCCTGATTCATTCCAAAAGGGGCTCTGGCACAACATTCCTGGTGCAGATAAAGATAATGGCTTTCACATCTGTAGACAGAGAGCTGTGCTCAAAGGAGAGGTACAAGAAGGAAAAACCAGCTGTAAACCAGCATCTTCCTGACTTAGCCATCCCTTACTCAGTGGAAACTGAGGCTGCAGATGGATGTGGTGGCTGCAGACAAGGCCACTCAGAGTGGAAATGGGGCGAGGGAGCATCACTGGGAACATAATGAGTGCTGGCAGTGCTGTAGCAGCCTGTCGAGCCAGGTGGCCAGGATAGAGTGGATGGATGAAAAGAACAATTAATTGCCAACCTCTAAGGAATAGGTAATTTAAAAAGAGATGTGGGAAGTGCAGCCATTCAAGTGGCTTTGTTTCAGCCACTTCTATAAAGGTGTTTCCCAGTTCTTAATTGTCTAGTCAGCTGGAGCCAGATTAAACCCCAGGTATGCTGCAGGTGTGGAATTTGCAAACGCTGTCATCAGATGTTTATACAGAAAGCTCACTGCCTCCCTGGCCCCTTGCATTAAAGCTGCTCCCCTCATGGTAGGGCTGTTTTCTGAAATAGATTTCCATGGTCAGGTTTCTTTGTGCATGCTTGTTCTTCTCTAAGGTCATAATGGCTGCAAGTAAGACTAATTAGCCTGGGGGATGAGGACTGAGCAAGCTAAAAAGGGGGTTGGATTCATTCCTGACAAGAAAAAGTAGTGGCAACACAACTAGCCAGCCAGGTTAAATATTAAATTTAATGAGCACTAGCGCAAATGGTATGTTGGAGATCTGATGTCTTAACAAGTCATAAAATAAAATTTTCCTCAGGAACAGCAGCTTTATGGCTTTTTGGATATCCACAGAGGGCCAGATGGTGAATCCTGTGCTTATTCTCTTATTTTACAAGTTCAGTGCTGAAATGAACAGGGCTGTTGACAAAGCCAAAGTATTACTGAGTGCCAAAACCTTGCTGGCTGGCAATGCCACTCGGTACAGATTTAGCCAACATTGTTCCTCAAATGTGCTCCCCACAGCTGAAGTCCTGTGCAGAGATCTTACTGCAGTGCTGAGGTGAAGCAGGGAACTGAGATACAGGTGGTCATGGCTGGATTTCTGCCACTGCTGGATCTCTCTGCATGCCCATTCCAAAATTAACTGCCCGAGCTTCCTTTTTTAAAACTGGCACTGGTAAGGGAGAGTTTTGGGAAAAGTTCATTGACATAAAGCTTCCATGCATACCAGTAGCATGCCATAAGATCAAATGGTGCTTTTTCAGGGTTGGATGTTTATTCTACCTCATTGGCCTAGGCTAAAGATTTTTCTGAGCAAAATTCAGCCATTGCAGTAATTTTTTGAATTTCAACAATAACCTCAAAGCTGTGAGGACACAGATGAAGCAATGAAAGAAAAGACTGAGCCCTATTAATCTTTGTTATCCTTAGGAATAAAAATACTTTGTGATAACTCCTAAGTCCAGAGATGGTAAAAAATGCTAGAGCCAGCTGGCAGCATAGGAAGATTCAGGTGGGCAGATTGCACCTGCTGTGGGTGATGCCTTCTTGTCCTTGTAATCTAAATTCAGAATATTGAGGAGTACTTGCTAAACCAGCTTAGCCATGTGTCAAAATTTGTGAAAAGCAAAAAAGTTAAGTCTGCATTCACACTTTTTTTTCAATTAGTATCTGTGTGTAAAGGTCTTATGTATTTGGAGCTCAATTGCTTTTACTGGTTTCTTATATCCAAAATCTCTCTTCAGCACTGACACTACACAGCTTTTTGAACAAAAAGAGTGATAATTCTAGAGAACCTTATTTCTGTGAAAAATGTGAACTTGGAGAGGTTTCCTGGAGTTCTGGGTTGAAAATTAATACAGAGATGTCAGGTACTAAGACAGGAAGCAAACCAAATAAATACAACTGTGAACAGTAACCTTTTGGTACAGCATTTTCATAACAGGGCTGCAAGAATCTGCAGTGCTTCATGAGTCTGTAGCTCTTCCCTGTTGCATGACCTTCAGGCTGTACTGCAACTCTCCTGCTAACAGAGCCAAGTAGTTTGTTTACACTTCCCTTATTTTGAACAAGTTTTGGGCTTACTGTTAGCTGTATTAATGTGCTAATTGAGGTTACAATTATCAAGACAAACTGCAATAATCCTTGTTGCATTAGGAAGTTTTATAGCTTCCAGTTGGAGACTGCAGCAGTATGATTTTCCCTGAATATTCCATAAAAGGGATGTGAATGCTCTTGGTGATATGGTAGCATAACAATGTACATAAGGCAAACCCTAAGATCTATATTGTTTGCAGAACAAATATAAGAAATACTTTGAAAAAATGATGCATTCTTTCAACAAATTTTTTCATTTTTTCTCCATCTGCTTGCTTCCCTTCATATTTTCCAAACATTCATTTTTTTGCCATCGAAAAATAAAATTGTATAGATCTGTGTTTCTACTCCTAACTTTGATTTTTGAAATGATGCTGTAATGAAGACGTAAGGAGATTGATAGGAAGTGTTTGATGGCAAGACCTACAGGTTCAGGAAATAGTATTGATAGTGTAATGAAAACCCATAGTGATATAGATTTTCAGGAGAGGGGAAGAAAAGGTGCAGTCAACAAACTGCAGCGAGTTAAGTGGCTAAGACACTGGAATCTTACCTGCTAAACAATTAAATCAGAATTTTTTTATTTTTCATTTATGCATGTAAATCCACCAAGAGTGTTGGAAAGCTTTGTGTACAAAATATCTTGGGGTTTTTGGACTGAACATAGATACATGTGCATACATGGCATGTATGGTTCAACGTGGTCAGGCTCCTACATCACATTATCACAGGGAGAGGATAATATTTAGCTGCCTTGAAGATGTCCTGGACTGTGGAATTCTTCAGGAATTCCTATCTTTTATCTGTGAGAAGGAGGTCACTGTGAAACCCATTTCTCCCAACCTGCCCAAATGTGAGTCTCTGCAAACCCTGTGGAAACCTCCACCCTCCCCTCTGGGTCTCACTGCTTACACTCAGGGTCTCCCGTGTGTCTCCTGGACAAAAACCTTCCTGGGAAGAGCTGGGCAGGACGGGTTTGGCTCCATCTCAGTCCCTCAGTTCTCACTGCTAATGACTGCTCCAAAACCTGTGCCAAGCCACATCACCAGACTTGTCTTCCCAAGGGTCCTGACAGGATGTCTTTTCCATGTGCTACATTACATGGCATTTCTTGCAGGGTTTCTTCAGTGTTGAAAGAATTCTCTAGGACTGAATTTCTAAATGCTCTTTTGCAGGAGTATTCCACTGGAAGAAGTGACTTAATTGGCATAAATCCCTTTGCAGTGTCCATTAACACCTTTCTGTAAAGTTTCTTCATTTCAGCTTAGTGTTTGGAGCAGTAGGGAATTAAGCAGCAGCACTTAGAACATGGCACTGGTAGGTGTCAGTGAGTCAATCTGTCAATATGATTTGCTGGAGGTAGTGGAGAGAATTTGTGAGCTTCTCTGCTTTTGGCACACATTTATAGGGAGGAGTTTGGGCAAGCCAGAGAGTAATACTTGGAGGATTATGAGGAATTAACCTGAACATGGATACTTTTGGCTCCTGGGAAATCTGACTGCATCTCTGCATTTGGAATAGATTACAGCAATACAGAGCAGCCAATGTAATTAATTGGTCAAATTTTTCCTGCTGTTTTACGAAGAGTCAGAGTATCAGTTATCTACTCATCTCTTGGGAAATTTATAGTGAAAAAATCTAGAGGGAAAGTTGGTTGTTTCAGCAGAAATGGATTTGCAGCTGCTGAGGAGAATTTGATTATGTGCTACTTTCAAAGAAATGCGATACGTCATTCACTCCTGGACAGAAAACCTTTTCTGTGACTAAGATTTTCAGACAGCCTAGGGTAGCTGGGGAATAGGACTGGATTTCTTCCTCATATGCTAAGTGTTTCTTAAGTTCAAAGTGTATTAGAAGCCTGCAAGCATTGGCAAATGTCACTGTACATATATAGGAGGAGTTTTTCAATAATTCAGCAAAACACTAAAAATCTCAAGACGGACTTCTGGCTGACAAAATGACATCTGCTGTTTTGAAAGGGTTTCTCACCTGTTGAAGTACTGCCTTTGTAATCAGGAATGCAAGAATTGAGATAAGTTTGTTGCACAGTAGAAATGCACTGTGGTTGTCTCACGTCTTGGAGGATGAATGTTAATTTCTGCACTCACAAAATTCTTGCTCTTCTACTGATCGTTGGAGCCTTACAAAGTGAGCTCATGCTCACAGAAATGAAGAAAATCGTTGATGTGGTAGGTTTGGCTGTAATATCACATATTTATTGGAAATGTTGGTGGCTGAGTGGTGTCTGCAGAAAAATATTGTGTTATTAGATAAGACTGGTGGAGGATGGCAAGAGGTGTTTTGGCACAGAAGCTGCAGCACATCCCTGTTCAAATGCTGAGCCTCTTCCCAGAGCCGGCCTCACAGGAAGTTCAGAGTTGTGGTTGAACTGTGTTGCAGTAAGGTGGAAAAATCATAGAGAAAGGCTTCATAAAATCAGGCCTGCTCTCCTGGAACCAGTGGCTAGCCTTGTCAAAGCCAGCATTCTGCAACTTCCCATTTTTTTTTTAATAAGAAAAAGTAGGTTTTTTTTGTGGGTTTTTATGAATAGTAGTTGTTTGGGAAAATTCATAATTGTGAAGTTTTTATTTTTATAAGTTTTTTTTACATTTGTGTTTATGGGTTATGTTAATTTATGGGGTATAGTTTAACAGATGAGTTGTTTAAAGGTAAAGGTTTTTATTATTTATTTTAAAAAATATTTTTATTTTTGGGAATAGAGGTTTTATTTTTTTTTTTTTTGAGCAATTAATTAACATAACAATCTATTCCTGGGTAAAAAACAGCTTGTAGCTGTATAAACTGTTTTTTCACCATTAGATAGAGAAATGAAAACTCTCTCTTACAAACAACTTTCCCTGCATGTACACACTGAGGGTTTGAGTGACCAATCAGTACAGAATCACAACTTGTGACTAACCAATAAACTTGTTACTAACCAATAAAGTAACCAATTACTAACCAATAAACTTGTTACTAACCAATAAAGCAAGAAAACTACTGACCAATTGGAGTCCCACACGAAGTCTGTAAAACTGTATAGAAAGGAGTTATGTGGATAAAGAATGGACTTTTTCCACCATGAAGAAAATGGAGTCTGTGATTTATTCCAATAGAACTGGGATAATGAGATGGCTCCTGGGCGTGGAAGAGGTTTTACAGCCACTTCTGTGAGCCAGAGAGAAGTCTGATGAGAGGATCCATGTTTACCCCTGAAAGAATTCTCTGCCAAGGTTGGTGACACAGAAACTAAGAAAGAAAGAAGGGTAAATAAGAGAAACCCGCAACTGCCTATCCCAGTGAGCACTCTTTGTCTCTTGTGACCAGTGAGTAAAGTGCAAACTTTGAGTTTTGTAAGGATGTATAAAAAGCATGCCTGCTAGAATAAAACCAGTTTGGAGCCCTCTGAAAACAGAGTGTGTTCCTTTGTATTGTGTCTGTCTCAGCTGTGACACCTGGGATGTGCAGAGCTTTGACACCTGACAAGGTGGTGCCTGGGGAAGGCTGACCATCCCCCTGATATCCACAACAAAGGCACCACAGAATCAGTGGAGCAGGTTTATCCCAGCACATGCTCTCCTGAGAAGAGCACTCCCAGCAGATGGGGCTCAGCGAGGCAGCTCAGGCTTCAAGGGGTCATGCAAAGTGCTCTGCACTGGAAGGCACCTAAGAGCCAGAACTGTCTGGCTGGAGCCAAGGAAGCAGAGTTCATGGAATAAAAATGCAACTCCCCTGACTGAAACAGCAGCAAATCCTGCAGGATTCTTTGCCAGCATCTCTTTGCTGGGAACACGCAGTAGAGGCTAAATTATGCAGCACACTGTCACACTGAGGAGGAGGAAACATGGGTGAGCAACTGCAGGAGATGCACTGGGAGTGCTTTAAATGTCTCACTCCTGCTTGCAACTCCAGGAAGCCCTAGGTGCACAAGACATGACTCAAGATGAGATCACTTCTGGAAGAACTCTCTTTTTCCTGTTCTAGCACTACTAGCATCACAGACAAACCCTGGGGAAAAAAATAGAGGAAACCCACCATTGACTTTATCACCAAGGAGAGCTGAGTTTGAGTAGAGCTTGCCACCACTTTTTTGAATACAGATTGTCACTCTTTTTAGCACAATGCTGCATTTATTCTTGGCTTTCACCACCCAGAGGGAAGCAGCTAAATGGGTCAAGTTAGTCCAAAAGATGCTGCACATGGTCAAATCAACTTGTGCCTCACATCAGCTTTTGCAGAACGTTTGGCATGATGAGTGAAAAAACAGGTTCTTTTCTATCCAATATTAATTTCTTATTTGCTTTAAGGGAACGAACCAGATTAATGCTAAATGCAGAATAATGCTAAAATTCCCCATACTCATGTGATTATTCACATGTCTAAACATGCCGAAGTTTTTTCTTCTTGAACCCAGAAATAACAACTAAGTTTACTGGATTTTTAATACTGCTTGGAGAAAGTGTTATGGACAACTTTATTCTAGGACCTACAGACTTTGATTTGGAGAAGTTGTTATTACTGGAAGCAAGAATTTATGAACTCCTCAGTGAACTGCTTCTCTTTGGTGTTGTCCTTAAACCTTATGCATTTTGGGTTGCTGTGGGATTGCTCTGCATAGGAAACACTTAATACTGTGCCAGATGAATTTAAGTTTACATAGTCTATGCACTGAAGGACTCCAGCAAGTTTCTTCACCCTGAAATTAATTTTATATTCAGATGTCTCCTTAGATCTCCTTAAAATTGTTCATTTTGAGTTCAACACAATTCTTTTCTGCATGAGATCTCCCAAGTAGAAACCTGCACATTTTTCTTTCTTGCAAAACATGATTGGACACTAACTCAAGAAGTATCCTCTCAAAGCTCTTTGTGGATGGATGGATGGATGATTTTAATTTGCTTTACCTGCATAAATCCAGATAACAATACTTTGTATAACTCAACTGTTGTCATTGTTTCCCAGCAGGCAGAAATTAAGATCTGCTGTGCTCCTTCCCCAATACTTCTGCCTCTTTTACACTGATGTTGGAAATCTGTGAGCTTTCTGTGCAGGTGGCAGTCCATGTCTTCACTGTGACCTTAGCTGAGGGCTGGGCAGTGATGAGAGGGTGCTGTGAAGAAGATCCAGCCTAGATTAGGATGGCTAATGAAGATCTGGTTGGCTGAGAAATCCACACACCTGTGTCTCGGCTCACACACATTTGTTGTCTGTTTCTGTGTGATGAAGCTGCCTGATTGCTCTGAGCTGTGATTTAGCCAGTTTTGTTGGGATGTTTTGCTGGAGCGTTTCCCAGGGGACCAGTAGTGTACAGGAACAATTCTGGTTCACTCCACAGGACATTCCTGGTCTGTTTTAAGTTTCAAAAACTCATTTCATGGCCACATTGAGAGGATGAGAGGGAAGGCAGATGCCTTACTAGTGAGAGAAGGGAGGAAAATACACATTAGTTGAATACTAACAGAGTTTTAAGTGGTTCCTTTAGCTGTAAAAGCCTCACCACCCCTCACTTCCTGCACAAGCTCACAGCCTTCAGTGTTGCAGAAATACACATCTTGCACCCATTAACAGCTCAGTGATGACTCTGTGCAACTCCCTTTAGAGAGAGGGAAAAGAGTGTGGGAGCAGTTTGGAGTCTCAGCATCTGTTATCCCTTCTGCCAAATTGCTGCAGCATGGCATCCAGATGGGAGTGATGCCATTTCTCCTCAAGAACAAAACACCCTTGGAGTAAGGCTTTTCATTAAGGACAAAATCCTGGAACCTCAGGCACAGCTCTTTGTTGTTGTTGTTTTTTTTTTTGTTTGTTTGTTTTGTTAGTTTGGGTTTTTTGGTGTTTTTTTGGGGTTTTGTTGACTGTCAAATATATTTGATTAGAGACACTGCAGAGTGGAGAGTTATTTTAATAGGAAGAACAAAATTATTCTTTTAAGAGAAGCAACAGAAGAAATCAAGGGTATATAGAATATGGTGAACAGTAAACTCAAACATTATTCTTTGATAAAGATACTGATGTTTACATTTAGTTTTAGCCACGTGCTTTCAGCTTTCCTCATCCATTTCACATGTGACCACAGGTGAAAATATTTAATTAGTGTTACCATAGTTGCCATAGTTTTAAATGTGGTTAAACATTTAGGTCCCAGTGTTGAAACTGCATTATAATGTGCAT
The DNA here is from genome assembly GCA_003676055.1 of Chloebia gouldiae. NCBI lineage: Eukaryota > Metazoa > Chordata > Aves > Passeriformes > Passeridae > Chloebia > Chloebia gouldiae. The sequence continues at coordinate 549,792 of QUSF01000109.1, forward strand.
GCAGTAGTGAAACACAGAGCCACCTTTGGGCACCTGAACAGAGCTGTTCCCTCAGCTTGTCCCTGTAATCAGGTAAGAAAATGTGCAATGGCAAGGAAAAGCTCCTAAGTCTTGGGCACTTCCTTCAGGAGCCTGTCTGGAAATCTAATGTCTCAACACTGTTGGAATTCTGGATACTGAGAGTTTTGGACTGTCTGTGCTGAAAGGAACAGATCCTCAAGAGAACACTCCTGAGGCATGGAGAAGGTTTCCAAAATGGAATGACAAAACTGGGATTGTGGGTGTGGAGTTTGCATAGAAGTGTGTAATATCAGAGAGTGGAAAACTCAGTGTTTAAGGGTTTAGAATATAGTAATATATATAGAGAGCTAAGAAAGAGGTTTTAGGGCAGAGGCTGCTCCTTCTTCACTTTCTTCTCCATAGTTTTGGGCGGTTTTGTGTAATTGGACAGAAAAGTCCACATTGCAGGACACGACAGATTAGTTACTGGGTTAAAAGCAAAAATAATTTAGGTGTTGTTTTTTAATTAGATAATTTAGCCTTAAAGGACCTTGTAGAGAAAGATATTTAGCCATTTTGTAGCTTGTTAGTAGAATGCTGTAGAACTCATGACATATAAGACTGTAATTTAGATAGGAAATAATAAACACCTGAGTCTGAACATGAAATACCATCTTGAACACTTCAATCCCGACCTTGACAGAGGCAGAAAAGAAGTTAAAGAATAGACAAGACACATTATGAAATTTCAAGTCATGCAGGTTTCTTTAAGCATTGGGTAAAGGCATTAGCCTCACAGTTATTTGCAGAGAAATTTCATGTACAGCTTCACATACTTGCAGAACTTTGTCAGCAATGCACTTTGAGTAATTTCATCCACATCTATATCTGGGCAAACCATTTGCTGAGGTATTTTCTGCCATCTGTGAACGTTCATCTGCAGTTTATATGCCAGATGTGTGCTGGCAGCATACATGCTACAAAAAAAGAAGGATCCAGAGCTGTAATAGTAATTCCAGTGCTGCAAATCGAGAAAACCTTTGCAACCTACTATCTAATAATGTAAATTAATTTGCTAAATAGATGCATTGTTTATATCTAAAGAACAAAATAATGAATTGCTGTAGATGTGAGTCTGAAGAAAGCCATTTTTACAGGTGCATGAGCCACAGCAGTGTAGGGAATTCAGTTGGTCCTAGCTGGTCTGCCCTGGTGACATTTAAGTTATTTTCCCATGACTTGAGTATTCCAGTTGCTTTACAGCATTCTTTGTGCCATTTAACCTCGGCTGGCTTGTGGGGGATTTCAAAGCCACTGTTTTAGTATTGGATTTCTCATGATACCACCCTGAATCAATTCCCTTCTCTTGGTCAGTGTAGGGGGTGAGGGGACAGCACTGTGTAACCCTAATTTAGAAGTGTCTCAGAGAAAGAGGAAACTGAAACAGTGATTTAGCTCATGCAGCAAGATATCCATATATATCTAGGACAGGGTGTGGTGAGAAATCCCCTGAATGTTCAAGTTGTGTGGGAGGTATGCGTACAAATCCACTTAGCAGTTGAGTTTCTGTGAGGAATATTCTTCCCACCCAGAATATTGAAAGAATTGAGGAAGTGTATTGGAGGAGAACCTAAGCCCTGCTAATAAAAGCCTAACCCTGCTAGGCGAGCCCTGCACTCTTGTGGCTAAACAAAGCAGCCTGGTATCAACTGTGGTCTAAATTTACCTTTGATATCTTTATATTACCCCTATCTGTGGCTGCAGCAGACATCCCCTGAGGCTGCACTTAGGCTGGATGAGCAGGCACGAAACTTTGCTAATGAGTCCTGAAGCGTCTCACATTCCCCCTCCAGGAGCTGCTGGCTGTTGGGAGATGTCAAAGGTCTGACTGAAGTGAGGCTGAAAAGCAAATACACTGTCCCAAGGATCAAAGGAACTCTTGTTGGATCCCAGCTCCAGCACGACCAGAGCCTGTCTAATCCTCAGTTTCTGTAATCAGGGCTTTATTGAAGTCTTTGTTTGCTCAAACACCAGAGCTGCTGGTTCTGTAAGAGCTGTCTGTGTGGAGGGGCAGCCAGAGATGTGCTCCCATGTGTGAATTGCTCTCTGGGTCTCTCTAGACTAAAGCTGTGGGAGGTGCTGGCCTTGAACCTGAGGGAATTGGGGATGCAGTGAACTGAGCCATTGCTGACTTAGGTGTGGTCCTGTTGTCGGGAGTTACAGGATCCTTTCTTAGAGACTTTGGTCCCATAACTTAAATTAGCAGTCTTTTTCGGTAGTCCCGTATTCACATGCTCAAAAGAAAAGTTTATTCCCCCTTCTCATTTTTAGGAGTAAGAATCCGTAGTTCAGATTGCTGTAGCACAGCCTGTCCTGGGACATGTCACTGAAATCACAGCAACTCTGGGGAACCAGTTTCTACATCATCCAACAAGACACATTTTATGATTTATGGACACTGATGTTAATGACTTTAACTAGAATGGATAAAAAAATGCACTTATTACTTACTTGTAAAACAACTTTTTTAGAGAGAGTAGTTTAATCATAGTTTATCATCTCTTAGTCCTGCTCTGCCCACCACCCCTAACTTATGCTACTTGTGTTTGTCATATGCTTAAAACTGCTTTTAATTTCATTGGAATTTAATAAGCTACTCATAAATGCATTTTTAAATTGTGACCCCAATTCCTTGAAGTCAGCTTACCTGGCATTTGAAATGCCATCTCTAAAACTCCTTTTAGTGTATAAGACTTTATTTCTAGTTTAATTAGTACACCTGTAATGCTAAACTTTGTGCACATGCCAGTTAATCATATTTCCAGAATGCTGTGTCTTGAGTTGGAGGGATGACATGGGAATGTTGGCAACGCATGGTGCAAACACCTTCCTGTGTGTCCAGAGGCAGAGGGTGCTGTACAAAATTCTGTTCCAGGTATATTGCTCTAAAATACACAAGAAAAATGAGAAAAAAAAAAGAGTATTTCAGAAAGCAGAAGTCATTTTGCATAGTGGTTACAGGGGCTTGGGTGTAGATTTGCATGTAAAATGTGTTCTGGCCATACTCTGTAAGAGGCAGGCTTTAATGGCTTTTAGACCCCACTGGGTGGGAGGCTTTAGGTTATCCCTTAATGTTTAATTACATGGAATGTGTGTTTAGCAGATTGCTCAGCTGTCACCTGGAATCCTTCAGGCTGGATGCTGTGAGCTGCTGATAGCCCTGCTGGAGCAGCTCTGCGGGTGCTAATATGGCAAAGATCAGATTTCCCATTTGGGGCTGCCTGCAGTGGCCCTTTGCTTTGGCACTTATCTGTCAGACCTGACCAGGTGGCTTTGCATGGCTGGTAATGAATGTGGAAAACTGCTGCATAATCTGCTCATAGAACTAAGGTCTGTGTGTCTTGATAAAGGTAAACACTAGGTGGGTTGAGGCTTTTCCAATGTAATTTGTTTCTTTGCTGGAAACATTTCAATTTTCTGGGCTTTTCAGTTTTTCTGTTTGTTTGTATGTTGTGGAATGGCCAAGTAATGCCTGTTCTCTCTAGAGTTTGCAAGTTGAAGTTAGTATGGAAATGGAAATAGGAGCACAGCTGCCTTTGCAATGTGTGAGAAGCAAATAGATGTCATTAATAGCTGTGTACAGTTGGCTTTGTCCTGGCTGTTTTGGAATCTATTACTATTACAGGTCAATCATTTTTTCATTTTCTGGAAAAAAAAATGTGTTTTGGAGATGAAATAGCACAGAAAAAAAATTTATACTTGGTATGTATATGTATAAAAAAAATTGATAGCATGTAAATAGGTAAAAAAAAAAGTAATTTTATACTCATATATATATATATAGAACAGGTGATAGCATATTACTACATCAAAAAAACTGTAAGAAGAAAGAGCAAATTAAAAATTAGCAATTAGCTACTGGGGAGAAAAAGAAGAAATTACTTCATCTGATGGCAAGAAAGGCAATTTCTCCAAATCAGGAAACTAAAAAGAAGAGCGACAGTACTTTGCTTTAGGAAAAAATGAGGTATGTGCAGGAACAGCTCAGTCAAAGCAAAGAGTGATGCATGAAAACAAACCTCAGGCTGAGAAATACCACACAAAAAAATTTGTCAGTGTGACTGGTTATTTTATCTTCCCTTGTAACACAGAGGCAGGCAGTTTGGGGGTGAAAACTCAGTTTTCTGTCACTGGCCTTCAAGCAAGTCCATAGTGACTAAATGATAAAAAAAAAAAAAAGAGTGACTGGTAATAGTAATAGATTCCAAAACAGCCAGGACAAAGCCAACTAAACATAACTATTAATGACACCTATTTACTTCTCACACACATTGCAAAGGCAGCTGTGCTCCTATTTCCATTTCCATACTAACTTCCACTTGCAAACTCCAGAGAGAACAGGCATTGCGTGGCCATACCACAACTTACAACCAAGAGAAAAACTGAAAAGCCCAGAAAATTGAAATGTTCCCACCAAAGAAACAAATTACATTTGTGATAGCTGTGATGGCAGCCTCTGGATTATTCTGAAAGTACTCTGTGATGTTTCAGCTGTTTGCTAACAGAAACCCCTTAAAATGCTGGTCTCAGTGTAAAGGGAAATTAAATGGAGTGTCCTTTGAAAGGTGCACCCCAGAATGAGCAAATACCTTGAATATTTGGTTTTGTATGTGCAGTAACTTAAGAGTAGCACTGGAGTAATCTTAAAACAGCTTCCAACAGCTGGGGCTCTAATGTGTGTCTTAGGCTAATACACTACTTAGTCAATAACATGGTAGCAAGAAGGCTTTGTTGAAGGGTTTCCCTTGTGTGGAATTACTGTAGGCTGTGGCACTGTTACAAGCTTATGAATCCTTCTCCAGGGATCCCTGTTAGCAGAGTGTTTCTGTGTTGGGAATATGAGTTACTTTCCTGGAGGGATCTCTATCCATTTATCTTCACAAATGCTAAGCCTACTTGTGCTGGAAGAATGAATCCTCACCGTTAGCTGATCTGAATGTGAGGCTTGCCTTTGGTGGTGGGACACCTTGTATTGACCTGTAAAAAGCAATTTATTTGTTATCCATGGGAAAGTGAGGGCTGATCCTACTCATAGGGAGAAGTTACCTCCAAAGAAGATCCAACAATAACCTTAAAAATTATATCCTTTGTCAAATGAGTCTGCACCAACCCTAATGTTATTTTCCAGGTAGAATATTCTGCCTGATAGGTATCACTGAAGACCTCAAAATGAAAAAGGCTGCTCTCTAGGAGGACAGTACAAGGAAGGATTTTTACAAATAAACTCCATGCACAAATGACAGTCTCAGGACAGCATCTGTTCAATTATCTAGCTGCATCTGAGTCTTACCAGTGCCTGGGAGAGCCTGGATTGACTTCCTGCAGCTGCTACCATGCTCCTGTTGCAGGGTGGAGAAAATCATCTGCGAGCAGCAGCAAATATGGTGAGGCAAATATGGTGAACCTGTAATTGCCAGGAGAGCTCAGACTTGTCAAGCCATGGGGTCAGGTGAGGAAGGGAGACAGGAGGCTGACTTGGGAATGTGAGCTGAAGTGAGCTGGGAAAGGAAACTGTTAGAATATCTGGGTCTTTGCTCAAAGATGTAAGTAGACATTTATGGAAATGATGCCTCAGTCTCACCTTTTATATTTTTCACATTCTGTGCTGCTTTAGTGTGTGGCTCTGGGCTTCATATTAGGGGATGGTGAGCTCTCTGCACAGAGCAGGGAGACAAAACAATTCCTTCTCTAGCTGGGGACCAGGGACAAATGATCCAAATCTCAGGCCCAAGAGCACAAACAACGTGGGCTGAAGAGAGAAAAACAAGCAGGATGGGACTCTATGGGCTAAAGATGGAATTGGACAATGAACTCCAATGTGCAAATGGAGCAGAACTGATCAAAGCGAGAGACCCCGTGAGCGGTCGCGCCTTTTGTGACCATCTTGGGTCATCTTGGGTGCAGCCCTGGCTGGGCTCCTGTGCTGCCCAAGGTGGATCCATGAGGCCTTTTAATAAATCCCCACTTTATTTTTTAACTGTGTTTAGTCTCTGTTTCAGGTCAGCCTTCACAAGGCATCAGAAGGTATTGCAAATGGAGGGCAATGCCTTCTTTGGCAAGTGAGGCAACTTTCCCAAAACCTGAATGTGAGTGTTCTTTCTGTCATTGCTGTTGAACCCCTTTGAAGTTCAGAGACTGTGCAGTGTTCTTGTCAGCCTTTGTAAATACACAGCAATTAATGAAGCAATTTTGGAGCATTGGAGTCCCTTCAGCCTCACATTTTCTGATTAGAACCAAAAGAAGGAGAAGAACAGTCTGATATTGTGTTTTCTTGGGCATGGCTGTTGTTGGAGCCAAATAAACACTCAAGACGCTAATAGGAGTTTAAATTGAAAAACTCTGAACAAGAACAGCTTCACAGACAGTGAGATTTGATAAATTTCTGAACAGCAGTAGCTTTGCCTTGGATTTCATCTTAGTACTGTGCTGCATTCTATTGCCAGGTCATGTTTCCTCAAAAGGTGTATTCAGCTGCTCAGAACCAGCTACATGATCCCAACTTAGAGTTAAGAGTTTGTGTTAAAAGGAGCTTCCAATACAATCTGTACAAATACGTGTTGGGATGGAACCCAAATTTATGTTCAGAAGTGCTGATTTGTGAGAACAAATGGTTGCATTCAAGGAAGGACACATTTCAAGACAAAAAAGTCATTTTATGGAACCTTAATTGTCCATTTATTTCTTCAATGCCTAAACACAGCTACATACTCTTGTGACTAATAATGCTTTTTCTAGGAAGTTATTTGGTTATTTATATTATTTGACTATCCAGGGAAATCGCCGTTTTCCTGGCAAGTATGCTCTTCCCCTTCAAATCTATGTAAAACCAATTAATAGGAAACACATAATTAGAACAAAATGGGAACAAATGTTCTTCAGAGAGGCAGTGTGAAGATAGAGCTCCATTATATTGCTTTCATTGGAAGGAGTTTTTGGGAAAAGAATACATATGTGACTGAGAGTAATGATAGCAGATCAGGAAGAACTTGACATGCCTTGGGAGGGGATAAGAGATAAGGACTGTTACAGGGAAGAAAAAACTGCATACAGCACAGAGAAAATTGGAAGTTAGGAAGAGATAGGAAATTGAGATTTGCAATATGTAAGTGGTTTTAGAGGAATAATGGAAAAGGTGAACTATAAAGAAGAATTTCTGGAAATAAGGGTACATTTCAGGTCTGGGCAGCAGTTGCTGTCCAAGCCTCAGAAGCAGCATGTGTCTGATGTTCAAAAGACTGCAAATGACTGAGGTCACTACATATCAAAACTGATCCACGTTAACCATATTAAACCCTCTACTGAAAGTCACTTTAAGCATATTCTAAATAAGCTAAAAAATTAAAGGAGACCTGTTGATTGGATCCTATTTATAGTTCTGAAAGCGAGTTGTGTTGAGGAGCCTGAGCTCCTAGCTGGTTTACAACTACTTCTCGTGTGGGAAGACAGTGTGGCACCTCCCCTTTTCTGAAGGCAAGGAAGTGCTTCAGTTGGCTTCTTCGAAAGTGACACCTCAAGTGACCTCTATGTTCATGAAGTGACTTTATCAGACTGAAAGACACCCCCCTCTCCATTGCCATTGCATGCATTCCCCCTGAACAGCTATTTATGGGCTAAGAAAACTGCATGGAACAAAGTGCTAAACGTAGGGGATTTGAAAGGATGTGCAGGAGTGCACATTTATCTTTTATTATCTCCCTTAAGCAGTGCTGTTATTCAGGAGCTCTAACAGCCATCCATTATTCATCAGCTGTCTTTCTCCTCAGCTGATTGCTGAGCAGAGTTGCCATGTGGAACAGCAGCCTTGCCGAGTGTGAAGGGGGATGGATACTGGATTATGCAAGGGAATTATCTGCTCCAGTAAAGGTCTGGTTTCCAGGGCTTCTGGCACAACTAAGCAGAAAAAGTCAGTGCAAATGTAGGGACATAAAGTTATACCTGAAAAGATTAAGATACTAATGCTCTGGGTAACTCCTTCCTGTAGAAGTAAATCCAAGGCAGCTTTTGCTAAGGCATTCTAATGTGGGTGAGCTTTCATCCTGGTTTGGAAACTGCCTCAAGTGCACAAAACACCAGGAGTTCCAGGTGTTCCAGCCTGTTTGACCTGAAGCTGGGTGGCTCTTAGAGCAGTGTGGAGCAGATGTGCTGTCAGATGCTGGCTTTGTGTGCTGGAGGTGCCAGATCAGGGGATTTGCCAGAGCCACCTGTCTACTCTTTGTCTTAAACTCAGCTAGCAAACATTCACACCCTAGTGCCAGTTGAAAATGCCTTTCTGGAAAAGAAAATGTAGGAATTTGGATCCCTGGACTTATATGTAAACTAAACACTTAAGGGTTTGGCACAGTGATTAATTTACCTGTTTCCTAAAGGTATCCCCATTCAGGGATGTGTAGTAGCCCTTCTAAACCCTTCCAGCTTGGTTACCCCATAGTGATCACATGAACTTCTGCCTTACAAAGCAACCTACTCCAGCTTCTCTAGTTTTCTGTAGGGGCAAGCACAGCATTTCTACTGCACGTGCTGTATGTAGGGCTTTAAACCTGAAGCATAAAAGAATTGATGTGCTGTGCATGTAATTTACCTTGCCTGCCTCAGGCATCAAATATCACAGATGGCAGATCAGTGATTGAAGTAATTGATAGGAGATGGGAAGAGCTGTAGGATAGATATACAGTGTAATGAAACAATTTTGACTTACTCAAGTTTTCAGCCTTGAAGCAAGAGGGCATCAAGACTGTGCTTAATTACAAAAATGAGTACTGTCTGTCAAAGTGCTTGAAGCCCATGTCACACAGGTTTGTGGCATGAACTGTGATTAATATCAAGCTCACTTGATGGCCTGAGATCTTCCTACCACCCCTACAAACAATGCAGACCTGTTGTGCAGAAATTCTTTTGTGTTTCAATGTTTGTAATAACATGACTTGTATGAAAACAACACCACAAAATAAAACAGCAAGAGCAGGGATTAGCTATTTAAAGTAAAAGTCTTTTGTTTTCTAGAGGTATATTGAGATCTTGCATAAGAGCCAATGATTTCTTTGGGTAATGTTCAAGCAGAATTGAATTTTTCATTATATAATCAACTCAGCCTTAAACAGCTATAACCACCTACTAAAATTGAAGTATTTTATGAGAAATCAACTGTATAAGGAGACTTCAGAATATTTTAAAACAAGTGGGGTTTTTTAACCTTTTTTTTTAGCTGACCTGTTATTAAAGGTACTTCCTTTGAGAGACCTTTTAGGCAAGGCTGCCAACAATAGACTTCTTGGCTCTGAGTGCTCCAGATCAGCCTCTGTGTTCAGGGCAATGGCCAAGAAAAGTGCAAACCACTGATCAGACTGCCCATTCCTGCAAGCTGCAAATGACTCTTTGTTCTGCTTCTCAGCCTTACAGAGCCTACATGGCTGCATGATGTTGTGCCAACAGCAGTATGAAGGTATTTTGTTTCAAATACCTAATATGTGAATCAAACTCCAGCACTGGAGTAATGCCAACAAAGCTGATTCACAAGGCAGGATGATTCTTTCTTTTGTGCTGCTTGAACTTCATCACCCTGCTGTGATGCTTAATGAAATCGTTGTGCAAGCTGTGAATGCTGATTTTTTATAAGCCAACTACCACGAACAGTTCTGTGTTCTCAATCAGCTGTAAGCTGACAGGAGCCTTGTCACATTCCATCTTTGGAGGCAGCTAAAGGACAATCCAAGCAGGCATTGATATAACATTTATATTCATAAAAATGAATATGCTAAAACTCTCTGCTGAATTCACCTCCTTGTCCAAAGAAGACTGAATGGGATGGCTTACCAGGAGCTAATTTCTGCCAGGACATGGTTGGGACTGCTAAAGGAACTTGTACTTTGATTTAGATGTTGTGTTCACATACTGTGACCAAAGTGTTTTAGGGACAAAAAAATCTCATGTTAAGCAATAAACAATGAGGGCCTGAGGAGTTTGAAAGGACTTTAGGAGAAAGTTATTTTTACAGATTTGTACAAGGCCAATATCTATGAAAATCCTGAACACTTGCAGCACGCTTTGCTTGGCCTCTGGCAGATAGGTCCAGTGGCAGTGAAGTGGCAATCAAGATCCATAACACCCAAGAAAGCAAAATTCTATTTATGGGTGGAGTGTATTACTGGGGTGTAACTCCCTGCAGACTCAAGAAGAGCCTGAGAATGAGCTGAAGAAGCATTATCTGAATTGTGCTTAGTGGCTGAAATAAGCTGTGTGCTTCAAAGTTCTAGTCCTGGCCTAGCCTAGCCTGATATGAGGTGCTCCATCAAATTCAGAGTTTGTTAGTTTATAGCAACAATTGTAGATTTAATAGCAATATATTTAAGGCAAACTTCCAGCATCAATATAAAAGGATAGCCAGGTGAGGTGACTGCAGCTTGAATTTCTCTGGTAAAGTGTGCTGTAAATTAAACCTGCAGTAGAGCACTCAGAAGAAGTAAATATTTACTACAGTAGGATATAATTTTGGGATTTAAACCTAGTATCACATTGCTAACCAGGTGCACACACCTTGCAGGTCAGAACTCCTGAAGAACTGATGAGTTCCCCAGCTGTTTGTGCACTACCAGTCTGTTGTTATTTACTTACAAGACAAAAATAATTTAAGATCTAGAAAACTCTCCTCATCCTCTTTGCAACAAAACTCCAGGTGTGTTTGGCATGTTTTGTGAAAGCTGACAGCCAGTGCACCATGCAGTTCTTAGGTTGCTACTGAAATATCTTTGCAGGGTATTGTTGATGCCTTAGGATTTCAGCTTTTATATTTTCCATGTATTTGTAACCCTGCAGTTCTTTAGTGTATAACTCTGAACTCCTCACACAATGTGAACTCCTGCTTTCCCATTTTGGGCAGACACAGCAATTCCTCTCCAGGCCTGGCAATCAAGGACACCTCACTGCCTCAGGCCCTGAGAGATGGGAACAAAAGTGAGTTGGGGGGAGCAAACTTGGGGTAAATGACTTCATTACCTGAAGCTGGAATTGGAAGATGAACCCCCAATATGCAAATGGCCCAAACTTATAAAAGTGTGAAAACCTGTGACCTGTGGTCCATTTTTGGGTGTAGCCCCTGGGGGGCTTTGTCTACCCAAAATGTACCTGAAAGCCCTTCAATAAATAGAACTGCTTTTTAATGCCTTTATTTTGTCTGGCCTCTGTTTTTAGATAGCCCAAAAAGGCATCATTTTGGCTGAGTGCTTTTCAAAGGCAAGTACCATCCCCTCCTTTAGAGCATGATTCAAAGCCAGCTGAAGTGAACACAGATAACCTGACTGGAGCTTTGCATTGGGCTCCCTCTGCCATCCCAGATGGTAGTAGGGAGAAATAGATGCAAACTGAGAGATTTGAGCAGCTTTTCACATTTCTTTCTTGAAGATGTTAGGGACTAATTACAGTCTTGAGACAATTTCTTTTTCTGCTTGATGTGGATTTAAAAAGAGCTTATTATAATGCAGCCTCCTGTTTAATGGGCAGTGCAAAACTTCTTTGTATTCTAGAAACCTGCCTATCCAAAAGTCAGGATTCATTCTCTTGTACCAGGAGACAACAACTGCAAAGAGGTAAACTCTGGTAATGCCTGAATATCTCAACAACTTCCTCTGTTCTGTAGAAGAACTTGAAGTGATTTAGGATTTAGTTTAAAAGTCTAATTTATCATACACAGATAACAAAGTTTTTTTATGAGTGCCAGTAGTTAATCTTAGAAAATTTCTAATCTGTTGAGTGGAAAAATATTGCAGCACTGATACTTCCAGTGCAGGTGAAAACCTTGTGTCCTTGGGAGATACTATGACTTTACCATGGTGAAGTCAGAAAAATTAGGTATAGTATATCCAGGCCAGTGATGGTATGCCTCTCTGGATCTTGGAAGTCAGAAAATTTAAATCAAATATTTAAAATAAGAGTTACCATTTATTTTACCATTATATTTGATCACAATGAATGATCAAATATAGCATGTAGAATGCCAGAGGAGTCCCTTTGCTCTTTCATAGTATAAAGGCAAATGAAAATATAAAAACTGGAAACCTAAAATGCAATATATTATATTTCAGGTTTTCCAGCACCAATAATTCAGCTTTTAATATTTCAAATGGAGCACATTACTTCTTGCAAAAATAATATTAAGAAATATATTCAGTTCAAGGTTAGTTTAGCCAGAAACACTCAGATTAATTTTTAATAATTACCACATACTGCTGTGGTGGTAAGCACTTCTCCTATTCTTGAATAGTCATAGAAAATGTAGGTGTCTTCTATTATTGTTTACTAAAGTTTGCCTATAGATATTAAAAATTCAGCATGATGAAGTCACAGTACAAAAACCTTTTGAATTTTTTATAGCCTGTACAAAAACCCACTACAGTTTGTGCTTGACTAGTGCTGAATGAGGCATGAACTGAAATCCAGCTGTGATTGTTTTGATTTTCATTCATTGTTAAGTTGCATATCCAATTCAACCAATCCTTTGCTGGATGTCAGTCTATCCCGGCAAACCCCATTGCATTACACCTTTAAACATTGCCTGTGCAAAGGGGGCAAAAGCAGAGACTTTTTTCCTTGGGATGTGGCTCCAGTAAAGCACAAGATGTGCAGTGAGAAAAACCCCACAGCCCCAAGAACAACAGAAGATATAGATGGTCATTTGAATCATAGCAAGCAACTACCAGAACAGGAAAATCCTTCATGATTGCAGCAAACGGTTTGAATTTATTTGTATCTTAAATTTAGCAAGTCAAAACAGACCATACCATGACACAGCTGCAGTTTCTCCAGGAGCTGAAAAAATTTCCAGATAAAGGAAGGATAATTATGGAGTTGTTTAGGTTGGAAAAGCCACTCTGCCCCGAGCCTGGAGCTCTGCAGAGGCTTGTTGTGACCCAAGGGCAGGAGCTGGCACTTCAGCTTACTGCACTTCAGCATGGCCTGGGCTCATTGATGCGGGCTGTGCAGATCCCTGTGCAGGGCTGTCCTGCCCTCCCGAGGCGGGCACTGGGCTATCTGCACACTGACTGAGGGCTGGAGCTCGTGGCATCGTGGATAAAGGTGCTGCACACAGCTGAGTGTGTGCTGAGCCCTGGGGATCTCCCCTGGTCACCGCCTCAGCTGGATGGCACCATCCCCCTCTGGCCTCTGCCTTCCGGCCAATTTTCCGCCAGCCAAAAGCGCTGCTGTCCAGGCCAAGGCCTCCCGGCTTTGCCAGGAGGATGCTGAAAATATCCACAGTCTTTCCCTTGTCCACTGAGTGTCTCCTGTCAGGAGGATGCTGAAAATATCCACAGTCTTTCCCTTGTCCACTGAGTGTCTCCTGTCAGGAGGATGCTGAAAATATCCACAGTCTTTCCCTTGTCCACTGAGTGTTTCCTGTCAGGGAAGGGGATCAGGCTGCCAAGCCCAGCCTGCCCATCAGGAATCCGTGATGTGTGGGCCTCATCCCCTCTCTGTCCTGCAGGTGCTGTTTGATGGCATCCAGGGTGATCTTCTCCAGCACCAAGATCAGACTGACGGGCCTGGAGTTCCTGGGATTGTCATTCCCACCCTTCTTGTAGGTGGGAATCACATCTGCTACCCTCCAGGCAGCTGGGCCCTCACCGGTTAGCCAGCACTGCTGGTAATGGTTGAGTGTGGCTGCTCTGTGGTTTACCTCCCTGCACTATAAACAGCTTGTCCTATTTTACTCTGCTCTGGTGTTGTAGTTGAGACAGACACAAAGCAACATACTCCATTTTCAGGCTTCAAACTAGTTTAATTATTATTATAGTTATTAATTATATTATATTATTAATGATAGTATATTATATATTGTATTATTTGTTTTGAAGATTAATATTATTGTATTTTATTGTTATTTAATTCTAGCATTCATGGTTTTTATACAGTCTTACAAAACTCAAAGTTTGCACTTCACTCATTGGTCATGAGAGAAAAAGTGTTTATTGGAATAGGCAGTTGCAGGTTTCTCTTATTTATCCTTCTTTCTTTCTTGGTTTTTATATCAATGACCTTGGTAGAGAATTCTTTCAGGGATGAACATGGATCTTTGTACCAAACTTCTCTCTGGCTCACAGAAGTGTCTGTAAAACCTCTTCCACACCCAAGAATGTCATGGGACGGCAAACAGAATCTCTGTCAGTCTGGGCTGCTCTTCCTGCTCAGCTGTGCCATGTGCTCCAAATCACCTCCTGACACTGGTATCTGGGGGAGAAACACCCCAGCTGTATAAATGAAACATTCAAAGTGAGTATTTTCACTGTGTGTTTGGCTTTACTGCTGCCCACGTGCTGTAGGTGTGTGAAGGTTGGCTGGAAATGCCACTTGAGGCAGGATCTGTCCTGTTTAGATGTTTTTTTTTTTGTTTTGTTTTTTTTTTTTTTTTTTCTCTCAGAACACCAGGCTTGTGGTACTTCCATGATTCTGTCTGGGACTAAATGTAGGTTGGACAGAAAGCAGAACAGCCTCACCTCACAAAGATCAGGGCTGGAGCTGTGTTTGATTAGGGACACACAGAGCCTGCCATTTCAGTGGCTTGGAAGCAAACCTCACTTCATGTTGACAGTCACTGAGGTCAGAATGTAATCTGTCATTACAGAGTGACTGTTCTTTGCAATCATGCTGTTTATCCTGAAGGACCTGGAAAGACATCTGTACTTTGCAACCCCTATCTCTCAGGAATTATAATCTCCTGTTGAAATTGCTTTCCTAGGGGAACTATCTTGTTTTCTGCTGGTCCCTGTTTCTGATTTTTCCTCTTTCAGTCATGATCTTTTAGTGTCCTGCCTGATGAAATCAGTTTGAGGTAATTTCAGCCAACTCTCTACAGACCCTGTACTCTGGATCAGCTTTTTATAGGCTAAAAATGCTGTGACTATCAACCAACCTGTGACAAAGCTGAACCTGTCAAAAGAGGCTTTAGCATTTGAAAAATATTGCTTCCCATGAAGAAAGTAGAAATGAGGGCTCTTAAAGTTGCAGTAATCTAGTCCCTGATAGTGCAATTTGTGCCTTTATCAGCTTTTCCAGATACCCCCTTCATATGATTCGAGGAAAACCTGTGCCATTTGTATTCCTGTCATTGGTTTTATGCTGCTTTTTGCAGAGAAAGGTAAGAGTGTCATCCAAAACAAAGCAGAAGCTTGAAGTCACCTCTGCAAAGCTTCTTAAGATGAGAACCTTCCTTCAGAGGAAATTAACTGATACAGAATGGAAATCTTTCAATTATTCAGACCATCAGGATGATAGTATGTGTATTGTTCTTTACTATGTATAGCATGCGTGTGCATGTATATATGTGGTATTCACATATATAAATATATAGGGAAGATAAATTTTAAATTAACTTACAAAAATAGTTAGGAAAAGTTTTTTTTAAAACCTTTGATAAACCTTTAGAAGTGAATTTCAGGTTGAAATTCTGTTTGGGTGTTTGCATTTATCACATCATCCAGTTCCTGGTGAAGGAAAACTGTAGAAAGAAAGATGTCAAAAAAGAAGAGAAAAAATAACAACCCAAATTGAATGTGAATTTATATAAATAAGTCTAGAACACACAATGTTCTTTGAAAAGCATGAAGGTTTTAACCAGATTGTGTAATTAAAAACTGAGTCAATCATGTTTTTTCATTAAAAATGCAGACATTTGGGCTAGTTCTGATTTTAGCATCAAGCATGTAAATATGCCATTAAGAAACACTTTCAGTCTAGCATTTGAATTTCCAGAAATAGTGCTTAAAAATCCTATTTTCCTGTAATTTTTGGTGAAAATCTTGTGACTGAGTTTTTTTTTCATGGGCATTAGGGAGAGGTTTGTACCAGTGAATTCCTGGACTGGCAGTTAATGTGGGAATCACAGGAAACATATTCAGCTCTTGAACAGATGCAATTTAAATGTGTGACCTCTTCCCAAACCTTTTAAGGACTGATTTTTTTTTTCTCCAATGAAAATATCAACAATAATAAAAATATTTATGGTTGTCTACTGAAATTTTTCAGAGCCTGTTTGAATTGAGGAGGAAGCAGCATAAGGGAAGGAATTCTGTGCAGAGACCACCAGTGCTGCCAGACACTTCACAAATGTGTTTATAAGCCAGGAAAGAAGGCTGCTTCTCCCAGGGCTGAGAGGAATGAATCACTGATATGGGAGGTACAGTGTCATCCAAGAAAAGAGAAACTCTTCTCCTTTGCTGTCCAGCCAGCTGCTTAGTAGGTTAAATAATGTTTTTAGATACATTGGTGTGTTGCAAAGCAAGGCAAACATCCTCAGCTCTTCATGTTCCACTACATCAGTCACTGTGGTGTTCATCCAGGGCTTCACTCCCCTGGAACACCCACATGACAGATGTGAAAAAACCCCAACCCCCAAATTTACTGACATCTTTCTGTTGGTTCTGGGTTTGAAGCACACAAAGGTGTGTTTCTATCTACAGAGTAAGAAGAATGCTTACATTTATAAACATTTCTTGGTTATGTCTATATATTTCTTGGCTACATTTATAACCATTTCTCAGTTTTACCTAAAACCTCAAATAACCTGCAAAAGAGTTCTAGCAAAATGTTTTCATGCAACTGCAAACCTGTAAAAAAATGTAATTTAGGAGGTACTTGATGCTAATCTTTGTTCCTAGAGTTTGGTTAGGAATTCTCTAAGACTTTTCTTGGACCTAGAAAGGGAAGAACATGACTTGGTCATGCTTGGTTTTGTTACTGCCTTTCATAGAGGAATTCAAGCCACTGTAAGGGCTGGCAACAAACCCTCACTCATTTCCTTTCTCAGTGATTCTGTGTGGCTGCATTTATTTTCAGGGTGAAACTTCCATTTGTCTCTTCTCTGACTTCTATATTTCAAGTTTTTTCTTCATCCATCCCATCATTTCTCAGACATTGAATTGCAATCTTCAAGGGAGATTGAAATTAGTAAGGGTCTTAAGATTATAAAATTAAAATTTTATTTATAAAATTAAAATTATATATTTAAGATTAAGATTCACTTGTCAGCTGATCCAAATTTTTAGAGCATAAGTTGATTCAGGTACTATCTTTTATATGCCATCCTAAATTTATATTCAGTACTGTAACAGGATCTTCACTAGAGGCAGGAAGAGGTATTGGCCATTAAAAAGTAATATTATACTGCACTAGAAAAGGCTGAATGAGGAGCCCCTGATTTAAATGGGAATAGATGAGCTTCCCTTTTTCTTTACAGCCTTGTAATTATGGAAAGCAATTTTTTTCAAACAGTTGTAGAACTTTTCTGCTTTTGCCATCCTGCCAACCTATTGGCCATTGTGCTCTCAGTACAATTAATATGATACAGAGTACAACTGATTGTCATTCCAGGAAAGCAGTTGGAAGGCAAATAAATTCTACTAAAAAAATCCTCTCTGCTGTCATGAAGCATCGTGATCCACAGACAGAAAGCAGAGAAGTAGAATTTCTAAATTTAGACTGTTTTAAGTTTTAAGCTCTTTTTTTTCACCTATTAAGAGTCATTTCATCAAGCTCTTTCCCACACTAAATTGGTTCTGCAAAACCCTTGCAAGGGGATCAGGAAGCTTGGAAGCTGTTCTCTTAGATTAGTGCTTTTTTAATTTCCATAACAACGGTTAATAAAGGGGAACTTTTTGAAGCTATGCTCATTGAAGCCAAAATTGCTGTCCAACATCGATTCAAAACAATCCTCAACCCCACTTTTCTATCTCAGACCTCAGAATTTTCCAAGCCTTCTTCACCTGCAGTTTAATTGCAGAAAATAACCATTAGGGTTGGATCTTTATCGTGGTGGTTTTACCTGAAGAAACTTCTTCCAGATTATTAACCTGGCACAATGGACCAGCAGACAATAATGAGCCCTAGGGCCCATCACAGCAAGGCAATTGCAACACTGAGTCATTGCCAAGTTTGGCAAGGTGATGAATAGAAATAATATTCTGAAAAATGTGTGCACTTTGGGTTTAGCACAAAGAATGTGTCTGGGAAACAGCCATTCTTCTGTTGCTGGCAGTTTTGCACCTGTTTCCAAGGGTATAAAAGTGTTTGTGTATGAGCTGTGTGAATGCAAGGAAGAAAAACACCACCAGTGGTTTTTTCTCGATATCCAATCTGATCAAATGATATTTTGGCAGATCTAGAAATGCCATTTCCTGCTTGGCTTCCCTCCAGTGTTATTTCTAAGGATGGATGTGAGGGAGCCAGTTAAGATGAAGGGGTAACTATTCCAGTGGGCTGTAACCACACAATACCAATACTCAGTAAATCAATCCTCTTATTAAAACAAGGCATGGGAAGTGTTCTATCCACTCTCCTGGCAAGCAGCACTGAAGCACTCTTGACTGAATTGAGGCTCCTTTCTCTGAGTTCCAAATGCCCAGATTTTTTGGTTGGCAATCTGTAGCCTTTCCAATGAATCCTCCTCCTTCAAACTACTTTTGGGAGTTAATATTTGAGTACTCTACAATTAATTTTCAGCCTAGCTAGTTCTGCCCTTGATTTCTGAGTAGAACACTAGTGCGAACTAGTCAGATTAAGGCAACAGTGCTGCCCCAAATCTCAGGCTGTCCTAGAGCACTGACTTAAAACTACTGATGGGGGAAAAACACTTGGAAAATATGCCCAAAGCAAATAGGGCAGATGAGTAACATAAAGTAGGTCTAACATTGAGAGAAAAGGTTCTGAAATACTGCACTGAAAGAGCCTACTTCAAAAGACTAATCCCTTGAGGTGGGCTTTATATGACACAGTATAAAAACTGTCCTTTAATGTTTTGTCTGGGAAACCACAATACAGGAAATCAAATCAGTGGCTCAGAACTGCCTTAGACTTTGTCCTTTGCATCAGCTCTACCCAGTTGTAGGTGTCCAGGACTCATTTTCTCATCATAATTGTCTGTAAATTGAAGATATCCTGCTAGTTTTAGCCTGTATGCAAGCTTGTGCAGGGAAGTGTTGAGTGGAATGATGTTCAGCCAGGGCAGCTGCTGCACACATGTCCAGAACGTGTTTAGCTGGTGTTGGTGGTTCCCAAAATCCATTTGTGAGGCTACAGGGATGTCACTTGTGCTGCTCATAACTCTGCAGTTTTGTCCAGACCGCTGGGAAAATGTCTAGAACACCTCACTGGGGAGGGTCTACATGCTGATGTCATTCATTCCTGTCAGAGCAAATCCCCTGCAGAGGTTTTGCTGCAGCAGGCGCAGGAAGTGAGCAGTCAGAAAATGGGAAAAGCCCATTGCTCTGCTGCTGCAGGAGTGTCTGCAGACTGTGGAAAGAGTCCAAGAGAAACAGCACATCTGAGCCCGAGGGCTGTGCAGAGCCTCTTGTCCAGCCATCTGTGCTGACTTTGGTCTCTTGAAGATCTCACAGGGACTCAGTCCTGGGCCTGCAGCATCACAGTTTGCACCTAAGGCCATGAAGCACAGCCCGTCTGCACTTCTGCCCTCCCTGGCTCTGTGCTCCAAGTGCTGGCTCACACACATCACTGGGATTTGGTCTCCTGCAGCTCAGAGGCTCTTGGCTCACTGGGAGCTGTAGTTCTGCTCTGCTGTGGGCTTACCTCACACTGCTCTGGCAATGGCACTGTTTTCTAGACCTTGTGGAACTCCTCATCCCTGGGCAGCTGGGGGCCAAAGGCAAAGGAACTCAACTCAACTGCTGCTGTGTTCCAGCGAGCTCTTGGTTCTAATGTACTACCATTAGGTCCCTTTAATCAGTTTTTTCTGGATTTTTTTTTGTTTGCTTGTTTTTTTTTTTTTTTTTACTGTTTTTTTTTTCCCCTGGGAAGCTTTGAGTATCACGGAAAATCACTATTCCATAGAGCTTTCCCTGTAGTAATTGTAAATCGCTTGTAAATCAGTGAAAAGAATTCAGCCCTAAAGCAGATGTTATTTCTCCCTTGCAGTGTGCTTTTCAAAGCAGTCTGCTGACATTTGTTTGATTTGGTAGGTCCTGTGGACTCCAGAGAGATGAACAGCCCAGGCCAGGATACAGGTTGTTGCTTGTGAGTGGCATCATCACCCTGCAAAACTCATGGGAGCTCTGCTCAAATGGGGACTAAACACTTGGTAAATAATTAAAATGGTGAGGTCCAAATACAGTGTGTCCTCATGGTCAGCAGGAAATTAAGAGCTACTTACAAGCTGCTGTTTTGCCTAAAGAGTGGTGGTAGCATTTGTCTTTAACAAGTAGTGGTTGAAAAACTGTTATATCAGGAACACACACATGTATACATTGTTTTATCTCTCTCGTAGTCCTATACTATTAACTTGAATGCAGTACTGGAAAAAGTAAAAAAGAAAAATATTTAGTTTTGCACTGTCTGGGAAAATTAACTTGTGTTGATTTTCTGATGACTTAAACTGGTACTGTGAGGCACAGAATACTTTCTTGTTAAACTATAAATCCTATTTAAATTCCTAATTTGACATTGAATTTGACTGAAGAATTTGAATTTGGGCTCCAATTCCAGAGATAATATTCTTCCTATCTTATTTTTTTTTCTTTCTAGCTTAAAGGGAGCTGTAAAAGTCTGATGATGGAACGGGCTGGGTACAACATATTTTGTGTTCCTGACTGGTGGAGGGGGATGTACCTCAAAGCTCTCAGCTCGTGGAGTGCCACAGAACTCTTTGGGCATTCAGCTGGTAAAGGTGAAAGGGGCACATGGTGACCTGTGTGCAGAATGGAGGCACCCATGGAACTTCAAATGCTTCAAACACTGTAATCTCAAATTTCTCTGCTGGTGGGTACATACTGTTTAATTCTTCAACTTTTAAACTCTGTTTTAATCTTCATGTTATTGTCACCACAGAGCAGTGCACATGGAACTGCAAGGCTTGTATTAACTGTGCAGAGATGTTCTGTAATTTTTTTTAATGAAATGTTGGAAGAATAAGTTGTGTAAGTTAAGCTGAATATGAAATAAGCAAAGGTTAATTTTTCTTAGGAAAATATCTTTCTGAGGGAGTGGAAAAAGAGTGCAGAAATCAGATTTTAGCAAGATTGATAGTAAAATAATTTTTCTTGAAACAAGGGCAAACAGTCCTCTTGTACTACCAAAATACAGTGAAAAAAAATAGTGAAAATGGCAGCTTGCCCTAAAATACTGGCAGTTTTCCCTGTTCATATGGAGGAAAGGATTCTTTCAGTGGTAGGGTTTAGCAAACACTGATGTTTTTTAATTTATTATTTTTTATAAAGAGAGTGAGAATTTCTTATGTGGTCAGGAGTAAGGTTTGTAATTTCTGTCTCTCTAGGAGCTCAGATTTCTTTCTGTATTTTCATTCTTTCGCATTCCACTGTTCCTGCTCATGTGCTGTGCAGGAGGAATTGCATTACACAGCTCTGCAGCTGGGACTTCCTGGAGGTTTACATTTTTAAGGTTTTCCTCATCATACTCTGCAACCAAGGCAGCAAATAAATCTTGCAGGTCACATACTGTAGAGAGCACGTGGCTTTTGTGGTGGGAGAGGAATTGCTGTGTGTGCCCTGTGGAAGCCAGGCTGTTCCATGTGCCCCAGCACTGTTCAGTCCTGTGTCCATCCCATGGATCTCATTGACATCTCTGAATTTATCCTTGGGAATACTGCAATGTAGCAGGAGGGAAATGAGATGCAGCTAGCAAACTGATAATTGAAAGTAATAAAAGCCTTAAGCAAATGCATAAAACTCTTCCCAATCATGGTATTTATGGGCCCAAACTGTTAGAGAGATATTTATAGGTTCGATGGAAATACAAAACATATGGTATTTTCATCCGGAAATATTCTTTCAATTACACCCTGTATGGATCTCATAAACATCCCTCTTTCATCTAAAAATTCTTCAGTACATTAGGTAAGAAACATCATTCCATTTCGTAGGGGAATGTGGTAAACAAACATCTTGTTCTAACAGATGTTGAAGCATCTTACAGATTCCAATCAGCAAAAGGAATATTCTATAAGTTTTGGCTCTGGCAGCTCAAAGTAATGCAGCTGTTGGGCCACACATCTTGTATTTTGGTCTTCTATTTGTTTCATTGGAGAATGTGTACAATCAGCATATTTTGTCCTGATTTTCATCTGTAAAGCATAAGCATCTTAATCTGATTTTCATTTTTTTCTATGTGCTAAATCTCTCCTGCTTTGCAGATGCAGCTGGCTCATACCTTAATTCTTCCTCGATTGTCTCTGCAGAAGAAATTTTTGAGAGCACCTCAAAAATGCATTGCTGCAATTTAAAATAAAATTATGCATTGCTGTTTCAGAGCAAGCCAGTGTTAGCTAGGTGAGTGACTTCTAGAATCTATAACTGGGCTTTGACATAAGCCTGCTGGGAAGGAAGATGCTCCAGGAATAGCTGGGAGGGTCAAGTCAAAAGGCAGTTTTATGTCTCATCTTGGCTTTGAGTGAAGCCTGGTCCCAGGCAGTGCAGCTGTTGTCTCTGCCTTTCCTGGAAGGAGCCATCAGCAGTGGCTCACAGCTGTCACAGGGGTGGGAGTGGGAAATATTGTGCAGCCTTTTTGCTGAAGTGGTGGCATTCATAAATTCTGGGCTTGTGTTCATCATGGGTAGACAGGGAAGCAAACCTGGGATTTTTTATTGGTTTTTTTTCTTCTTTTTCAAACACCTTGATGAGTCTTGGGAAATTCTGCTTTGTCTGAGGCACCCTGCCTACAGGAGTTTCCTGAAGGCCAGGGATCTTGCTGGAGCTGAGCTGTAATGCAGTGCACACCCTGTGTTTGGGCTCTTTGGTGGAACTGCAGCTCCAGGCTGGAATGGATGTGTTTAATGAGTCCTTTAAGCATGTCACTATCAAACTGATTCCAGATATTGCCATTTCTTAAGGGAAGTTCCCATCCAGCCTCACTTGCATGGCTGCACCTTGATTCCACCAGCCCCTCTTTCAGTAGATCAACTTTCCTGCACAGAAGTGAGTCTGTCAGGCACGCCTCATGTTAAACCAAAATCAGCTGTTTTTGTTGTCTTATCTGTATTTGTCTTGTTGATTAGTTGAGGTATTGGGCACACTTATCTCTGCCCAGGAGGTTTGCAGCAGGATCTCAGCCCAGGGGATGGCTAATGGAAGTTACAGCTTTGGTGCTTGCCCCAGGCTTTACAGCCCCGTTATAGAAGTTTCCTTCCCACGTTTTCCATCTTTTTTTCAGCTTTAGTGCTACTGATCCCCCATCTGTTTCCAGGTTTGACTTCAGGATTTATGGAACCCCTCTTACTCTGGCTCTTTGGAGTTACAGGATTCCTCAATGTCCTTCAGGATCCCTGTTGCCCATAAGGGCTGCACACAGTTAAAGCAAGTGTCACAATGTGTAACTTTTTTCTTCCTCAACTCCTTCTCTTTGTTCAGTTTATTCTATAACGTGCTCGTGCTGGAGAGAGAAGGGTCTTCTTTGGAGTTGCTTGTTTTTGTCCTTTGGTTTTGATTTTAAATTGCAGCACAGTGAGAGTTGGTGAAAAGTACAATTCTTCCCATCTTCTCGATCCTTACAGGATTCTTGTAGAGAAGGTGAATTTTATTGGCATGTCTAATGGGTGTGTCTGTATGGCTACATCTTCAGTGCAGATCCTCCTGTGCCTCCCATTCAGAGTCTCTTGGCATGGTGCTTCTCTGTATTCAAAATGCAAACAACAGAGAAACAATACAATTGGATAGGAAAATAAGTTCTCTTAGAGTCCGGGAGCACTAGAGGAGCTAATTTGCCTGATTCTCTGCCACACGCATCACTGATCACTGTATATAAATTATTCAGATGTTAAAAGGATCACAGTTGTAAATATGAAAGGACTTTGTAGCAATAATCACAACAAACCTACTCTGCTAAATTACTGAAACAAATTATTCATGTCATCATGCTGCAGTTTTCTCTGTTTGACCTTTAAACTCTGGAATGCGCTTTGGGTGTAGAGTGCTGTGGTAGGAGGGGAATTCATGCTGATGGTGGCAGAGGGTTCTCTGTGGATTCTCCCAAATCACAGCAGCACAGTGGGCAGGAGGTATCAGCAGGGCTCGTGGCCCCTCACTAACCTGTACATAAGTGATTTTTCTGAATCTCCCACCCTCCAAATGTGAGCACTGCTTTAAAAGCATTTGAAGTGATTTTGGGGGAAGGTCAGTGTTTAGCTCAAAGCCACACTGTTGAAACGCATAGTGACAAGGAAGTGTAACATGGGGAGAACAACTTCCCATTAATTTTGAAGCCTCGAGATATCTTGAGGATTCTCATTACTTCAAATAGCAGGTTCAGAAAATCACAGGGACATAAAACTCAAAAAAAATAATATTACAGACTGATTGTTGGTCAAACTCTGACTAAGAGCAACATGGTACAATATAATTTAACCCAGGAACCCGGATATAATTCCAGAGTGTTCACCTGTATTTGTGCAGGGTGAAATAACTAAAGGATACTCATGGGCATATTGACCCTGTGTGTGGAGCTAGTTGGGCTTTGGTACCATTTGCAGCCTTGCTTGTAGTAGTGGTTGGGACAAAATTCTCTGCCCAATGCTGGACAGAGAAAAGCCCTGGTCCTCTGTCCCAGCTCTGTGCTGTGTGAGCTATGCAGAACTGTAGTCTGGCAAGAGATACAAATATTGATGGAAGGGCTTTTTTTCTGAACAGGTAGCCTAAGGACCCTCCAAAGATCTTGGGATGCACTTAGAACTTAATAACACACAGGATAAAAGTAAAATTTTCTTCTAGATGTCTCCCTATGAATAATAAATTCATCCTCATAGCAGGTGAGAACTATCTTTCCTCATTCATCCTTGCAAAGACCCTACTGTTAAGAGGTGATGCAGCCTGTTTGACATTTTCAGGTTGAAGAAGTCCCCTGTAGAGACAGTTTTGTGAAGCTGATGTCAATGGATGCAGCTTCAGCATTCCCTCTTTTATGTGTGAATTAGTGCTGTGGAAGAAACAGGGAAGGGCATTACTGCTCACATTTGGTTGCTGCTGCTTCCAACAGGGCAATGCTGGTCCAGCCAACTGCCCTACAGGCTGTGCAGCAAGCAGGTGCTGCCCTAAAAGACCTGGCAGGATTATTTTTCAAGATTTGGTTGCAGTAGCATCATCCTGGGAGATGCTTTATTTTGCATATGTGAAACCCTGCTGGGAAGCTGTGAGCTCCTGGGTTCACCTTGTGAAGGCAAAGCATCAAGGGGCTGAACACTCGCCTTATTTTAAAGCAGGAAATAATTAACAGAAGTTTGTATGTTCATTTTGAGACAGGAGAAGTTCTGTGCATGGGGGAACAATGCTAAGTGTCAATGATTGCCCTTTGTGTTCTGTAGAATTTTCACATTAAGAGGGAGCAGTGGCCACGTGTTAGGCCCTGATCTAAGCTATTATCTCACATCAACTGCCACACCTAGAGGAGTTACAGAACTGTGAAACCACTGCTGGGAGAGGGGAACAATGTCTTTAAGGGACTAACACTTGAAAAAATATTGCAATTTCAGCATCTGACTGATTTCTAGATAAAGACAGATGACTTTTCTGCTCTACAAGAAGGCATCCACTGCTGCACTCCTGTGTGGAAGATGACAGGCTACCTTCACATCAAGCAACATGCAATTCTTGGTATAAAAAAACCAAATCCTTGAAAAATCTCTTGTTCTTGCCAGTTTCCATTAAATTTGTCCAGGGCAAGCAGATGAAATACTGCCTTGGAATCTCATGGCCTGCTTTGGACAGTTTAAGTGAATAATGCAGCTGCCTTGTGGCTCTGCAGTATTTGTTTGGGGCAGACGAACTACGCAAATATCAAAATTGTGTGAGCAAATCCCTCCTCTCTCTAACTTCAAAACCTGCAGTGGTATTGCACCACTAGGGTTGGCTTGACCCAGTTTAATCTAAGAGCAGAACTCCTGCCAAATTTCAGGATAAGCATGACAACCATTACACTGATTTATCAAAGTGAAAGGGGAGTTGCATTAGTAGTTTTGGAATTTATTGTAGTGGATAAATGGCATTTCCATCAGCAAAAGAATGAGAAAGTTGATTTATAACAGATAACGCCAATAATTTCTAAATTTCCATATTAATAGAAAAGTGGTACTTCCATTTTTGCTATTATCCTCATATGTGCCATCTTCTTATAAATATGGAAATATGGCAATTATCTGAGAACTACTTTATTTTCAAATTATACTGTAGAAATTAATGAATGGATTTTTTTGGACTATCATATTTTTAAGTGTTTTATTGTATCTGGACTACTGTATTGAAAGATAAAGTCTATTTGGCAATGTTTGCTACTGTATCTAAAACTAGGTGCCTGCTAATTAGTTAATTTTCCTTTAACCAAAAGCACAGATCTGAGCCATACTCAGATTAGATGCTATTGATTTGTCTCCTTCTGTTTTATGACTTTCAGGATAATGTGCTGAATAGGAACTTGAAAAAGATATATTGCTCCTGGAAGAGGAATTCATGTAAACAGTATTGATGGTGAATAAAACTAATGCTAAAACTCTATCTCAGCACCATAATGTGGTGACAGGGTAAATATTAACTCCTGCAGGAATGAGCCCTCCCATACATGCTGGTGCTTTAGGAATGTGGTGGTGCCAGCCATATGAAACAAAGAACTTGATGGATAGCACAGTACCTGGAAGAAGAAGCAGTGTCTGGGGTTCAAGTTGTTCAGAAGGAAAAATTGTCCTGCTGGGAGTTTGATTCCATAAAATCACACAGCTTTTAAACTGTGAGCAGACTTCACATCACAGCTGTCCTGTCGTTTTGGGGCTACTCACCAGACACTCAGCTGTGACACGTAGCCACATGGCTCCTTTGGGTCATTCTTTAGTGTTGATGCAATAAAAACCAGAGTGGAAGTTCTGGAGATAGGTTTATTTCTGGTGAAAAAGCAAACTTCCCCCTCTCCCCTCATTACAAAAGCCATCAGAGCAGGTATCTGCTGATGGGGCTTTCCACAATGGAGTTCTGAACCAGTCAGCCAGTGGGAATTGGCCAGGTGAAAGTTGTTCTTGTTTCTGGAAAGATGCCTCTATCTGAGGAGTCATGGTTGTCTTAAATTCTGTACCTAGGGGCTTCCATGATGAGAAGTTAAAACTTCCTCCTAGATATCTCACTTTGATTTTTTTTCTGAGTGCAGTGTTCAGCTCAGAGAAAATAGATTTCAGAGGGAAGCACCATTTACTGGGAGAAGCCTTATTCCTGGGGAGCAAAACACCTGAAAAATGTGCTTTCATTTGATCTTTCAGTTAGATGTTAGATACCTTATACTGGCTTCTATTTACATGGAAGATTAGCAGTCTGTATATCATAGAATTGTTTCACTTGAAAAGTTGATGTATATGATGTTGCTCTATGCCTTTTTCTCCATTTAAACATGAGAAATTTATGGTGAGGTCCCCATGTGCTTTTCTCATTGCAAGCACTGCTGACAGATTAAGTGATGCTCCATTTCATGTAACACCTGAGTTGTGAGAATTGACAGGAGCAGAGCTGAGGCACAGACTTTAGTACACCTTGTTCAAATTTGGAGCAAGTGTCTTAACACTTGGCAGGGGGAAATGTTTTTTGTAAATTTTCTGTATCAAAAAGGAGTTTGTGTACAGATACCAGCAGAGGCTGAGAGTGCAGTGTGGAAAAGCAATGACTGGGATGGCTGTCATGGTGAAAAATATTGAGGAAACAGATCATTAGACATGGACATTGTGTTAATAAGGAAAAGACTTTAGAAAAGGATTTGGCATTTTTCTGTATATGAATGTAGTGATGATCCAAAGTTAGTTGCTAAGCACTGTTTTTTACCAGAGTGAAAATGCACCAATCTGAATGTTGTGAAGATCTGCCTTTCTCATAATGTTCTTTCTGCATCACTTGCAAGATGTATGGTTTGCCTTTTGTTTTTGTGTGGTAAAAAATGCCACACTCCCTGAGCTGTGAACCCTGTTGAGGGGAAAAGCCACATATGGAATGTCAGGGACTGAAACTGCTCCCATTTACTGCACTGGACACTCCAAACTTCACAAGGATTTCAT
Organism: Chloebia gouldiae; assembly: GCA_003676055.1. NCBI lineage: Eukaryota > Metazoa > Chordata > Aves > Passeriformes > Passeridae > Chloebia > Chloebia gouldiae. The sequence continues at coordinate 577,867 of QUSF01000109.1, forward strand.
CAGCCTCACTTGGGAAAACAAGTGTTGTTTGACTTGCAAATTGATATTTCAGAGCTGGCTTCAGCAGTCTTCCTGTGGCTTGACAGTTGGTCTGCAACACGTGAAACAGGGTAAACACTTTCATATTTGAGATTGGAAGCAGGCACCTTGAAGCATATCTTCAATGTGCTTCTGTTCCATATGGAATAATGAGAGAAGATTTTTTTTTTTATATTTCTGTGGCCTTCCTGTTAAAATGCAAACTCAGTCTGGGACATTGGGAAGTACAGAGCTCAGATACAGCAACAGTTACAGAGTTCTGGGAATTTTGCTGCAGCTGATGTCCTGATATGCTTTTAAGGAGTCTGTCTTCCTTTCAAGCTCTGCCACTTTTATAACCATCCATTAATATTTTCTATGTACCTGAATGACAGTGCATGGAAGTTATCTTTCCATCCTGTTCACCTGGGTTCTAATCAGGCTCAGGATATTTTTTCTTTCTATTTTTTCTATTTTCCCCGAGCTGAACGTTGCACTCAGAAAAAAAAAACAAAGTGAGATATGTAGGAGGAAGTTTTAACTTCTCATCATGGAACCTCCTAGATACAGAATTTATGACTCCTAAGGTATAGCAGTTTTTTCTGTGAAGCAGATGTTTTGTTCCACACAGAATGACAGAACAAATAAATAGGGAAAATGGAAGGATTGTTGAATGCATTTGGTCTTCTAACACGTCATTGTCACTACCATGAACTGTTCCTTTTCACTGCCTCCCTCTTGAGATAAAAATGGGTTTAGTCCTTGAATTTATGGAGTTCAATTCTTCCTTTACAGATTCACAGCCTACAGACTTGGCCTTCGACTGGCTCTTCAAATAGAAGTGATTTCATTTGCATGTTTCTTCCATTTTCACTCTGCTGCAGAAGCATCTGTCCACAGGCTGATGACCTTACCTGAACTTCATTCCTGGGTGCATGGGATGCTACTTCACCTGGCTTCAGGGTAGGTTTTCCCTGTGATTCAGCACAAAGTTCCTTTCCTTTGGGAGTGATTAAATGTAGCTCTTTGGAAAGACTAAAGCAGCACTCTTCAGTCTTTGTCACACTGGGCAAACAGATCAGTATTTGTGGGAAATGGAAAAACAGAAACTTCCACAGGCACTGAAGGGTTTGATGTGCAGCTTCGGAAGAAGCTTGCATTGGTGTAAAAATAAAATACACAGACATTAGGCAGAAAAATCATAAACTTATGTTTCTATAGTTGTAAGTAAGAATATGCCTTAAGTAAGTGAGAAACTGTATGGATAAGATGGTGAAAGGTTTATAGTCTAGGGGTGTAATTGTATAGAGTAGCTGAGAGTTTAGAGGTTATAATAGAAGCATGTGGGTGCATGTGAGACAGAAGCCCATTGGATAAAAGTATCTACAGTGTAGTAGATGTAAGTAAATGTGATAGGTTAGAAAAGCAAAATAAGTGCTCTTTCTAGTCCAAGTGTCCATTGGATTAGAAAGAAATTATATATTAGATAGATTATATATATTCTTATTATATAGTGTATATATATAATAGATGATATATCTAATATATGCTATATCTAATATATTATATATAATATATTAGATATATATTTTATATATTAGAAATTTTTTATTATAGATTATATATAATATATATTCTATTATTAATATTAGAAAATACATATTGCCTTGTAAGAAAGAACTTGTGACCACTTTGAGCTGTGGCTGACTGCTTGCTCTCTTAAACCTCCCGGCCTCTGAGACTGATGTTTATTTGAGCAGTAAATTGGTTTTAGTATGACTGTGGTCCCATCCCTTCAATAATAATAATAAATAATAATAATAATAATAATAATAATAATAATAATAATAATAATAA
>QUSF01000109.1:579751-626290 GCA_003676055.1 Chloebia gouldiae
AATAATAATAATAATAATAATAATAATAATAATAATAATAATAATAATAATAATAATAAAGTATTCTCCATAGGGGCAGAGCTGTCCTAGTTCTGAAGGCAGCTTTTAAGCCGTGGGTCCCAGCTCACACAGCTCTGCCTCCCCTGCCAGCCTGGGAGCCTGGGATCCGGGGATCTGCCTGCCTGGCTGGGCTTGAGACAGGGCTGGGTGGCTCCGTGGTGCTGCTCTGCTGCTCCTGGGCTGCTCAGCTCATGCAGAATTGGCCTGGGACTCCACAGAAGGTTGTACAAAGGCACAGGCTGGGACAGACCTTCAGGGAATTGCTTGAGAAAATGAGGGGTGAAAGGCAGTGGTTGCTTAAGTGTGCTGCTCTAACAGCTTGGCTGCTGCGATGCCTTAAGGAGCTGGAGCAGAGGCTAGAGGAGTTCAGAGCACTAAAGTGGAGATTTATTAAAGAACTTTCAAAGGCCACACCCTGGCAGGACTGGAGCCACTGTCCTGGCTCTGCCCAGATGACTCCAAGGTGGGAGCAAAAGAGGGCTTGGGCATGAAAGTTCACATTTTTATGGTTTTAGTCCATTTGCATATAGGAGCTAACTGTCCAGTTAATAGCTTCAAATGATGAAGTTTCATCCTCCTTCCTTGCTTGCTTGCCCACCCTCCTCTTTTCATGTTGTTCATGCTTTGGGCCTGAAGTTTGAAGGGACTTTCCTGGAGTGTCCAGCTAGAACAGGATTGCTTGTCTTCACCACCCTGTGAAAAGATCCCAGTGACACTTAATATAAAGCTAAAAGCTGCCCACCGAAACAGAACAGAAAAACTAAAAACCCAAGGTATCAGTGGGGGATTGGCTTTCTCTGCAGTTTATTAGAATGAAGCCTTTTTGTGCTAGCTGCAGATCTGGCCTGGTTCACCCATGGTGGATTTTCAACTTGAAACTAGAGAAAAGATGTGGTTCCTAGAACCCAGGACTGTCCCCCTTGCTGCCAGTGATCACACAGGCTTTCTGTTCCATGCCAGAGACCTGGAAGAGATTGCAGTTGGGATGCATCCAATTCAACTGGACATTGTGCTGGCCCTGCTGTTGATATAAAGCTTTCTGCTTTTGTACTCACATCTCTGGATTAACGTTGGCTTCTGCTAATGAGACTTAAAAGGAGTAAGAACTGACCTCAAATTAAGACTGGGCTATTCCTGCAGAGCCATCCAAACTGTTTATTATTTTGATCAGTTAAGCCCCATGAATTCTTCGAGTTAGTCAATGATGTGAACTGACAAGTTAAATTATTACAGTGAAAGCCCTGCTGTGCTAACTTAATTTATGTTGTAGGGCCTCAAAACAGATTTTTATCTGACTGCTTCTTTGTTTCTTTTTTTTTTTTCCTTTAAGACTGAAGTGAGAATTTTCTTTTTGAAAAGCAGAGGTTTTTCGTGAGGCTAAATCACATCAAGTCAGCTGTCCAGTGAAGCTACAAATAATGATGCTTTTATTTTAAGTTCAATAATATAGGCATCTGGAGCTATAAACACTTTCTACAAGTGTGGCCATGGGAAGATACAGACAACTTGCATCTGTGTTGTATTGTTACCTTACCTGACTTGAGATATTCGGATTAAGGGCATGCTTTGGATGCGAATGAGAAATTGGAGAGGAAAGCCTCGTGTGGAAGAAACACAAAACTTGTAGATTCTGATGGGTACAGCCCTGGGAAAGAAGAGGGAAAGTGCTTTCTGCAGTGCTGCAGTCAGGCCTCCATTCCTCACTCGGAGCACCAGGGCTCAGAGCCATGGAAATGCTGCTGGAATGCTGTGCCAGGTCAGCCTGAAGGGTGGGACACAGTTGTGTCCTCACAAAGCAACCTAAAAGGAGGTTTGGTGTCATGGCAATGGAGCTGATGACAGCCTGAAAGAGAGGAAAATGAAATGGATTTTTGCCTCTTTACTGTATGCTCAGCCCTCAAGTGAGACAGCTCAAGGAAAAAAATTGCTGCCTCGCAGAAAAGGAGGAAAAACTCATTTTGGCAGCTTTCCTTTGCATATAGCTTGCCCTGGTGTGTTACTGCATAATATCTTCCTGCTGCTGTGTTGCATTTCTTTGGAACAAAGAAGTGACTTTTAAATGGTGCCTGTGAATGTATTTATGAGGAATCAGGTTTAGCAACAATGTTAAAGAAAAAAATCTCTAAACTGATAGTGGATTGTGGGTGCTGGACTTGCTCTGTTTGGATAAGGAACAAAGGCTCCATCCATGCAACATGCTTTCCTTGCAGTCTTACATGTGGGCTGAGCTGCAGCAATCCATGACTCTGGGCTAGGTGTTCATATATGGGCATTGCTGGACCTCACAATCTGATAAAGGTGATTCCAGTTTTTCCAAGGACTAAATAGCCATTAATTATATTATTAATAGTGCAGCCATTAGTAGTTGGGACTGACTTGTTTGACTCCTCATTGTGTTTTTGTTTCACTCATTTCATATTTATAAGTGTTTTATAAACCAAAAGAGATCTTCAACTTCATATTTAATTACTTAAATATTATTGTCTCAGCAAATGGCCCTTTCCAAAATGCAATTAACTAAAATTTGTGAAGAGCAAGAACAAGATTTTTAGGTTAAAGTATGAGTCAGTGATGCTGATTTATAAGGAACCTGGGAATTGAATCTAAGATTTTAACTTAAATAATGGATATTTATTTTTCTTTTTTGGGGACATTGTCTTGCAGTGCAACCAACATCCTTAGAGCCCTCTCCACATGCATCTCCATAGATGCAGAGCCCAGCCCTTCACCAAGAGATGCCATGAGGCTGAAGCTCAGCAGGAGGGAACCTGCTGTCCCAGAGCTGCTTGAACATCCTGTACAAATACCAAAGTCTCTTAAAGTCAAGTGGATGCTTTCTATTGCAGTGTTCCTGGTATTTGCACCTTATATTCCTGTGTTTTTTTTTCTGCTGTACTTATCCTACTCAACAATATAATTATCCATGCTCATGATCTACATGCTACCCTTTCAATGCTGTATTTGGATGCTGAGTTCTAAGAATTGGGCAGATTTAGTGCACTTATATGGGCACTTCTACATCCTCTCACTCTAACAGGATGCTCAGGTAGCTGTGCACACACTCGAAGGAGCTTTTAGAGCTCTTTTCAGGTTCTTATTTATGTAAGTTTTTTCATTTTGACTTTGAGGACACAAACAAAGAAATGGAAATTATTTGCCTGCAGTCAACTTGCAGCTGGTGAGTTGTTCAAAACAATATATATATTATATATATATAAATAAACTATACATATATATATATACTATACATATACTATATATATTTATACTTTATATATTATATATATATAATAAAATACATATATAGTATGTAATTTTAGGGCTTTTTTGCCAATTAGTCAAAAAGTTTCGGTCTGATTTTTACCCACACACTCTTGAAGATAGTTGTGCATATGTACACATGTATGTAGAAAGGTGCCTGTTGGAAACTCCCCTAGACTTCAGTGAAATATTTCAAAGGTGTTTCCATTTCTCACTGGGCAAGGGTTGAGCCTTTAGGAGTAGCCTGGGCTCCATTGTCAGCTTTCATCAAAGGTCCTCTGGTTATTGCAGGGTTTTCTTGAGGTTTGTGAGCTCTGAGAGCATCTTCACAGAGGGAGGTGCTGTCTGCAGCCAGCTGCAGTCCTGGCGAGTTCAGTGTCTCTTGCAGGACCACTGTTCATGGGGTCACAAGATGGTTTGCTTTAGTCACAAAAATTGAAATTCCACCCTGGCCACAATCTAGATTGGTAATTTCTGGAATTTGCAAAACTCCAACACGTTTTCATGCCACTCAGGTGACAGTTGAGGTGAGGAATGTTCCAGGGTGTGGCTGACTATTCCCACTCTCACCAGGCAGCAGGAATTCCTGGTACACTCACTGCTGCTCCCACCTCATCCACTCCAGAATTCCCAGTACAGCCCAAGGCTGCTTCACCACTCAACCCCTTGCACAAAGACCAAGGCCTGACAGAATTCTTGAGGACATGGAGCAGATCTTATATAATTTTTCTTTAACTAAGGGAGATTTCCTGCAGAGATGTCTTTGTGTAGGGGCAGGTTTCAAGGCAGCTCTTCACGACAGGGAGCAGCATATGCAACCAAAACTATCCCCATTTATAGTGAGTCACTGGCACTAAATATAGAGCACTTATTTTACTGCTTCTGGCTGATGCTGAGCTAAATTTGAAAGACAGAATAGGCAATTCCAGTTCTTACCACGGGTGCCGTGATTTTTTTGAGTATCTGGACTTCCACATGCCTCTTTTTGCTTGTAAACGGTGACTTTTTGTGTTGTCTTTGTTTAGTTTTCTTCATTCCCCAGTTATTATCAGAGGTTCAGTGAATACTGCACATCACAGCCTGCTAGACACACACTGGAGTCCCTGGCCACCCTCACTCTTCTCTCTCCCTTTCAGAAATGTCACCTGCTCCTTATGCTGCCCATCCTCCTTCTTCCCAAGACACCAAGGCAAAGATGTTGAGCAGCATCTGCCTGACTGAAAACCTCCCTGACCCTGGGGTTTTCCCTCATATTTTCATGTTCTAGGTGCTGAACTAACAAGTCTGGTTGCTCAGGACATCACCAGGGTGTCTCACAGTAGGAGTTAAAACAGACTCCTGAAAACTTCTTTCAGTGATCTTTCCAAAGAGGAATTCTCCCAGATGGAAAAATTCCTGTTGCCAATGAGGGCATTTGCTCACCAAAAATCATTTTAATGAATCCTTGATGGTTAGCACCTTTTAATTTACTTCAGCTGATGATTAAAATGATGTTATTTCCAAAATATGCTTGGCTTCCATATGCTCTCCTGTCAGCTGCATCCAGACACTTCCATGTCAGTGGAGAATGTCTCTGGTCATGCCAGTCCTCCCTCATGTCCTGCCTCACTGAGCCCTACCAAAACTGTGACTGGTCTGGCTGTTGGGGAGCAGATCCCAAGGCAGGAAAGATGCTGGGCTTTATTTTGTGTTTGAATATTTGCTCTGAACCTGAGTGCCTGTGAGTCCCAGCTGAGGAGGGGGAACCTTCTGCCTCTCAGTGCCTTGCACATGGCAGCAGCCATGAAAATAGCTGGACTGTGGGAAATAGTAAAGGTAAGATGATTTCCAGAAAGCTGTAAAAGCAGGCCTTAGAAACAGAAAGAACAGAAAACTCAGAACTAGCTGCAGCTGCAAAGTGTGAAAGTAGAAAAAGTTACAATAGTACAGCAAGCAAGAACATGAAATAATAGCTTGAGTTTTAGGTTTGGCTAAGACAGATCTTAAGACTGCAGGAAAATATGCTTAGCAAGATAGCAGAAGGTTTTAAGCTTAATAATGTTGTATTGTGTATTGCTAATAGAGAGCAGACAAGCCAGCATTGTGTGAAGCAGGTGTGAGTGTGCTTTTAGTGACTGGCTGGAACAATTGTCTCTGAGCTTTAGCAATGTGCTATTGGCTGGGAAGTTTTTAAATGCTCTGGAACAAAGAAATCTTTGGCTGCTGCTGGCTGTACCTGAGCTTTGCCATCTTCCAGTTGTCTCAGCCATGTAATGAGGCTGATGCTGAAAATAAAGGTCAAGGAATGAATCCCCGCAGTCCCATCCTGTTCCTGAAAAATACTTCAAACACACTGGACCAGAATGCTAAATGCTTTCTAAACCACCTCAGGCTTGGAGGTGCCTCAGGCACCAGTTTCAAGCCACACAACGATCAGGACAAGTGTCTCAGTGAGAATTACTGCTGTTCCTTTGCTCTGTTATTTTCCTGCAGACAGAGAATATTTGACAAAGGTTCTGTTATTAAAATAGCCTGTTGTCACCTGTATTCCAATCTGAAATAAATCATAGCTGATTACAGTGGAGAGCTAAATAACTCAAAACATATATTGCTACTCCTTCACTGCCTGCCTTAACCAAAGTTGGTCCCAAGCATTCTGGAAAATGCCTAGAAAGACTTCAAGACTATTTCTTCCATTAGTAGGTTGGCTTGGGTTTCTGTGAGCACATTTCACTGACTAAAAATAAAAAATAAATAACACTGGGGTGGGACAGTGCACCAAATTCCCTGTGAGCTGATAGCACCCATTAGTGCTGGCCTTGCAGGGAGCACACACAAGTTGACAGAAGGTAGAAAACCACCACCTTTTAGCTGAGTCTCACTTGTCATCACTGCATTTTACCTGTTGTCACTCTGAAGACTTCCTTGGAAAAATTCTTCCTCTGACTTCTGCAAGGGTGACTGCTAGAGAGCATTTTGAGACTCTCCTGCTGTGACAGCTCCCTTCAACAGCCCTTTCACAAAACCAAAAGAGCAAATGCATTTGAAAAGAGCTTGTTTTAACTGCTTCCTTTGAAACCGTTCTAAATGTTACTTTTAGTGTTTAAATAAAATTCTTTCTTTCTCTCAGAAACAAAATTGGCCAGCTAAGGAGAACAAACTGGATATAAATATTAAAAAGTTTTTTACATATAAAACTGGATAGAGGACTTTTCCACTTCTCATTTGATGGCAGGACTTCCATACCAATGGATAAATGGCTTGCACCAACAATCTCTTCTCTGAACCCCAGCATTGGGCATTGAGCTGTCTCTTCCTGCTGCCTGGTATTGCTTCTGCTAAACAAACCCACACTCGATGGAAATTAATGCTATGCCTTCTTCCAGAGGCTCCTGCTATCTTTGAGGATTGTCAGTTGTGTTATTCCCTCTGACAGGTCTCATCTGTGCATCCTCAGTGGGCTGTTATAAGTTTGTTTCCCATGATAATCCTTTCTAGTGACATTTTACCTGCATATTGTTTTCTCCAAAAGTCTGCGTGCAAAATTTCATGGTAGAATGGATCTCTGCAGCTGAACTGGTGCATTGATCTGGGAAAGTGGTATGTATAAGGAAAATGCACTCCTAGGAGATGACTTTAACTGGGCTTGTAACTGGCTGCTGCCATCTTTCTTTTATTTAGAATTTACAATGCAAATGTCTTTTGGTTCTGCAACCCTTAAACACACAGGAAAGAGGCAACTAATTTGCATGGGTAATCTTATGAATGCCATCTTTGTAATTAAGTGCAAACTGTGATTCCATCCACTGCCAGTGTATTATGCAACTTCAATAAACTTTAATTTCATTACTAGAAGTCAAGATTCCCTTATTAAACTTTTCTATTAAAACAGAGTGAGAAAAAGCTTCCAAAATCCACATTGCTTCTGCTATGTCACTTTTATTATAATCTAATGTACATAGACAAATGAGATATCCCATTGTGTTTGCCTAGGGGTGTTAAACATGCCCTTGAAACCAAAGGCAAAATAAAGCATAATAAAAAATAGCTTAGCAAGTCTGATGGCACAGTTTCTTGGCCCTGGGAAGCAAGGTATTGAAAACTGAAGGATGTGGGGAGGCTGAGAACATCCTTAGCAGGCTGCCTGTGGGTGTGATCCATTGCTGGTCTGTGGGCTGGCCTGAGTTCTCAGTGAGTCTCAAGCTGTACCAAGCGAAATACAGATTGGATATTAGGAAAAAGTTTTTCACAGAAAGGTGACTAAGTTCTGGAATGGCTGCCCAGGGAGGTGGTGGAGTCACCATCCTTGGGTGTGTTTAACAAAGCCTGGATGTGGCACTGGGTGCCAGGGCTGAGTTGAGATGTTGGGGCTGGGTTGGACTTGATGGTCTTGAAAGTCTCTTCCAACCTGGTGATTCTGTGGATTCTGTGAGATCAGCTAACAGCAAATCTCCCTCCATATCTGAGCAGGTTGCTGTCAGCCATAACCTTGGGCCACAACTGCAGCACTCCAGCTTGCTGTCTTAGGTTAACTGCTTTCTGGTTTAATAAACAGGTTTTTTTTCACTTTTCTCCAGAGGTATTTTTCCCGAACCAGTTAAAGAGAGGGGCCGATTAAATCTGCTTTCTAGAGGAACGCCATTAGGGGTTCTCTCCCAGATTTGCCCTGAACCAGGACACTTACCCAGGAAGCTTCATCCCAAGGCTTTGTGTGCTTGGACAACCTAAAGAGGAACAGATATTTCAGAGGGACTGTGCTTATCTGCTGGAGCAGATACTTCAGGGTAATCTGGTCATTGCCTGACCTGATGTCCCTTGTGCTCCTAGGAAACACTTGAGGGAAAGTTAAAATGGATGTGTTAAAAATGGGAGGAAAATAAGAGAATATTTGTGACATGGGACAATTTAGGTCAAATCCATATAATCTATAAAAATCTCTGTGTTTCTCTCTAGAACTGTGTTGAAAAGGACTGTTCTGTGCCAGGTATGGGAATTACAGAATCTCTAAAGTTGGAAATAAAATACAAAAGATCTGAAGTGCCTGTTGAGGGAGAATAGTCTTGGTGGTGGGACACCCTGCTCCTTGGTACCTAGGAGCACGTGAATCAGTTCCCTTCCATGTGGGATCTTCCGGAGATATGGAGATATGGATTCTATTTTCCTCCCATTTCACTATTCTTGGCTGATGATGAGTGAGGTCCTTTCAAGCATTTCTCCTGCCTTTCATATCTCTCGAAGAAGGGAGAATATACATTCATTTTTTTTCTTAGAATGTTTTACTTTCCCTGTGTTGCTTCTGCTTAAAAAATTAGTCCAATTAAAGGGTGATTATTTGATCCTAGTGGAGAATCTCTACTGTGCTATATTTCCTTGTGGTTGCCAGGAATTGTCAGCCTCAAGTGGCTAGAAGTTGGGCAAAGCTGAGGACAGACAACAGCAGGCATCCTGATGTGGAAATTGCTGATCCAAGGCTTGCGACACAATTGGATTTTTCTCATAATGCAAAATGGAGGCACAGATATTTCTAAGGATGACAGAGTAGCTTGCTGGGGGTTCTTGAATATATTTTTCTGCTAAATGAACTTTCTGTCCTCTTTATACTTAACTAAATGAACAGATCATAATATATCCTAGAAATAAAAAAATAATCTTCTTGAAGCCTGTTTGTTAGCAAAACTCTAAAAAGCAGAAATTAAAATGATTCTAAAATGTTGTGGGAAAACTCCAGACTTGCTGCTGATGACTGAGCTTTAATTCATCCTTTGCTCTATTACAGAAGTGGGACCTTTCCTAGATTGATTTTTCCCATTCTAAATGTTATGGAATTATTAAGCCGTGTTTGAGAGTGCACTAAATTTATGGCCATTATTTTCTAATGAATTCTGGTTGAACTGACAACTTTAATTAATTCTACCTTTCAGAAATATAAATAGGAAGGAGAAAGAAATAAATAATGTTTTGACCACAAGGCAGTGCAGCATTTGGAAATGAAGCTTGAAATGTCCAACTGAGTTGCATTAATGAGATATCAGGTCTCGAGTCTGTAACTCTGGCTGGGATGTCATGGAGCCCAGTGCAGGCATGTGGAGACTGTCTTGGAGATTTCCTTTAATCTTCCAAGCTGGCAGGGTATGAAAGATTAAAATGCTCTGGATCTACCAGGCTTGCCACCTCTAGTTCAGGCTAGTTATTAATGTGCTATGTGGACAGCAATACTTTATTAATTGTATTGCTGGCCAGTGATCAATGTGACAAGCTTAGCAAAGAGCAGAGTTATTCATCAGAGAGCTGTCAAGTAGTAATTGCCCTCATGTACATTAGAATAAGGCAGTGCGAGAGGCAGAATAGGTGTGCTTTTATCATTTTTTAGGGGCAGGTGTCAACAAAATTAAAATCTGCTAAGGTACTAGAAAATAAATAAATTGGAAAGGAATTTGTTTGCTCTGACATAATCATACCACTACAAGGTAAGACCACAGGTCATACTCTAGCAGCATTTATATTTTTAGGTGTTTTTGTAAGAGTTTTCAACAAATTGTTTTCTGTATACACTATCTGTTATCAGTTACACTTTTGAATGGGCAGGCAGAGGGTTTGCACTTCTTTCCTTATAAAGAAAAATTGAATAGCTGAGATGTAATTTTGTAACTGTTCTTTAAATTATAAAATGTACAATTGTGCAACCATTGTCACAAGCAGAATTTATTTCGATCTGCCATGACATCCTTTCACCTTTTGTGGGAAAGAACATCAGTAACAAAACATCAATGCTTTTCTTTCTGCAGAGGTGAAGACTTACATTTTCCACCAAAGACTGCTATTTTAAGGTTGTCAAAAGCACTGTGGAAGTGACAAAGGTAAGGCTGAATGTGTAATCTCTGTCCTGGTCCCTGCTGTATTAAACCTTTTCACATTGTGTTTCCCCCAACATCCAAGATAACCTCATCCTTCAGCTCTGGTGCTGGCACAGGATGTCTGCTGGATGCTTTGCACACATAAATGGGTCAGTGCCTTGCCCTACAAGATTTGGAGCTTTGGATTTCAATGTATATTGAACATTTATATTTACATTTTAGAATGCACATTATCTGCAGAGTGTTTTGCTTTTACTGTGCTTACTTTGTTTTCATGAGTTCCTGAGAAGCTATTGAACAGAAGATTTAGAGTAAACCTATCCCGGAATTTAACATTTCACAATATAGCTGAGGCTAAACCTGACTGTAAATGATTGTTTATTTATCATGCACCTTAATAATGTTAGGTTGATTCTCTAGGCCTTCCATCTAACATATTTCACCTTGCTAAACTCCCTAGAAACAATCATAGACTCATAGGATGGGTTGGGTTGGAAGGGATCTTGAAGATCTTGTTGCACTGGGGAAGGGGCAGCCACAGGTTCTCTGGAAACACTGTGCCAGGATCTCACCACCCTCACAGGCAAGAATTTCTTCCAGATGTCCAACCTAAACCTTCTCTATTTCAGTTTGAAGCCATTCCCCCTTGTCCTGTCTCTACATGCTCTTGTAATAAGCCTCTCTCCATCTCTTGTAGGCTCCCTTCAGGTACCTTAGGCCACATTAATGTCACCATGAAGCTTCCCAGACTGAACAATCCCAATTTTCTCAACCTTTCCTCGTAGCAGGAAAGCAGGGTGTTCCATCCTTCTAATCATCTTGGTAGCCTTCCTCATAGTAGTGGATTGAGGTCAGAGGTGGGCCAAATTCTGGAATCGGGTAAGATTTGTGGAAAAATAGATCATAGGAAAGGATGAGCAAAGGAGAAGCAATATTTAGACTATTAAAAGGAAAGCTGATAATGTATACAGTTTAGACTTGCTCATGATAGTCTGTAGCCTGTGTGATAATGAGACCTGTTTAGATTGGATTTCCCTGACATTCAACAGCATCATTTTTAATGATCTCATCTGGAAGTTCTGCTGCTGCCTTGCTGCTCAAAGTGATCCCATCTAAATACAGAGGAAAGTGCTGATAGAGACCAGTTTTATCACATTCCTAATGCATGCTACCAAGATAAGAGAAATAAAATGTTCTGAAAATAGGTATGAGAGATTCTTTGTCCAGTTTCAAACCCACACAAATAGACAAAGGTGAAACCATTAGTGTGATCAGCTTAGAAAGAAAATGAGCAGTGAATGTGAAGTGGGAGGAAGGGGAATTCACTTATGCAACACACTGAAGCATCAAGCAGGGGACTCTTTAGGCATTTCTGCTCTGTCTAGTAAGATGAGGCACAACTGCTGGAAATCTCTCATGCTTCACAATATTAAGTGCATATTTTTATTGTACATGATACAAGGTAGCCAGTGTTTTATTACTTAAAGAACAAAATCATGCTTTGACAAAAATCTTTATCCACACATGCCAAGAACAAATATTCTGAATGGCAGAGTCTTGCAAAGACTCAACTCAGTGTGTAAATTAGTAAAGCCTAATCTCAGCTTCCCCAGCACAAGTGTGAGCAGCACTCAAGGCATACAGCCATCACTGCAACCTGTGGCAAAGCAATTAACTTGACAAGAGTATTCCTTGCAGATTCTCTGCAATATGTTTTATCTAACATTCAAATGTAACTTGGTTTAGCCACTTTCTGACATCCAACTTTGAAACACTTTGCCTCAATGCTTGAAAAATTTTGTTGACAGCTGCTTTGACAAGTGTCAGACTGGCTGCTATACTTCCTGATTCCTCCTCATCTTGGTGTTTGCCCAGAGTTGTTGATACTCTGGCCAGTGTTGGTGTGCAGAACACAGGGATCTAAGGCTGAGTATGCTGGCATTTGTACATCACAATAAAATAGCAGATTTAAATAATTTCTGTTTTAAAATTAAATGTTTCAATATTCTGAAAAAGGAGAGTGAATTAGTTTCACCAGTTATGTTTTCTGTAGACAGATTTTATTCTGTTCTCTCTTGGGTTAAACTGGGGCCTTTGACCCATGAATAATGGAGCAGCCATCAAAGAGAGAATTCTGAGGAGTAAACATGGCAGCTGGATAGTAATTCTTGAGCAGGTAAAACTTTCAAATTGGCTGGTGCTGTCATGACAGGAGCTTTTCTCAGCCTGTAGACACAGGCAGAGCCCAGCATGGTTGTGCTGGTGTTGTGCTTGTGCTGTAAGCAGGGGTGTGACTTTACACAAGGAAATGTTATGGCTGTATTCAAGATTTACTGCTTTTCCTAAACAGCACAGAACTGTTCTGAGCACTGAAGGTGGACAAACTGAAATGAAGCATATTTTTAAGAGTTAATCTTGTGGGTGTAGTATCTGTCTTGCTGGAGGCAGGTGGTGAAGTGCAAAATTTCTGTCTGATATTACACAGGAGATGCTATTGAATTTATCATCCCTTTGCTCCTTTCATCCTTAGATCTTTCTTTAGCTAAAGGTTATGGCTTTTAATGATAAATGTAGATTCTATAATACATAGCTGGAGACACCAAGGAGTCAGGGCCTTTTGTACATACATGGGGATTGCTATGTAATATTTTTTCTCTCAGGATATTTCTGACTGTGGTTTTTTTTTTGTCCCAAGATAGAGATGAAAAATTCTCCAGGCACAGTTCTCTTCCTGGACATAGAGATAAAAAAAATTCTCCAGGCACAGTTCTCTTCCTGGACATCAGGAATTGATAAGGTGTCCTTTGAATAGTGAAGCCCATCCAGACATGAGATGAAACTCAGGGCAGCCCAAGATGTTTCACTTAAAAAAATGTAAACTCCTGAACTAAAGGTGGTGATGCCTTGAGAAGGCTGACCTGAAACAGAGGCTAGACAGGATTACAGAATAAAGTAGGGATTTATTAGAAGGCCTCCATGGATCCACCTTGGGCAGCACAGGAGCCCAGCCAGGGCTGCACCCAAGATGACCCAAGATGGTCACAAAAGGCGCGACCGCTCACGGGGTCTCTCGCTTTGATCAGTTCTGCTCCATTTGCACATTGGAGTTCATTGTCCAATTCCAGCTTTAGCCCATAGAATCCCATCCTGCTTGTTTTTCTCTCTTCAGCCCACGTTGTTTGTGCTCTTGGGCCTGAGATTTGGATCATTTGTCCCTGGTCCCCAGCTAGAGAAGGAATTGTTTTGTCTCCCTGCTCTGTGCAGTGAGCTCACCATCCCCTAATATGAAGCCCAGAGCCACACACTAAAGCAGCACAGAATGTGAAAAATACAGAAGCTAAAACCTGAAGCATCAGTGGAATAGAGAACCAAAGCCCTGAAAATGTGTTTTATTTCTTCCCACTGTGCACAGGTTACAGCTATTTCAGTTTTCAGCATCATGCCTCACCATTGTAGTGCTTGACAACAAACAACTTTCCAACCCAGCTGGAACAAACCAGCATTTGATGGCATTTTCTTTCAGTAAGTAGAGGTAGCTTGATGGCCACCTGACCAGCTCTGGGTAAAGTTCAGCTGAGGGACTTCTGTATGATCTTTCAGCTGGAAAGGACAACAGAAGAGGAAAGGTTGTGTGCTGTCAGAAATCCCATGGGTCCGGCAAGACACTAAACAGGTTGCTGACCTTGTCAGTTATAAAAGGTCAGATTTTGATCTGTTAATCTGGTGTGAGTTGGAGTTTTTCCTAAAATTAAGTTCTTGCAAACATCTTACTCGGTTTTCTTAATTACATGGAGTTTGAGGTATATTTGGCAAATATTTTTAAAGCAGTATCTGCTCAGATAGGCCTGATTCAAACAGCTTGTCAGTTACAATTCAAACATCTTTCCTTAGTCTGCCTCCAGTGTCTTTTGCAGTGTCTTATGCTTTTGCTTTTTTGCTTTGCTTGCTTTTAGTAATACAGGGTTGCCAGTTAGCCAACGTAGAGCAAATGTTTGGGTGACTTTAGTTGTGTGCCGGGTTTCGATACCATATCTCTGCCCAACACAACCCCAGGAAAACCATTTTCCACCTGACTAATTTGTGTACCAGTGGATGCTTGGCCAATTCCAAAAGAAATTAATGAAGCCACACAAGGTACATTTGCAGGATCATCCACATAGGATTCCCTGGTCCCCAGTAGATGTGTGGGATTGGTGGGTTCCTCACCTTCCCAAGGGATCTTTTCAACCTCAAGAATTGGATATCCTTGGTAAAACTCCAAGGTTCAAAATCATCTTTGCAGTCCGGCTCATATTGACTGATAGATCTTTTACATTTATGTTTCATTTTCGCACTGGGTGTTAGCAGAGTGAGTTTCCCATGCTCGCTGGCCCACCTATGATGTGTGCTGGGATAGCAGGCCAAACTCCATCTCCACAAATGAAAAACATTTCCTGTGGTAATTGAAAAGAGACATTATTAAATGCAGACTGAACTAAAGAAATATGATTACACCAAAAGGTCTGATTTTTATATGCAGCATGACAAGGAGAAACATCTGCAACTAAAGCTTGATTTTTCTCTCTATAATTAAATTTGGCACAAAAGGGCATTTTTAGAGAACCAAGGATCTCCAATTCTTGAGGTTTGAGAGATGCTTTGGGAAGGTGAGGAACCCTTCAGTTTGTGGATTTTGTGTGACCCTCCAGGAGACACCAACACGTGGCATGGCTGCACACAGCAATTCTGTCTGGCATTGTTTCTTTTGTTTACTTCTGGAAAGCTTCATCTGTTGCTACTAAGAGTTCCAGACTTGGAGGAATGGAACAGGGAGAATGAGGGTTCATTCTACCTCTGGTATTATACACACACACCTATATATGTGCTGTATGGTTTGGGCAATATCCAGCTGGAACTCAATCATCCCAGTGCCACAAAAGGCAGTAAAAAGTAAATAAATAGCAGCAAAAGAAGGGCGAAGGAGAATCTCTCATCTTTACTGGGTGCAGAGGAAAATATAGTGGGAAAGAATAAGGAAAAGGCTGATACTTAAAACCTTCTTTCCCTCAGCCTTTTAATAGTAACACCAGTTGTTGTCCAGGTACACAACTCCCTGAGAAGGAAGATGGGGTAGGGAGCAGAATGGAGCACCACGATCCAGGGGGGAATGGTCAGTGACTTGCCACAGCACTTTAGACACACAGAGCTCTGTGGGGCTGGGTGGGATCTCCCAACGGTGCTGAGACCTGGTGGAAATGCTCACTGTCCATCATTCACCAGCCCAGCTGACCCGAGGTGAGCGACTGTGATCCTTATCTACAAGAAGGGCCAGGATCTGGGAACTACAGGAACAACTTGGTGTTGGGGAAGGTTTAATCTGGAGACAAGGAAGCTCAGGGATGACCTTACTGCTTTCTACAACTACCTGAAAGGAGATTGTAGTGAGGTGAGGGTCAGTCTCTGCTCCCAAGGAATGAGTGACAGGAGAAGAGGAAACAGCTTCAAGTCACACCAGGGTTTAGACTGGATATTAGAAAAAAATGTCTTCATGGAAAGGGTGTTCAAGCATTGGAGCAGGCTGCCCAGGGCAGTGAGTGGGGGAGTTACCACCCATGGAGGGATTTAAAAGATGGGTAGATGTGGCACCTGGGGATATGATTAGTGGTGAGCTTGGCTGTGCTGAGGGAACAATTTGACTTGATGAACTTAAGGTCCTCTCCAACCTGAAGGATTCAGTAATTCCCTATGTGTGTGTATCTATATCTATACCTATATCTATATCTATACCTATATCTACATCTGTAAGAATGAGATTTGCTTCCTCATACACTAAGCTTTGTGTTTCCCTTTTGGAATATTTCTTTCTGCTTTGCAGTGTCATAATGTATAGATATGACAACTGAGATGAGGAGCTGTCTGCTTTGGTACTTTGCAGAAATCCACAGTATGTCTTGAGTTCAGGTGAGGGAAAGAATGCAGTGAAAGAAGTATAGCCCCTTGTTAGGAGAGCAGAGGTTATGTCAGGGAGGAACAAAATGCTCTGTCCAGATTTAAAAAAATACAAATGAATGTCAGATGATTCTGCCCATCCTCGTGCCCAAGCCACAGAAGACAACTAGTTGAATGTCTCGTTTGATCCATGTGCAGTCCTGCTTGGTGTCTTAAGTCAGGCTTATATTAATATCACTCTAAGATTAGCAATTTCCTGTAGGAATATTTGAATTGCATATCATAGACAATTAATATAAAAGTCTTTCTGTGGCGCCTTTCATCTCAAGAGTCTGAGAGTTTTTCAGTTTTGAAAAATGAAGATGAAAAAATTTTCATTTTCTGGTCTTTTTAAGCTTTATTGTATTAAAGAGCTCTTGTGGTTGGCATCACACCATTAAAAAGCCAGAAGCTGATAGCCATGATATTTCATGTGTGGTAGGCTTTACAACAAATTACAACACTGACTGCTGAGACTATCTAAGTTGCTGGAAAAATGGATTTAATTGCCCATTCTGAAACTATTTCCAGGATCAAATAGAATTTCTTTAACTACACATGCTCTTTATAACCCTTGTTCAATTCTGTTGCAGTAAATCTGAGGGGAGAGCAGAGCAGCAAGTTAAAAACAGCACTGAGGTTTTATAGCACCAACATTAAACTATATGTCATCTTGAAATTAAAGTACTGGGCTGAAAGGTTTTCTACTTACAATGATTTGTTACTATGGGGGTATCTAATTTGCATTTTTAAATTTCTTTTTGCCCGTGGCTAGGGGCATGGTCTGTGTGTGTGGAGGGCTGTGTTTCTTTGTGACCTCCACTGGCCTGTTGACTTTTTGTCTTGTTCAGGTTTGTAGAATTTCCCATTTCCTGAGAGCTCTGTTTTGTTGCTGTCATAAGGACTTGAATGAAAAGTGGGGACAAAATAAGCATTAAGTACAAACAAGACTAATCATTACTGGTTTACAGTCCTACTGCATGTGATTTTCCATGTGTGTTCATATATATGAAATTAGTACAGATACTTACAGGTACTTCCATTTTGTCCTGGTTTAAGTGGTTGTTGGAGATTAAAGGCAATGGAAAATTCAGCTTCTTACACCTTACATGGATTCTGGAATATGTAAACATTTTGACACTTGATATTTGTAAAGTCGAATGGTAAAGGGCATTGATCTCTGTAAGTTATACATGATTGCACGTAAGTTACCTGGAATGGGAAAGGTGCTTTCCTCCTTAGGTCAGAGGAGGCTGAAAAGGTGCTTTTCTGCAGCCTGGCTGGTTCTCTCTCCCATCCTGATACTGCTGGCTCATTACACCAGCCTCAGGCAGTGAGCTGCTCCCCATGCCACACTCAGCTGCCTGTCTTGGCTCTACCTGGCTTTCCCCTTGGCACTGCCCAGCTTGGTGGTGCCAGCAGTCTTGGTCTCCTCTGCTGCTTACCAAGGTTGTGCAGCTCCTAAGAGCACTTCTGTGGGTGAGACCTCAAGTGCAGATCTGTGACAGGGGCCTGTTGCCCCCACATAACCTTTTGTTATACTCAACAATGCTCTGAATACGTGCAGTGTCTCTCAGCATCACACACGAAAGTTTTTTTTTCCTAGAGTAACTCAAAAGTGAAGTGTCTGAGAGTGTGATTTCCTTTTTTTCAGCTTTGGAATGGGCGAAGATACTGAATCACAGATGTAATAAAAATGGTTGAGGTTGGAAGGGGTTTCTGGGGGTCATTTGTCTGATGCCTTGTGAAGGCTGACCTAGAATAGAGACTAAACACAGTTAAAAAATAAAGTAGAGATTTATTAGAAGGCCTCCATGGATCCACCTTGGGCAGCACAGGAGCCCAGCCAGGGCTGCACCCAAGATGACCCAAGATGGTCACAAAAGGCGCGACCGCTCACGGGGTCTCTCGCTTTGATCAGTTCTGCTCCATTTGCACATTGGAGTTCATTGTCCAATTCCAGCTTTAGCCCATAGAGTCCCATCCTGCTTGTTTTTCTCTCTTCAGCCCACGTTGTTTGTGCTCTTGGGCCTGAGATTTGGATCATTTGTCCCTGGTCCCCAGCTAGAGAAGGAATTGTTTTGTCTCCCTGCTCTGTGCAGAGAGCTCACCATCCCCTAATATGAAGCCCAGAGCCACACACTAAAGCAGCACAGAATGTGAAAAATATAAGCTAAAACCTGAGATATTATGTCCCCCAGCAGAGACGTTGAAGCCGGGCTGCCTAGAGCTCTGGGAATGCAGGGGGGAGAAAGCTGCTCCTCTGGGAATGCAGGGGGCAAAGGCTGCTGTGCTGTTCCCAGGTCAGATTGGATCCAGGTAGGAATGTTTGGCTCCTCCCCTGGGCAGAGCATCTCCCCATGGATGATGGAATTTTCTCAGCCATGCAGGGACACTCAGTGGCCATGAACAGCAGAGATCTCCTGGAGGGAGGATTGGCTGTGGGAGAGATAAAGAAAAAACTGCCCCGTGAACAGAAGAGAGCTGCCCCACCTCTGACAGGTAAAATAGAATACACACCCCCAGCCACACCTTGCATTTCCAGCCTAAGACATGCCTCCAGCACGTTTGTGGGTGCAGCACTCCAGGTGTGGCCCCATCAGAGGGGACAGATCCCCTCCCTCAGCCTGCAGGTGATGCTCTGCCCAGTGCAGCTCAGGAAACCACGCGCTCTCTTTGGCCCCTCAAAGGCCCACTGCTGGCTCCTGTTCCACCTGATGTCCACCAGAACTGATGCCTTAAGTTTCAGCGTTCTTATTTTCCAGATTCTGTACTGCATTAGTGTGTAACTCTGAACCTCATATACAGTGTTACCAAGTTCTCCTCACAGCTCAGTCACACAAACCAATCCTTTTCCAGCCCCAGAACCGAGGATACTACTGAAGCTTCAGGCCCAAAAAATGTAAAACAACAGGGAATTGAGGAGAGCAGACTGGGAGGATGGGACTGCATAACCTGGAGCTGTAATTGGACAATTAACCCCAATATGGAAATGGACCAAAACTTATAAAAGTGTGAAAATGTGTGACCCTAGTCCATCTTGGGTGGAGCCATGGCCTTATACTGCACAAGGTGAATCCTTTGAAGGCCTTTTAATAATTCCCTACTTTATTCCCGTAACTAATCTCTGTTCTAGGCAGCCTCTCAAGGCATCAGCACCCCCAGGGTTGGTGCAGAAAGAACCAGAATTGGAGCCAGAGGGTCCCAGGCATTGCCTGACCCTCCCTGGGGCTGGTCCCTGGGGAGCCCTGGCACTTGCCTGGGTTCTTACAGGGAAAACCACGGGACTTGAGCCCATGAGAACAAATAAACCTTCCCTTCTCAGTCCTTCTTGGGGCTGTGCTAGGCTGAGGTGCATTGCCAGGTCCCTCTCTGCATGGTTGCCCTTGCTTAGGAGGGTAGGGAAATGTTTGAGCATCAGCCTTGTGGTGCTGTGGAGGGCATGTAACCTCAGGAAGTGAAGTTGAAGGGATCAACATGGGATTTGGAGAGGGGATGTGAATTTTTGACTAGGAGTTCAGAGCTGTGGTGTATTTTATCAGAGTAAGAGGCTGAATAGTGTAAAATTAAAAAAAAATATTTAAGGGTTTGTTTTAATTGTGAGCATAATCACTGCAACATCCATGCTCATTTTACAGCACATTTGTAGTTTGATTGTTTAAAGTGCTTTTTATTTCCATGTTTATGCCCTGGGGACTTTACAAACTGTGAACTAGTCTAAAAATATGTGAGATTTCTTCTGAGAATACTTGCTGTGCCAAAGTTTTTTGTGTTTATTTTTTTCTTTTTAAATAATGAGTAATGTTCAAATTAGATAATTCCAGCATTTAAGAAACAGTGTGGGGAAAAAAGAGAGGAGGAAGGGGCATGGCAGGGAGCATCTTCATTATGTTTTTTTCTTTTGAAGGGAGCAGCCCCAGAAGACTTCTGAAATGTTTTTAAAAATATCTGTTTGTATTTATTTACCAACAGGTTTCCTGGGAATTCAGTTGTGAATTAGGTCTCAGGAGACTGGTTTCCTTGGCCCTTTTCTACAACTTCTCATAGCCTCAAACAAATCCTGGTTCATTCATGCTCACATTCCTTGCTTGTGGGAAGTATAATTGTAGATTTCTGCAAAACTATAGCTAATTTATCTTTAAAAAAAAATATTAAGTTTTTGCAAGGAGGACTTTGTGATGCTTAATGCAGTTTTCAAATTCTGCCTTGAATGGAATTTTGGAAATGGGTGACTTCAGACAAAACTTTTAGACTTCCTCTTCCAGGTCAAAGTGGTGCTGTTCAAAGCAGAACAAACATACAGGTGGGGGCAAAGTCTCTCTTGGTTAATAATGTAAAGCTGATGCTTTATATCAACCAGGTTACTACTTTTCTTAAAAAGAAAAAAAAAAAAAAGTAAATAAAGTGCAATTGCAGCTCCACCAAAGCCTTAGTTCTAATCTCTTGCACTTGAACCTAGAACTTGCCAACTTTACCTGATGGTAAAGTTTATTTTACATCCTCCAGCTCTTTCAGTGTGCTTTTTGTGACAGTGTTTCATACTATCTGTGAAGAAAGTGCTTTAAATCCACAGGAACAGAGATTGAGTTGGAATAGCGTGGTCAGTGCTTTAATGTTGCTCACCTTATGCTACAAATGAAGATGTGTTGCTAATAAAGTGCAAATTTGCATAGCAAATTGAGGCAGATTTGCACCATTGGTCAGTGTCAAACTTGGAAGGAAATTATTTGGGTTCTGGAGATAAGCTGATGATGTGTTGGCTCAAAGGACTTGGACACATCATGGTGTGTTGGTGTGCTTTGGGGAGCAAATATTTTGCTTTAAAAATGCTCTGTTGGAAGAGGAGCGTGTGAGCAGAACAATAATGCTCAATTCAGTAAGCAGTAAGGAATTCTAAATGGATAGCTCCACCTCAATTTCAGGTGGAAGAAGGACGATTAGTGAATTGCTGTAATTTGTTAATAAATGTTTTTCTGCAGTTTTGTATTATAAGTCATAAATGACATGAATCAAATGTGGGTTTATTTAAAATATATTAACAAGGCTTTTGCAGAAAAAAAAGCTTATTAAAATGAACAGAATATTTTTTCTGCTGTATTTTTGGATCATTCCTCTTCAAGCAGTGTGCATCTAAATTCCTGGAATGCCTGAAGAACAGGCTTTTTATTTGCAGATGTAGAGAATTTCACTGTCAGGGAACTGAGTTGTTATGATAGAGTAACAGTGTATTAGGCCTTGGTAAACCAGTTGTGATAAATCTAAAACTGAAATTAATTAAGCATGAATCTTCCTAGATTTTTGTTACTTTTGCTTCTTATTTTTAGTACTGTCCACTTAAGATGGAGTTAATAAAAAGCCAAAGTGCTGCAAGAACGTGACTGTTCTTGGGTTATGCAGCACCTCATGAAGCATGGCAGGATACTTGTGAGGCAGCCTGTTCTGAGACTTTGATATTCTGAAGAAAAGAACTAAAAGATTTGGGTAGCTTACCTAGCTGTCAAATTTTCAGGCTTTTCAGCTAAGATTGCTACTGCATGCCAAATCTTGCAGAGGCTTAATTTGAGATACAGCAACAGTTCAACAGAACTGTGTCTGTCCAAAGCAGAACTGAAGGTGATAAAATTAAATGAATAGCCATGTTGTTTCCAGGGTAATCAAATTCAGTAAATAGGAGCTCAGTAATCTCTGTTTTTTTATGTAGCCCCTCAATGCTATAATTAATTCAGTCTTCATCTTGGCAGGTTGTGGATTATGTTTAGATTATCACCCTGATGTGTGCCAGCTGCCTTCATTGCACCTGAAGGCCATTAATTTGGAGATTATCTGGAACGTTGATCCTAATGCTGGTGACCTCTGTTATCTCTGCTCTTCAGAAAGTGTTTCTTTGCTGGTCCCTTTGCTCTGAGGAGCACAGCAGGCAGCCATCCACAGCATTTGTGGAGGCTCTGCTAATGACTTAGGATCAGCACCTACCCTCCAATTACAGTTTACTAATCTGGAAACTAACAGCTGCTGAGGTCTCTGTGGTTCTGTAGAAATGTGATATATTTTCTGTATCTAAATGAAGGACTGTGGAATGGTTTTGATTAGGAGTTAGAAGGGACAGTGGTGCTGTCTGCCTGATTAGCTAAGTCTGAACCTTTAAAGTAGCTGGCTTTAGAAGTCAGTCAGATGGGGAATTGAGCAGGGATGTGTTTTTAGGGCAGTCTGTGAGCAGAGAACAGAAAAGATCTTTCTAAAAAAATAAACTCAGCTGCTTACTGTTTATATGTCCATATCCTTGATTTAACATGAAGTTGTTGCCTCCCTTCTGTTCAGTGGAATTAAGATTAAAGGCTTGTTTGAGTTTTAAATAGCTCCATGGGTAAATGCAGATTTCTAAGATATAGACCAAAATCCTTTGAAAAGACCCTTTCAAAAACCAGGTACTAGAAACCTTTTTCAAAGTCCTTCTGTTTCTGTGAACTTACTTTCACACAGTATTTTGTCAAACAGTACAGCATGTGTGACACTACCCTGGAGGATTTGGGCACTGGTTGTGATGGTGCTCTTGGCTGTATCTCTTCCAAACTCAAACTTCACCTTTATTTTTCACCACTATAAATAAAAGTCAGATTACTGGCTGTTGCCATTAATTTGTTTCTGCTCTGTGCAACCTGCTGGAGGCTAGAAAGAAACATTCCAAGTTATTTGGCATTACTGACAACAAATACATTCATGGAGAAGACTTAACCTTGTAAGGAAAACCATGCCAAGGAACTGTGTGGCTCTGTCTTTGAAGCATTGCATGAGCCTGACCCTGGATCTGACACAGCCAAACTGCTTTTTGTAATGTCATCCATGGAATACTTTGCAACTGGCAGATCTTGGGTTCTGGCTCATTCTGGGACGTCATGCACATCTATGATTTCCAGCATCTCTGCTGATACAGCAGTGGATAAAGTTCCTCTGTGATGTGCTCTCCCCATAGCTCACATTACTGGTAATGGGAACTTAATGAATAAATCCCATGGCAAACACAGCACTGAATTGAATTCAAACTTGTGAAGAATCTGCAGTAAATATTTATTTTCTTTTTGTCCTCAGATAGATTCCTTGAGGCTTGCCCCAAAGTTTCAGATGACAAATTGTTCTAGGGACAGCACCTTTTTGTGTAACTGATACAATCATAAAAATTTAAACTTCATGGAAACTTATTGAATAAATCCCATGGCAATCACAGCATTGAATTGAATTCGATCTTGTGAAGAATCTGAACTAAACATTTTTTTTTGTTCTCAGATAGATTCCTTGAAGCTTGCCCCAAATTTTCAGATAACAAATTGTTCTAGGGACAGCACCCTTTTGTGTAACTGATACAGTCATAAGAATTCAAACAGCCTTTGGGGAGCACACTGCTCATGCCTAAAGGCTATTCCACTTACAGGAGTTTCTTTCAAAGAGGATTTGTGTACTCACCACAAGCTCTGGATTTACAGTGTTTAACTTGCAAGTTTCAGTCAATGGGCACTCTGCCCAAAACCTCTAAAATTCTTTTCCAAACCACAAAACCAACAAGACTCCTTCTGCATCAGTTCTCAGACTCTAATTTCATTACTTATTTATTTTGAGCCTTTTCAATTAGTCTGGCATCATCTCTAGAAAATTACCAAAATGGAGCACTGAGCCACTTAAAAAAAAAAAAAAAAGAAAAAAACATCCTCTATGTCATGGGAAATTTGTTGCACATTTTGTGGTTCTGAAGCTGATGCAGTGCAGAGACTTCACCTGCTGAAAACCTGAGTGATATTCACAGAACACAGTGATATTCAGGGGGACCTGTGAAACAGCCTCCCAGCAGCAGGGGTGAGGGACAAATTTCCAGTTCTATTTATGGCTTTCCTTGTAGGTAGCTCTCCTACAGCTTTTCTCACAACACGCTTCCAAAAATTCTAAAGTGCTGTACACGATGTGTCTTTCTAATCCATATTCTTTAGAGCTATTGAAATAACAGGATTTTTGTTCTTCTTATTTAGCTATGAAACTGCTGGATAATCCTTTCTAGTTAATCCAAAACATTCAGACATTAAAGAAATATTTTAATTTAAAACATTTCCTTTAATTTTTAAGATATAAACTGCTTTGGGAAAAGTATCCAAAATGTTTCGTTGAGAATATTAAAGGAAAAAAATAAAAAAGAACCAACTTTTGAACTGTATTTTTCCTCAAAGTCTTTGTGTTCAATCCAAATACACAAATAATTTAGATATCAAGTTATGGATTTTTAAAGCAAATGTAATAAGGGAAAAAAAATCTTGGCAAGCTCTACTCATCTCATTTTCCTTTGAGCATAGCAGAGAAAATTTGGATAAAAAGCAAGCTAAACTTATTTTTTTCATTTCAATACAGCCTGTGCCTCCTGACCTTCTCAGGCTGTGCATATAGATTTAGATGGAATTTTGGGACAACCTTGCAGGGTGTGATCCATGCTACCTATTTGTGGCTTGAAAGAGCAATCTCTTAAAAAATTAAGTTAAATTCAGTCAATCTCTTAAAAAAGACAGTTTCTGTTGCAGATCAGTTCTCTTCTTCAGCACGTGAGGCTGAGGACCAGGCCTGGCTCCTCCTCGGGGGCTGCTCATGTTCCTCTGTCCTTATGGAAATTACTTTGTGCTGATGCCTTTTCCACAGTCTCAGAATTATGAGCCAAACATGGTTAAGGGATAAAAAAGTGTTTTTACCTATTTATTTAATAAAGATTTGTCGAGGTGGAATGCGCTGAAATGCACACACACGGTGTATCGTGTATATAATATTTTAGGCTTTGCAAATTAGCGTATTTGACAAAGATTTCCCCATGAGAGGCTTAAATGAATGGTGTGACTTCTCCTGATTTTAAAGTATTTCTCCACAGATGGGCTCAATCCTAGTTTACAGAGTATGTTCTAGAGAGAGCCTTGGTGTCTCAAGGTAGGGTGAGGCTTTTGGGCCTCCAGCTGTGAGGCCTTTAGGATGTTTGCTCTGCTGGTTGAGCAGAACACCAGGACTATGGTAAAATATTAGGCTTAAAGAATGATAAGTATATATGCTAAGAATATACTGTAAAGGTATATAAAAAGGAAAGGCAAAAAACCATCGTGGCATCAGTGCCAGCTTGGGGTTCATCTTCTGAGAGAGCAACTCAAGAGTGACTGACAGCTCTGAAATCGGAGAGCATCCTTTCAACCTGTGACAAAGCAATCTGTGGCACCCCTAGGCACGTGATGTGGGGAGGATGTTCCAGCAATACCACACTGACACTGTGGAAAAGCCTTTGTAAATAAGTGTGGAAAAGCCTTTGTAAATAAGTGTCCTGCTGTGCCTGTCATCCCTCTGCAATGCAGGAGGGACTTTTGACTTCATCTTTGCTGCTCCTCCACGTGACTTAGAATCTGACAAGTGTTGGAACCTTTTTTGAAGAGGTGGAGATTGGGCAAAGGTGATTTCAGCTGCAGGAATGTCTCGTTGAAGGGGTTTTCTTTTAATGAAATGCGTAGTTGTTTTTTATCAAGATGTATTTGTGAGGCAGAGGAAGGGAGCTGATATCTGGGATCACTTACAAGATAAATTAATGCAGATTGAAAGGGCTGTAATGCATACCAAATTAGCAGTATCCTGTGAGAGATTCTCCAGAACTTTGCAAAAGCACCGCAAAAACATTGCTTGCCATGTGACTTTCTACAGGGAGGATTTCCAACAATATTACTTATTTAAGGAAGTTGTGGATTGGAAAACATCAGCTCTTTGTGTGATTTTCCATTTTGTTTTTGTTGATCTCCCAGAGTGTCCGATCTGAGTTGTATTTCCATGGCATCATGGAATTTACTGGATAGCCTAGGGGACTTGGAACAACATGTGTAACTTTTATTTAAGGGGATCTTTATTTGGTGCCCACCTCTAAAGGTGCTGCTGTTGAGGAGATAAATGTTTCTGCAATGACAATGTGGGGAGAGAAGCCCATCAGCATTAAACACTGAAGTCCCATGGAGCATCTTTGGGATGTCAGATCATGTCTCATTAATGTAAAGCAGTGAAGTATTTAGAATACAATTGTGAATGTCTGCCTGATATTTAATAAGGTCAGAAGGGTGAGGGCTATGTCTGGTTCATTGCTTAACACAAACCCTTGGCATTTTCTGCATCTGCAGCTTAAAGTGTGATTAGCTTCACAGAGAAGTATTTAATTTTCTTTATATAATGCTATCATTTCAGACTTTAAAGACCTGATTCTTTCACATGGACAGATCTTGGAAGCTTCCTGTTCAGTTCTTAAGATTCCCTCTCCAAACGCTGTTGGCCTTTAGTTCAGTTTCTTGGGAAGCTGAATCTCTTGAGGAAAGCTCTTTCTGCTTTAAAGATGTCAAGTTCCAGGCATCTGAACTCCTCAAAACCAAATTTGTTTTCTCATTCAAAGCACCTCTTTGCAGTTAAGGCCCTTTGTTTTTAAAGGGATATTGCCAATTAAAATTGGCCACTGAGGGTACATATATCAACTTCAGACCTCAAAATTCTCATGGAAGTGTTTTTTGAGAAAATAAATATTCTCTTTGCAGTATTTAGAAACTGAATATTTTAGCATCATAAACTTGTGGTGAAGTGGATAAATAGAAAGCTTTTTCCCCTATCCTTCTCAAGCCCCCTAAGTTCTGAGGTGCCAGCAAGTGGCTGTACACAAAATGTTTGCTTGAATTAGCTTTTTCTTAGTTTCTAATTTTCAGCCCAAAAACTAAATGAGCCATTAAAGGAAACCACACTAATGAGATGCTCTACAAACCAAAATACGCCGAGGGCAAAAAGCAGGGTTTTAAAATTGTTCAACTTCAATCTCAAACATCTGGCTGTGATGGACGATGTCACTAAGCACATTAAGAATATCAGAAATAGACTTTTGCAATCAGTGCCTCCTGTGTTTGCCTTTCTCTCTTTGCTCACTTATTTTCTTGGCACACTGTGGTGCAGGAAAATACTTTAAAGGGCAAAGACTCCAAGCTGTAAGCTGAACTTTGGTTTGGATGTGGACCATTGGGCCTGGCTGCCAACTCCTTGATCAGTCAGCCTGCACCACAGCTGGAACACACACACACACACTCTGTGAACATGAACACTGAGTGGCCCAGTCCTGCTCAGAGGTCAGGGATGGATAGAAGCATCTCAGAACAACAATCTCAATGGAGATGGAGACTTCGAGCAGCAGTAAACCAGAGCAGTTTTGTTCTTTCTCTGTGTTCAGAGGCCTGGTGGGATTCCTGGGGTTGGTATTCCTAGGGCTAGGATATGTGGTCTGAGCTTCCAAAACAACAACCTGGGGGCTTTGACTTGTATGGATAAATTCTGTATGAATAAACAAATCCATACAGCTGGACTTGTATGGATAAATTCTGCTGTTGGTCACAGGACAGCTTCTTCTGGAGAATGTTTGGCTTGTGGTGACTCACTGAGAGCATCAGTGTGGCTGGCACCTGGTAGCACTTGGCAAAGTGTACCAGCACAGCCACAGCCAGCCAGGCTTATTCACCTCGTTAGGACATTTTCCCCTTTTCTCTTTTGCTCCCAAAATAAAAATTCTATTCATGTACATTTAGATTGGTCCCAGAGGAGAAATGTAGCATTTTATCTGCCTTGCCATGCAATGTGGTGCCTCATTATGTTTCTGTTTGCACTCTTAACTGGATACTCAATCTTAGAATTGCCCAAGCCAGAGAAATAGCTTATTTGGCCACAAATTCTTGTAAGCAGACTAAAATGGCATCTAAGGGACCCTGGTATCAGTTGTTGTGTGTAAAATTATTCTTGATTGCCTTCACTGAAGTTGTATCCAGACAAAGTGAGCTGTGAGCTCTAACCTGCTCTGTTCAAAGTGGTGGAATCCACCCAGATTATTTGCAGGAGCTATTTTTGGGGCATCTCCCAGTCAGGTCAGGTGTGTACAGCTGCAGTCTGGGCTGCAGTAAGAATTTCTTCTGTGCAGTCACCCTTGATTGTAGGTTTCCTTTGAAGAACTGTAAGTTTTATCTTCGTGTAGCAGCAGCCTCTCTGCCTGGAGTAGTGATTGCTCCTGCTAAGGCTCACTGTCCAGTGGGAAGTTCTCCATCCCTGGCCGGTGACCAGTTCATGTGCACAGCTGGATTTGTGGTTGTCAAGTAGCCTGACTTTACCAGCTTCCTCTTTTTGTGTGGGTTTTTTAAATTTTTTTTTTATTTTCTAAAAAAGAGAAAATCTATGTAGAACGGGAATCCTTCTCTGTCTTGCAAATATACAGGTTTTGTTTTGCTGAACTTTAATTTTTAGAGAATGCTAGAAAATGCAAGCAATTATTTTATACATGTTTTTAAACCCAAGTCGTTTTCACAGTTCACACCTTCTGCTCGGTGGATATTTCATACTTCTTTGTCCTTTGGGCATTTTCATGCACTGACCCATCCTTCTTCTTTTCATGTACTTGAAATCATATCTATGCAGTTCTTTGCTAAATATAGTTAATCTCAATCCACCTTTTTTTTTTTTTTTTTTGCTAAGTTACTCTTATATTACTTACAATAAAAATGTCTTCATGGAGAAACTTGTGTTTTTAATGGATAAAACTTAATGATGGGAGAGCCAAGAATCCCTAGCATCATCTATTCATTGAGAAGCACTATGTGTGTGTATCTGTGCAGAATTAGGGCACAAACCTCAATAGCTTGAACTATGAGAATTGCTCCTTTTACAGTTTCATCTAATTCAAGGACCCTGCCAAGTGGACTATCCCATCTTTGCTGTATCATGTCTAAATTCCAAGTTGCAAATTCCCAGTTTCTCCACTCAGTGCTTCCAGCAGAATTATTAAAAAAAAACACCTAGAAATACCAAGCTGCTTTCTGGTTTTTACTGTTTGAGAAAA
This sequence comes from Chloebia gouldiae, assembly GCA_003676055.1. Taxonomy (NCBI): domain Eukaryota; kingdom Metazoa; phylum Chordata; class Aves; order Passeriformes; family Passeridae; genus Chloebia; species Chloebia gouldiae. The sequence continues at coordinate 608,771 of QUSF01000109.1, forward strand.
AAGTAACATTGTCAACTTTAAGGGAGGTGACTGAGAGGTTGACTTTGATTTCTGTTTGGAAATGCTGATGGCAAGACCTCTGCTCTAAGAGCAGTGGGGGTCCTGCCAAGCCTTTTTCATTGGGGCATCTAATCCATGGCTCTTAGGGGGTTCACAGAAGGCATAATCAGATTGTCTAGTCTGATCCACTTGGTGTCAGAGGTCACTGAATTTCATGCAGGTTGCTCTGTAATGAGTCTTATCTGACATTCTCAAGCATTGACAACATCCAAGGGGTCACAGCACTGGCAGTGGAGCCAGGACCATGCAGAACTTTCCTCCTGAGCGGTTTTAGCTTCTGCATTGTCTTAGTTCATGCTGAAAATTTGACCCCAGTTCCAATTGCAGTATTTAAATGTGTGACTCCATCAATTCCAATAGTTGCTATCCTTCTAAATATGTCTTGGCACCTGGGTCCTTGTGTGTACAGCTGGATTTTCATTCTGTAGAGTAACAATTGCATGGGTATGTTTGGCAACTGCAGAGCATGTTGATGAAGTGGACTGTAAAATGAATCCAAAGTGGCAAATGGTAATCTGAAATGAAATGCAAGCAGCCCTTTTCATATTCCAAATGTACTTTCCTACCAAATTGTTTGGAAATGTCTCCAGCACTTAGAAATTTGGGATAAAATGTTTAATTTGTTTTTAATTCTACAGCAAATACCTGTGTAGGGAAATTAATCTGAAACATACTTTCAATAGTAGGAGGGAGGAGAGGAGACAAACCTATAATCAGTAATGTTAGAGCTGGGTCTGATGGAGGACAGAATTTTGGAGCTGAATTTGTTCTGTGAAAAGGGAACTTGGCAGTTTTGAGCAGTTTTGTTTTGAAGGGGCATAGTGCCATATGACAGGAAGGTATCAGACCTCTCTGAGGCCCAGAAGGGGGAGAGGTTCTGAGCTCTGTTCCTAAATTCCAGGTCTAACTAATCAAAGCAAATGGGATGAGGAAGCTGGGAAATTACTGCCTTAGAAACTCATAGAAGTTGAAAAAGAAACTAACATGATCATGAGTTACAGTATCTAAGAGCAGTCTAGGAATATTTTGTTTTATGAAAGAAGGGAATATTGACAAGCAGATAGGGATAGTCTTCATACCTTGAAGAACCATCCTGCACTGGCCAAGGAGAATCATCCTCATGAATAAAAGGCTGGTTCCCAAGGATATTTCCATCAGATTCATCAGATTCATCTGGAACTGAGATGCTTTTGGTCTTCCAAACTTAATTAACTTAATGGCTTTGCATGAGTGCAATTAGATGAGAGCCCAAAAACGAATGGTTGAGACAGGATGACTTAATGTAGTTTTTATCTAAGATCAATTGCATGCTGCCTGAATTTCCTCTTCACTTGGTTGTTTCACTTGGAACGTGCAGCTTCGTTTGGTGCCCCCGTTCCCTCGCACTGAGAGCTGTGAGCAATCGATTCCTTTGTGGGATCAATTAAAGCTGTTGTGGCTGCTTTAAAATGTATAAATACATTCTGTTTCCCTGCTGGCAACCACAGTGTGACCTCAGTTAAAGCTGCCCCTTGTCACGCTGCCACTGGCCACCTCAGAACATTTATATTCTCATTTGGATTTGGACTTGAGGTTCAGAGTGCTCTGAAACAGCTGAGGTGGCATGTGGCTTGTGTAAGCTAGGATTTGATATTTTCATAGAGGTGCTGGGTATTTTCTTTAAAATCTGATATGCCTGGAGATGTCAGTCTGCTGGGTCAAAGTTTGCTGGCCCTTGGAGAGACCTGCAAATGAATAACAATCTGTTTATAAGATGCAGTGTCTTTTTTATTAGATTATTTATTGTTGCCAAGGAGAAGAAAGCCCATTTGAGTGCATATGGGAAGCTGTGGGTCAGCAGAGCATGTGCTCTTACAGCCTGAGCTGTGCTTTGGAGCAGTAAAAGCTAAAAACCATCAGAGAAGTGCATGCTGCAGAGCTTGGAACCTGAGTCTTGGAGCTTTTGTGATCTCTCTGCTTGCTACAAGTCACCAGAAAACAAGCTTTTAATCAGGCAGAAATGGTAAGAATAGCAAACCCCCACAGTCAGACTCTGCAAATAGAAACCCAAACTTGTGAAACTGAAACATATGGCAGAAGGCAAGCTGCAGTGCTGCAGGCTTAGCTTTCAGTTTACAAATGGGAGAGAGATTTTTGCCAGCTGCATGTGCGAAAATGTGAAAGCAAAGATCCTGGTGGTAACTGAGTTCAGAGGAATGTAGAAACTTAGTTATTTCACCCTGCACAAATACAGGTGAACACTCTGGAATTATATCAGGTTTCCTGGGTTAAATTATATTGTACTGTGTTGCTCTTAGTCAGAGTTTGACCAACAGTCAGTTCTGTAATATTATTTTTTTTGAGTTTTATGTCCATGTGATTCTCTGAACCTGCTATTTAAGTAGTGAGAATCCTCAAGATAACTTGAGGCTTCAAAACTAGTGGGAAGCTGCTCTGGTGGGCATGATCCTTGCCAAACAGGACTTTAATCAGAGAGACAAAAGCATTCTTCTGATGTGAAGAACACTTGAATTTCCTATTCAAAAAAGCTTGAGATGAGGTTGTTACCCTGATGTGTGGTTAAGTGGGCTAAAATACATGTATTTTTAAAGAGAATAATAAATTCCCTTATATATTTGTTAAGAAAATATGAGATACCTGAGCTTAACAAGGAAGGTCAGTCCTAGTCCCAAGAATTTGTTTCCATCCAAATATAGAGATAATTTTTTGGTTTTTTGGACTTTGTTAGCGCTGGATCTCAATCAATCTTCTATATGTTTATGTAGAATTTCATTGGGCACAACTGGAACATGATATATGTCCAGCTGTAAAAAATACAAGACTTCAAGGACATCTAATCCCTAACTGGAGAGAGACAGTTTGATATGTCAGATGCACTATTCTGCTGAATTTTGTTATATTGACAGGAGTGGGACAGAATGAAAAAAAAATAACCCAGTAAATCTTAGCAGGAAGACTGAAAGGACAAGGCTGACTCCAGTGCATGGTTCAGGCTTTGCCTCTGGAGTGAAAGAATCAGAGGAAACTTGCAGTGATGAATTTTTATATATTATTCTCCAAGTATGGTGCTGGGAGAAGTGGGGGGCTGCCTTCTTATCTGCTGGGACTTTTCTGAACTGAAAGATACTTGCTCTGCTGAAAAATCAATGTGAGAGCTATTTCAAGCATATATCCCACAGATCCCATTGTTCAGTAGACTTGAAATTCCCATCCTCATTTGACACTGAAAATGGAAAGTTAAGCATACAAGTGCAACAAAGGGCTTCAGCATTCTGGTAAGGACACCTGGATGAACCTGGTGGGCAGGTGGTGATCACCTGTCACACTTTACCTGCTGTAAAGAGGTGGAAAGTAACTGAAGTAACCTTGTAAAGAATGGAAGGTGTGTGTGTGTTTGTGATGCAGTAGATCACTGAAGGCTTGGGATCACCATGACACAGGCTTCTAACTAAAGACATGGCACACCAGGAGAAAATAAAAAAGAGGAGAATGTGCAATTTAATGAGTGATGTCTTGAGTTGCACAGGGAGTCCCTTTGCACAAGCAGCCCCTGATGGTTCTAAGCCTTCTGGGGCTCTCCTTGCTCTTTTTATAATCAGATGTCTTTTTTTTTTTTTTTAGAGCCAAACAGCTAAAGGTTTACTCCTGAAGGTGCTCTGTAAGGGTTTTACTTAAGTAAAATAATAATAATCAGTATCCAGTGCTGGAACTGCAGCCAGCAGTGCCAGGCACAGGCCCATGGTACCAACTTCCTATTGTGTGCTGCACAGAGAGACTCTGCATCACAAAGCACAGCTCATCTTTTCCACACCAATCAGTCCTCCCTGTAGTTTTGCAGGGAGTTTATAGGTTTTTATAGGTGCAAACACACAGAGAGAATAGCTAGCAGTGCTGAAGGGCCGCCCTGTATCCAATGCACTTGGCTGTAAAATGGGTGGGGTTTTTCTCATTTCTTACTGATTTACCCAGGGGCAGACCTCCCCAGACACAGGACTGCTGTTTTCCTCAAGTCTGTCCTCCCTGCTGGCAAATGACCGGAAATGTTATAGGAGCTGGCAGGGATCATTTGAAAAAAGTGCTTTTTACAAAAAACAGAAGTTAGCTTCTCCTCTAGTAAGTACCTTGAAGCTTCATCAGCAATGCTGCATTCAGCTAATTCATATTACCATGAATTGCAGTTAGACTGAGACTTCTTTTACATACAATTTTAAAAGAATTCTAGTCAATGAATAGGTCTTAAAGCTTTTGATCTAATATTAATTTCTGACAGCTCTAAAGTGCAGAACCTACCTATTTTTGTAAGTTTAAACAAAAAGCAATTTGGCCGAGTTCTGTGGGCTGCCCTGTGTGAGCTCAGACAAGTCGATCCAAAGCAGAGATCTGGGATTAGCTGTGCACAGAAGGCAAAAAGGCCAGGTCCTTCAGTATTTCTTGTGTTCCCTAGAAATAAAAGGGAGATCTGCTCTACAGAACAGGACAGCAATGTTTCTGCCTATGGAATGAGCACATCCTTTCCCCTACCCTGATGCAAAAACACATAACCTAAATCTAGTGTTCTCACCTCCTGAATTAATGTGCAGTTGACTCTTTTCAGTAAGTCTTAACTGCCCCAGCTCATTTTTCCCTGAACCACTGTGGACATCTCTTGGAGAGAAAGCTGATCACACTTTTTTGCCCTGATGAACCGGTATGTCCAAGTTAACAGGCACACTAAGCTGCTTTACTTGGGGTTTATTTATTTTGAATTTGATTCTGCTATTCTTCTTATATTCCCATTGTAGTGTACATGTTCAGAATGTTTACTTGAATCTATAGTTGCATAAATGGTGTAGGAAGGGATGCCTTCAAAACACACAGCTGCTAAATTATGCAGGTTTATTTCTAGTAGATGATAGCTGTGTTGTATAACTGTAGTGGACCTGATTATTTCTTGAGCTGCCATAAATTAACTGTCTGCACTATAGATCCGTTTAATCATATTCAGATGTTAATCTGATGCACATGCTGTAATTTAGGTTTTCGTGACATTGAATTTTTGTTTGTTTATCCAAATGCAGTAATGGTTTTTATTTTTGGTTATCAGGTAATAGTTGTTCAGGCTCTGGCCACTAGAGTATGCACTCTTCTGCACAGGCTGGAATATCAGCCTTCTCTTTTCCCTCTGTAAAACAGGTGGAAGATGCCAAATATGCATGTGCACCTAGGTCTCCTATTAGTTCTAACAGTACCAATACTTATTTGAATTGAATTGTACCAATATTTGAATAATTTGAATTGAACAGTACCAATACTTATTGGTGTTGAATGCCAATACTTATTTGAAATTACCTTTTCTGTGATGATCACACAAAGCAGTTAAAAAAAAAAAAAGAGTTTAATGAGATTGGGGTTTTTGGTTTGCTTTGGTTTCCATCCCAAGGGTGGGAGCAGGCTGCCAATGGACACCCTACACACAGGCTGCTTGTGCCTTGGTGCTTTCTGTGTTTCAAAGGTGGAAGAGCTGAGGTTACACCTCCTATTCTGGTATTTTTTTAACAGGGAGATGGCAAAGCCAGAGTGGGTTATCAGTGCAAACAGTGCACATGGTTTCAGCCTGCTTCACTTTCTGAGGCAGGATATTTCTTGTGTTGTTGGGAAAATTGTCTAGGAGCTGTAGATAAGAAATTCCTAAAGGTAAGTAAAAAGCTAGACCCTCCTGTTCATTTTACATTGACTAGAAAAATTTGTACTGGATTTTGCTGATTTTAGGAGATAGTTACTTATCTCCAACAAGATCTGTTTGCTTCTGAAACCTTTGCTTCACACTATTACCTGGCCACCCATTCACTGTCTGCTAAACATGATGCTGCTTCATTAAAGAAATAATTGGAAGTTTTGTGGAAGAAGTATTTTGGGATTTGTATGTATATAGGTGTTGATAACAAGATTAATGGTCTCCCAGGACCTTTTCTGCACTGGTATTACCTCACCAGCCCACCCCTAACCTGTGGCAGTCCCTGGGGTTATGTCTGAAGTTCAGCATTTTGTGTTTGGCTCTGCTGAAGTGTGTGATGCTCCACAGCTCATTTCTCCTGTTTGACAAGGCCCCTTTGACCTGCAGCTCTCACCTGCAGAGATGTGCTGGTGGGACCTTGTTCTGAGCCCAGCATCCCAGTCCCTTTTCACAAGCAGCTCCTGATGGTTCCAAGCCTTCTGGGGCTCTCCTTGCCCTTTTTATAGCTGGATGCCTTGTGTTTTTAGGGCCCAGCAGCTGAAAGTTTATTCCTGAAGGTGCTCTAGAAGGGTTTTACCTAAGTCTTCTAAGCATTGCAAAGTGTTTAATAATAAAAATTTAAACACCAAATTTGATATTGGCATCGTGGGCATTAGTAACATGCAGGTATCTTAACTCAGCTCTGAAAGTGAGCAGTCTGTCATTGAGCTATGAAAAAGTAAATTGGGAGCGAGCAGCAGCTCAGCAAATACCTGTAAACGGGGTGTTGTTTTTTTTTATTAGCCCTGTAACTTATGCCACAGACTCCAACATCTGTCCTCAGAGTCTGGAACCTTCTCAGAAAATCTTGCTGCGTCAATTGCCTCAGCTTGATGGTGAATTTTTTAATGCACTTCAGCTGTGATTTCTGCCTTAACTCTTGTCTACAAGATCTCTACAAATGCTGTAGGGATTACATGGAAAACTTTTATCTTAGTCAAAGGAATTGGATCATGGTCTATTTTCCCAAGTATCTCGAGTCTATCATTTTCCATGAGTTTTGCACTGGATTATTGGGGGCCATAGTTAACAAGAGGTAAAACAGGACATCATGGATAATACCTGCTACTAAATGTTCTTGTTTGGGCTTAGGAAAGTGGATGTCAAATGTTATTTCATGAGACAATGAACTGAATCTTGTCAGCAAGAGAATGTGCAGAAAGACCCCAAACCAGTACAGTGCCATGAAGGTTGGCTCAAGAACAGAAAGGTGACCTCAGGGGAGGAAAAACCCCTTAAAACCAAGCAGTCCTGACTATGCCATAATGCAAAGTGACAAGAATTCCATCGTAGCAGAAGGAAAAAGGAACTGTACAGAGAGTATAATCACTGCCATGACTGACCTCTGCCATAAATATTTTTGGGCAGGATTTGGTAAAGGTGAAAACAATTGCATTTCCAAGTGTGACTATTGGTTATTTTTTCTGTGTTGGCATGAAGTTATAGAGGTCACAGTTTAAAAAGCTGGGGCCTGATATTTTGGAAAACCACTTTGTCCCAGGCATCTTGTAGTACTGCTAAAAATGAAGTTCATGTTGTTCAATGGTCTTGTGCACAATCAGGTGCAGATTTAACAGCTGCATTTGAAAAACTTTTTTCTGTTGCATTTTAAAATCCTTTTGCTTGATTATTGCTCAGATGGGGTAGGCCCAAGTTCACAAAAGTATGTACAGCTTAATGTATTAAATGTTTTAAACCAATTTCAGATCTTCTGCAAGGTTCTAAATAAGTATGAAGTCTTAGAAGATAATTTTGTTCTTGATCTTACATTTGTTTGAAGTTAGTGGTGAATTTCCCATTGATTTCATTAGCGTGGCATGAGGCTCCTGGGGCAAAAGTCTCAGTGTACTTTGGTCTATTTTTGGACTTCTGTTTGCAAGAGGAGTGGAATGAGTGCAGGCATCTCTCATGAGTCAGAGAAGAGAATTCTCTAGTGGGCATAGTTATAATAAATTTAGCCCAAATTCTTCAGCTGATAATTATAACTAAGGCAGGGAGGAAATAGTGAGCACCTTGTCAGAGGTAATATAATTCCTGACCTCCTCCAATAAGCTAGAAGTCCTGTAGAAAAAAATAAAATATTTTTAAAATAACTGGGCTGTGATTTCTGTCTGATTTACTCCTTTTCTAATGAACATGATATCTGCTGTAACTAGATCTAACAGTAAAAACTTGGAGGTATATTTTATAAAAAGCTGATACAATCTGTTTTGTTCAGCATATTGTTAAGGTTTTTTTAAATGGAGTTTATGAATGGTTTGTTTCTCTTAAGGTTAGATACAAAGTGACTATATATTCTAAATGTATTTATATATTTGATTAAGCATACCCACCTTGATTTTACAGATAGTAATGCTAAAGCAGAGTAATCTGTGCTGTGAAGAGCTGCCTGGTTTGCCAAGCAGTAGCTTTTGATTAATAAGCTCAGACTTTGGGGTGCTCTCACCCTGCAGCACAGTCAGGGTGCTCTGTTGGTGCCTCTGGGGCAGGCAGTGAAGGAGATCAGCAGTTCAGGCAGGAATATAAAGCCTAAAGCAGGTGCTCACCTCTTGGAATCTTTGGGATGATGACTATTTGGTATCTTGGTTTTTTTGTTGGTTTTTTTTTTGGCTGGTTGGTTTGTTTTATGTTTTTTTACCATTCCATATTCAAATTTCTAAGCTGGCCCTTGTTTACATTTTTAGAGGTCAGATTTGGTGCATGTTCCAGCTAAATGGGGAATAGACCCACTCTGTTTCCATTCCATCTGGGGAGGAGTTCTGTGCTGCCAATTCCATTCGAATCAAGATCATAAAACTGCCTGTCTCCTTTGTTTCTGTGAATTGTGGGAAGCCTTTTAGCAGGAAATGTTAAATGTGGGTTCCCACATACCACCAAGACTATTATTATCCATTGCAAAAGGGCACACAGCAATTGAGCCCAATTTGGTTTGGCCTTTAGTAACTCCATCCTTGATTCCTAGTGGACTGCCTTATTTCTCTGTCAATTCATTTTCCATGTAGCTGAAGAACTTTTATATGCAATAAAACTTAAAATAGTTCTGATTTATTCCCCTCAATGCAATTTGGACATTTTTCTGTCCCTTTTTGCTAGATGCATTCTCCCTAGTGGTCAAGAAGATGAATATTTCTGGAATTGCCTTAGGAGGAGTTCCACTGGAGAACAAAGAGAGACTAAAGTCTCCTAGGACTACCAAAATTCCTGTCTCATGAACAAAATATGATATGGACAAAGTGAGATGGATTTTGAGAGTATAACCTGTTCATTTTGGCAGGAATTGAGTTGTGTGATAGCATGGGCATAGTTTGGACTGAAAACCCTGAACTTATTTTGCATATGTAATAGCTACTGTACAAAACTGATGCAATCCTAATTCATTTAACTGCAGCCAATAAATCTTTTCAGTCTGAGGGATTTTTTTTTTAATGACTGTGGTAGAATATGAAATCCTGAATCTTGGTTTTAGAGTGTCCACAGCCCTATTCCCAGCAGTGTGATCTCTCAGGGAATTGAACAGTTCCTAATTGCATTGTACCATGTTGCTCTTAGTCAGAGTTTGACCAACAGTCAGTTCTGTAATATTAACTTTTTAATTAATATTAATTAATTTCACTGGAAACACTCAATTTGTGAGGCGCTGATTTACATGGATGTGGTGTCTTCCCACAGATCTTTCAAGCCATGCTCTGAGGCATGAAGAGGTCAAATAACTTATCAAAGTCTTGCAGAATGCCAGCTGGAATTAAGATCTGATGTGCTTCTGGCTTGATGCAGGCTGCTACTCAAGCCACTGGAACACAAAGGAGCTTAGCCAGGCTGGGAGGTTACCCTGGAGCAGCTGGCTGAGCACTTGAGGATTGCAGTTGAAAATGCTGAGGGATTTGGCTGTTTATCTGGATGATTTTTTTTTCTGGAGAAACTTGGCAGGGACATGGAAACAGCTCATTCAGAGAGGGACAGGAAGGTGTTGCTTGTTCTTAATGAACAGTTCTTGTAAAATTCTAATTTCTTATAATCTCTGCAAGTTTTTGATGATAAAGCAGAGCTGTTACATGGAGCCTGTAATGATCTGGGGAAGTGGGTATGAATCCTCAGCTGGATTCCCATCACTGCCTTCCCAGTAGAGCAGCCTGTCCCAAGCAGGACATGTTCCTCCTCTCTCAGGAAAGAAGAGCCTTTAGGGGAGTGAGCTGCTCCCTCCAAGCTCAGGGGCACTGCTCTGGGATTAGAGGAATTCTCTAGGTTTGGGCTGCTGTGCTCTGGATTTATTCAGGAGGAAAATAAGAAGTTTCTATACAAGAGGAAAAAAATCTGTCACTGAGCCACTTGTGAACATAAATCTTGGTGATGGGCTCACTGTCAGACTGGATTTTCAGCAAGAAAAAAGTGCATTGGCCTTGCTAATATTTAAGATTACAGATGGAGTTGTAGCATTTTAACAGAACTCCTTCTCCTTGGACTTCTCCATTTTACTACACTGTTCTAGTAAGGATATTACCTTAGCTTCCCTCTGGAAAATGGCCAGGGAACCTCGTGAAAGTTTTATGGCAGTTTATTACTGCCTAATTCACCTTTCCAAGTGAGAGTGAGATTTTCAATTGCTTTCCAGAACTTTGTCCTTGCTTTCTGTGTCTGAGAGCCAAAGTTTACATCAAATATTATGATGTCTGAAGCAGTTAAGCCCTTGTCATTAATTTTGTGCTTATATTTAATCCTAAACAGACAGTGATTTGGTCATGTAGAAAAAGGGCTGGTTTTGGAATATTATACTAAAATACCATACAGGAGTGCTGAAAACCTTTCCTTTTGGTGATTTCTAGGTAAGGAATTTTGTCTTTGATTAATACATAACTGAATGTGAAGTTGGATGTATCTAGAGAGTTTATATTCAGCATGGCAATAAAAGCACCCATTAAATATCAAAAGGATAAACAGGTTTTCAAACACCTTTAATATTTTGTGTATCTTTTTTGTTCTTTCTTGAAAGTAAAATAGTACAAATTTTTAATTTATATTTTATTTTCCTATTTTTTATTTATTTATTTTTTAAAGTTCTCTAGTAAAACGTTTTATTATGCTTTTAAGATTTAGTGAGTTGCTCTTCTACTTATGAAGCTGTTTTGCTATGCTCCATTACTGAACTCTCATTAAAAATGAGTAAATCCTGGAGTGTTTTCCCTTGGGATGGTAACTGGCTGGGTTCAGTTAGAACGCAGTAATGTTCTATGAAAAGGGAGATCAGAAATTATTCTCATTGTTCCCTGATTTCAAAAACTACCAAAAAAAATTTCTTATTTTCTTGTTTCACTTTTTTTTTTTTCAAAATGCTGCTGTACTTTAATACATATATTAAATTTCCTTAGGTGCTTTTTCATTGGAATTATTTTTGCATCTAACTGCATTATATGAATATGGTATTAAACCAGTTTTTTACTGTCTCAGGAATTGTATACACATAGCAAAGGTGTGCCAAGGGTATGGAAGCCCCTGCTTGATTAGCAGCATGATAGATTTCACCTGTAATTTTCTTTATATCAGGAAAGGAAAAGATTATGTCGTTTATCTGTGGACTTCTGGAGAGGTGTTGCACACTAACACAGCTCTTGGAAGTAAAATTGTCACACCAAGGAGTCCAGTATGTGTCAAATGAGGAGACATAGCACAGAATTAACCCACTCTTAGGTGACTTTATGTAGTGCTGCTTTCATAGGGGCTGTTCAATTTGGCCAGGACTAATTTTATTATGTGCTGGTTTTCCTCTATCCTGGTGACAGACAGAAATAGGCAAAAGACAAAATATTCAATGTTCCTCTAATTTTTGGGTGCCCAATTTCAAATTCGAGGCACTGGTTTTGCAAAATGTATAATAGATCTAGGTCACTAAGGTGTGGCAATGGGAAAGTGAAGGAAATTATCCTGATTTAAAAGGCATGAGTTTGTTTCGCATGCAAAGTAGGAAGGGAAAAAAATAATATGTAACAAATATTGAATTTGTGATAAGACCTTCCTAAAGCAAGACCAAGTAATTCTTCTAATAACAATTCTGTGACCTTTAAAAACTCAGGCTTTGAAGGCTGTGAGCAGGGATTTGGGTTTGTGAGCAGTTACTCTCACTTACACAATTGCACTGTGCTTTGGCACTGGGCAGGGATGGAGCCTGGGAGATGCCAGGCAACATAACCAGCATTTTTATTTGGGGTGGTTTGCTCTGTTTGCTTTAGTTTCTTCTGTTTGTGTGGATTTGGGTTTTTTTTGTTTGTTCTTTTTTTACTTTTTCATTTTCCTTTTGTAAATAGAGTGGAACCTTGTCATAGGGACATCTTTCTTTCAGGATTTTTTCATAGAGCAGCACAGAGGAAAGAAAGAAAAAACTTTCTATTTCTGCTGCTTGTTTTTTTCATGTGGGATGTGTTTGGAGAATTGTTTACCTGGGGTGATTGCTTGGCTGGATTCTGGTGAGGATTGTTTGAGCTGATGGCCAATCCAACCCACCTGGGGCTGGACTCCTGAGAGAGGGTCACAGTTTGGGAGGAGTTAGATTTAGTAGTTAGAACAAGTGTTTGTAGTTTTAGTATCTTCCTTTAAATAGTATATTAATGTATTATAGCATAGTTATAATAAAGAAATCATTCAGCCTTCTGAACTGGAGTCAGACATTATCATGTCTTCCCATGGGTTCCCCTGCATTTACAATAGAACCTATTTGGACTGAAGGATTAATTCCAGTTTTTCCTCTTCAAAATCTGTTTTGGTACTTTGATAACAAGAGAAAATGAAACTTGCAAAGTAATCCAGTCTACTTGAGACAGGATTATTTTCAGAGGCCATCAAATGAAAGAATCATCACAAACAGGTCTTTTTATGTTGTAGCGCTCTCATCCAAAGTTTTGATGTAAATGGGGTGCCAGATTAGTTCAGTTGTTGAAATTGCACAAATGCTCTAATGTGTTACAGAAACAGCAAAGTGCAGACTTTCCAGTCTTGCTAATAAAAAAATCAAAGTTGTAATCCTGTAATCTAATAGCAGCCAACTATCTTCAAACCACTCTATTTTTAAAGTAAGCAATTTGGCTCCAGTGGCCCGTTTTCTAGTTGCATGATTTTGAATAAATGCTCTTAGTGGCACAGCATTGGAGTGTCACAAATGCATCTCTGGTTTTGCACTATAAATTTGAAGATAATTTCCTGCTTTTAGTTGTGGGGTAAAAAAGAAAATCAGAAGTTTCAACTGCTTCCAATTTCAGAATTGCCTGTCTTGCATTTGCTGAAAAGTGTCATTTAAAACCTTGTATTGAAATATTGAAGTGATCAGCTGGGTTGCTCTGCTTCAGCCCTTTATTGTGTCTGTTCAGTTTTCAGGTGTGCAGGCAGGATGGGCTCTGACAGAAAACAGAGGTTTCTCTTTAGTTCTGGCAGCAGCAATGCCAAAATCTTTTCTGTGGTTGTTCCTCTCTGGGATATTTCATCCTTTTCTGAGACCTAGAATGATTCAATTCCAGTGCAACTTTCTGATCACTCCTCTGTGCCACTTTATCAAACATTTGGAGTCTCCTGTTATCCACAACAATCACTGCACTCACTCATCCCTAGCTTACCTACAAGATTTAGTGCATATTGAATGTGTAACTCATTTATCACAGTGTGGTGATGAATTTACCCCATACACCCCTATTTGTCTATGAAACTTCTCCTACATCCTGAAATCATGCTGAAATTTGAAAATACTGTGATAATTCAGAAAAAATACAAGCAATTTAGTCTGTTAGCTGGTATTTCTCAGTGTGCTCACAAATAAGGGAAAATGGAAGTGGGTTTATCATGTTTAATAGCAGAATTTCTTGTGCATCACTTTGACTAAATGTAATAAATATTACACTTGAGCCAGGCGAAATGTTATATAGATAGTTAAGAATCTAGATGTATTTCATAAGTACATTTTCAGGTTTTGAAGATTTTTGGCAAAGATAGGTGCTGATCTCATTGCAGGTTTGCTGGCTTCTTTTTTTTTTTTTTCCTGTCAGGAAGGTTTGGGTGATTTATGGCAGCTTTGCCTTCTTATGATCATTTAGCTTATTTCCTGTGCAGGGCAGAGTAATGCTGGCCACAGGTGCAGACCGGGGGCTGTGAAGGGAAGGAGGAAACCTCATTGCTCTCTGAGGGTTCCTGAGGAAGTGCAGAGGGAGGTGTTGAGCTCTTCTTCCTGAGATCCAGTGACAGGACATGTGGGAATGGCTCCAGCTGGGCACAAGGAAGCATTTCCCAACTGGAGAGTGAGGAAAGAGCCTAGAACAGACTTCCTGGAGAGGTGGTCAGTGCAAGCCTGTCAGTGTTCAGGAGGCTTTTGCACAGTGCTTTCAATAAAAAGTTTCAACTTTTGGTCGACCCTGAAGTGATCAGGCAGGTGGACAAGGTGTGATCATTGCCAGTGATGCCTTGAGAAGGCTGACATAGAACAGAGACTAGATGGAGCTAAAGAATAGAGTAGGGATTTATTAAGAGGTCTCAGATAGATCCACTGTGGACAGCACAACCCAAAATGGTCACAAAATGGGTGACAGGTCAAGGGGTCTCATATTTTTATAAGTTTGGTCCATTTGCACATTGGAGTTCATTGTCCAATTCCAGCTTTAGCCCATGCAGTCCCATCCTGCTTGTTTTTCTCTCTTCAGCCCACGTTGTTTGTGCTCTTGGGCCTGAGATTTGGATCATTTGTCCCTGGTCCCCAGCTAGAGAAGGAATTGTTTTGTCTCCCTGCTCTGTGCAGAGAGCTCACCATCCCCTAATATGAAGCCCAGACTTTCACACTAAAGCAGAATAGAATGTGAAAAATATAAGAGCTAAACCTGAGGCATCACCAGTCCCTTCCAAAAGGAGTAGTCTGTTCTCTTTTAGCACTGGAGCGAGTTACAGTGTCTGGAGCTCTCACTGGCCAGCAGGAACAGACAGAACCTCTCAAGAACTGTGTCTTGCTTAATTCCCAGAGAATCTAAAATATACTCCTACTTCCAAGATCTCAGCTTAGTCATGCTACTGAACCAAGTAAGGATTATTGGGGTGCACAGTCGTCTGCATGGCATCCTGAGCTGTATCTCATACTGCATTTGGGACTCGGGTCCTGATGTGGGGACACAAACTGAAATTACCTGTTACAAATGATGACCACTGCTGACTTTGGAGTTCATGGGATCTTTCATTACTATGGCTGGTGACATGCATCTGCCTCACACAAGCTTTTCCATCTCCTGGAAACTGAGAGTATTTCTTTGCAACATCCCCATCTTGTTTCCACCACAGGCTTTCAGTTTGCCCCATGAGCAGTGCTTGGTGACATATTCTGCATTTCAAAAATGGCCCAGTAGTTGTCAGTGTTTTAAAAAAACTGCTCAGAAACTGTTTGTGACAATAGGGTAAGAGTGTGGAGACATTTGGGAATGTGGATCTCCCAGCAGTGTGCACTGGGAAAGTGGGCTGCTGGCCTGAAGTGCTACCCCATTCATCTTCCTAAAAAATTGAGTATAAGACAGTGTGTGACAACTGATCTGTCACTGAAAAGAAATGCTAATCCACATCTAGCAAATCTCTGCAAGTAAAATCAGAGACTTATCTACAGGAACAGTTTTAAAAACAGAATTCTAAATTAATGTGAGAGTAACCCTTTGAATAAATTTCTTCTCATGTTGTGTATTTAAGTGCACAATGGCATGTCAAGTTTCTTGAGAGACAACTCATTTCCTTGTTTATAAACATGACTTCACTTACAAAGTCGTGAGACTGGACTTGAACACTGGGAATCAAACTGTGAAAGATTCCTGGAGAGAACATACAAAGAGATAGCTCTCACAGCTTTGCATAAAATTGTTTTTCTGTAGTTGGCAATAACTTACTTTTAAGGCCCATTTTTTCAGGACTCTTGAGCAAAACTTTGCTCTAGCAGGAAATGAGTTTTTCTGTTTCTTTTTTATTTTATTTTTCTCACAAGTGATTTATGGCTCTCTGTTACTGCTGACACAATACTGCCCAATATCACAGGATAGGTACAGATGTCTGCAGAAGTTTGCTTCACCTATTTCATATCTTTTCACAATAAAATTTTGGACAGACCCTAGAAGGTCCAGTGCTTCAGCTGGACTGTTTTCCTTGCTGAAAAAGCTAATACTGAACATTCTTCTTTCTGACATCAGTGCCTTTTACCTTGCTAATGCTGCAGTAGCTAAAAACTGGGAATTGGAACTGCTGGATGGATGGCCCTCCTAACTATTCCATTAATCTGTGGGAGGCCTGTTTTACTTATAAGCTGCCCTGCCACATTCCTATGCCTGGCCTCCTTTAAGCCTGGCATTTAGGTCCAATTGTTTAAAACAATCTCTTGTTCTAGCTGGTTGGGGTGAAATGGAGCTATCTGTCAATTTGAAAAGGTCACTGGCTGTGTCAGAATGACAGTGATTCCAAATTATCCATTAATCTCCCAATTTAAAATTGTCATCCTTCTTATTACAGCCAGCCAGCCACAGAGGCTAAAATAGACCTCTTCTCTTACACCCATGACCAAGCAGCTTCTTTATTAGCTGGCAGATAAAATTGGCAGTTCGTCCCAACATTAAATATTCATTGACCGCTCTCTTAAAAAAAATGTCTTCTAACAAGTTGAGAATATATGAGAAAACAGCCAAAGAAATTACAATTGATTTTCTTGTCTTATCTGCCAAGATTTCGGCCATATGATTAGTGTAACACACTCAGCATATTCCTGTATTGGTTGGAGTCAGAGGGTGATCTGTGCCAGAGCTTCTGTGCCCCTTTTTACATATTGCTGCTTTTTTTTTTTTGATATCAGGGACCCACACAAGGGTAAATTAGTGTATAGAAAGTGTAATTCTCCATGGAAAAGAAAATTGAATAGCTTCTGCATTGTCAAAGGAATAGCACTGGAAGATGGAAACAGTCACAGATAAGGGGTTCAGGCTGGAAAGAGGTTTTGTTTTCTCACACAGGACGATGGTGTGGTGCTGATGAGGTTTAAGAAAACAGGAGAGCTCTGGGTCACTACTGCTGCTGAGGGGAATGAGGGCCAAGACTCTTCTTTTCCATGTCTGTCATCCATCACCTGAGCCCCAGCTTCACTGCTGGTGCTGTTTGGAATTTAATAGTTGCAACTTGGGGGCTTTACAAAGTAGTTAAATGGTGGGAACATGGAAGTGCCCCTGTTGAGAACAGAGGTGTAATCAGCTGTCCCTGCGGTGGAAATCCAGACAGCTTTGGGAGGTGTCTCAGCTTGAAAAGAGAGGTGTCTGCTAAGAAGGGCAAGAGCTCCTTGGAAATGGAAAATGTAAACATCCTCCCTCTGAATTATTATAATTTTGAAATTAAGGAGCTATCAGGCAAAGATAGGGGAATAGGAATAACACTTATTTATTAGGAAAAATAGAATAAAAATGCAGTAATATAAAACAACATGACAGAGTCAGAATAGGATCTGACCCCCTGTGGGTCAGGGAGGTGGCTCAGCCCCATGCCAGGGTGGCTCAGCCCTCCTGCAGTGCCAGCTGTGCTTCTGCTGGAGCAGGGATCCTGCACAAGGGGGGAGTTTTCCTCTGGAGCTCCAGGGCTGGGGGAGATGGGCCTGGGCTCCTCTGGGAATGCAGGGGGAAGAAAGCTGCTCCTCTGGGAATGCAGGGGGGAGAAAGCTGCTCCTCTGGGAATGCAGGGGG
>QUSF01000109.1:630003-807315 GCA_003676055.1 Chloebia gouldiae
CTCTCCTCTCCTCTCCTCTCCTCTCCTCTCCTCTCCTCCTCTCCAACATTAGAGGGACAGAGGAAAGTCAATGAGCTGGTAAAGGTCCAAGGATTTATTGCCAAGCAGGTATTATGCAAATCAAACTAATTACTTCACAGAAGTGTCAGGTGTCCTGAATGGATGTGGCCACCAGGATCTGTACAATGTCACTTCAGTTTCACTTACCTGTCAGTTTACTTTGAGTTAGGTTGAAAACAAAACGTTCTTTTGTCAAAGGTACAAGTGCAACAGAATTACTCTTTCTTTTCCAAACACCTCGATTTTCAAGCTCAACCAGAGAAGCTGAACAAGCTGCAGGGTTTGAGTACAGCCTCAGCGAAGGCTGGTGGATGTAGAATAGATTCAGTTGGAAGGGAGCTGCAGTGACCATCGAGTCCAGCTGCCTGAGCAGATGTGGCACGGAGGAGTGCCAGAGCCCCACAGCTGCTTCTGGACAAGTCACTGCCCAGAGCGAGCTCAGTAGCTCTGCCTAGAGAGCTCAGGGGGGACCAGATCTCTGGCTGTGTCCCACAGGGATCATTTGGGAAGCTCCAAACTGTGTGCTGTGGTTTGCAGTGACACTCTGGAGAGAAGCTTTGCTTGGCAGTGACAGAGGCATCCTGCTCCAGCTCAAAGTAATCTCTGAACTGAATAGTAAAGGCAACAAGTTGCAGCCTGGACCCAGTGGTTAAGGGAGGGAGAGGCTTAGTTTACAAGATAGAGTTACATAAATGTCTTAATCAAGGCTTCCACAACTGGATTTTTTAGGAATTATTTTGCCAATGGTGGTGCCACTATGTTAAATCAATTGTTCCTGTCCTAAAAATAAATTGAGGAATCCTGAGCTGTCATTCATTTTATCTGGGGAAATGGACACATTCATGGCCTCCAGCCTTGCCACTGTTTGCTTAAGCATTAAAAGGACCCTGAGTTTTCCCCCAGAGTTTGAAATAAAGAAGCCATTGACCCCTGTGTGAGATGAGGGGTGTCTCTGTATCCATGTGGTGAAAGGAGCTCCATGCAGGGCACTGAATAGCAGAGTGGGGAGGAAAGCAGGAAACTCCAGGCTCTCAGTGCTACTTAAGGGAACTTCCAACACTGTCCCTGCTCCAGGATGTCAGAGAACACACCTGAAGGCTCTGCAAGGCTGCTGCTGGAGCTTATGCTCCCTGGCATTCCCTTGGCAATTTGAGTTCCCTGTGGGGCTCTTGCTGCCTTGCAGCTTCCTTGCTGTGGTGGCCTGGGGACACTATCTGGTTGTAAGTCTGGAAATGAAACGCTCACACCATGTGGCATTTGTTACTTGAATAATTTTTCCTTTTAATTTACACACTCTTAGTTTTTGACATGAAGGGACACTTGAGATGTTCACTGAAAACGAGAGGGTAGCTGACTCCTGTGACTTGATTTAGCCCAGCTGGCAAACTCAGTTAGAAATCAGGAACTCTGTTTAAAAAACAGATGCTGCAATTGAACCTAAGTATTCTGTGGTAAATGGAAGTGCTTTTTAATTTTCTTTTAAGTACTGGGGTTTTTTTGGAAGGATTGGGAGTTTGTTTCAAGTAAGACATCTACGTAAATGCTGGAAAGTTTTAAGCGTGCTTAGAAAATGGGAAACAAAGCAAACATAAATGAGAAGTTAAATAGTTTACCCTCACTAGAGGGTAAATGTAGGGTAACTGTGACAAGAATTTCCCATACACAGTACCCTGTGATGACTTGGCATCCCAGCATATGGCTTACATTAAAGTAAGCCCTCCAATTCTATATTCCAGATAATGAAGTCTACTTTTCCAATGATTGTGGAAGTAGTAATTCTCTTATGTAAAACCATATGTTAGAGGGGAAAGAATTCCATTCTTGCTAAGTAATTACTATTGGTAATTAATGAAGTACAGACTTTCCTGTCTAAAGTATCATTTTCTAACGTCACCTTATTTGAGGGATGCAACCTATGTTTAGAGTTTCGTTTGTGAGGCAGATCCTATGAAGTGCTGACCATTCCTGGACTATTAGATTAGGCAGGCCCTAAATGCACTCAGGATTTCAGGACTCCTGTTCCTTGTATGTCCTTACTGTTACACATAGCTGGGCTTTTAGGCCCTGCTTTCAACCATCACGAGTAGCACTGTGCAGTTGGGCCTTATCTTGAGATCTGAGAACTCAGATTTTTAGTAAAATGTTCTTTTAACCTCCAGGATTGTTTAATGGGACACTCAGTGGAGTGGATACAGATGGGTGAAAGCCTAAACTTGAGAACAGAAGCAATGAAAACCTTGGCTAGGGAAGAGGGGAAATTTGAATGGTGTCTGAGTTCTGACAAGAGTTTGCTCCAAACGTCAAATGACTTCAATTATCATGTCTTTAGCAGAAATCCTGTAGAGCTTGGTTGACTTGGAGCCAGCTGCAGCTATTGTGAAGAGGAGACTGTTCCATGCCCACTTCAGACTGAATCTCCAGCTTCTGAACTGGAAATAAGGTTTGAAGCGCTCTGCTTTCATCACATTTAGTTCAAGTGCTTCAGTACCTATCTTTTCTCCAGAATAATTTAGACAGCAGCCACTGTTCACTGTCACTGAATGGTGGCATCAGAGGTCAAAAGGTGGCCTGAAGGCTGGCAGGTTTCCTAGCAGTGTGCCCTTGATGGGGTCTGTTTCTGCTGCCAGTCATGGGGATTTCACAGCTGTGGACAGTGGCTGGGTTGTGCATTCAGTAAAGACAAGTTCTCTCCTGGCAGGTGTGGTGATCTTTATATTTTGGGAGAGTCTTTAGAGTTATCTCCTCCAGCTGGGCTTTCCTCCACGGGGAGCACTGGGCTGTGTTACAGGTATGTCATGTGCTCTTTATTTTATTAATCCTGTTTGAATGGGGGAGCACAGTGTTTTAACTCAGGGAAAAGGCATTTGAGGATGTCTCTGAACAATGTTTACTGTGTGAGACCTTCTGTCATGATTGGCTGTTGTACCAGTGCCTCATTTCACTGGGATTAGACCAGGACTAATAGTAACTCAAAAATACACTTCTCTTAGAGTTATTTAATTTGTTGGCTCTCTAAAACTTGCAAAGTTATTTCTTCTCAAGCAGGATCAAACCATTGCTCTTGTGCTTCTAATGGACTGTATTTCTAGTATGGCATATAATAGGTGGGATTCCCTGATTTTGATAGCCAATTTTGGAGGTTTGCTGCCTTGTAAAACAGCAAAATTAAGTCAGGTCCTAAAAGTGTAGTTTTATCTTCATGTTTCTTAAAAATAACCAGTTCCTAGTATGTCCTAAAGGATTTTCCTTCGAATCAAGGACATAAATCTTCCTATGTAAATGTTATAAATTACAAAGACAACTTTTATTCAAATTCGAACTTATCTAAGAGGGAAAAAGCATGGATGAGTGAGCCTTGTATTAAGTTAGAAGAGGCAGTTATAGGCTGGTATGAAAGATTTTTACTTCTTTGAAAACCTCTTCATCCTGAGATCCACATCCCTACTACCTGGAGGCTCCTAACTATGAATCTGTACACCTTTTCTATCCAGTAATGGATGGGAAGAATATATGGTACATTATCTTCTAATACTTTGAATGCCATGGATTATGGGGAGAGCTCCATGCTAAGGCCTCAGCCACTCTCAAGGAGGTACTCCACCAACAGATTTCTGAATCTTAGGCTTCTAGATCAGGCTGAAATAGGAGAATTTGGTTATGTGGGCTACTGCTGTGGAAGTAATTTTCCTATTGTGTCCTTGTGTTCGTTCTTAGTGCTACGCATGGGAAGGCAGCATCCCCAATTTTTTTTTCCATCCCCATTTTTTCCCTCATCCCCCTTTTTTTTTCCTCATCCCCTTTTTTTTCCCCATCCCCTTTTTTTTTCCCCATCCCCCTTTTTGTTTTTCCCCATCCCGCTTTTTGTTTTTCCCCATCCCCCTTTTTTTTTTTTCCCCATCCCCCTTTTTGTTTTTCCCACCCCCTTTTTTTCCCCATCCCATCCCTCCAAAACCAGGATGCCCACCTCCCTTGGCTGGGGCAGATCCACATTCTGTGGACATGACATGAGCTCTGCCCAGGCTTGGTGCTACAGGTGATCCAGCTGTGCCACGGAGGCTATACTAAAACAGCACTCTGTTGCTGTTACACTTGAAATTGCTTCTGCTTTCTCCATATCTTGTTTTCAAATCCATTCTGGTCATGTTTCTCCAGCAGTATTTCATTAGTGGGAGTTCCTGTTCCCTTGGCTATTACTGCATAGTGTGGTGACCAAAGGTTGCTTTTTGAGAGGTGCATTTGGAAGTAAGGAAAAAGGCAAACTAAAATTGTAGAGTACGTTTTATTCAGTGGTGTTTGATGTTGCAGTTCTCCATGCTGTGCCAATTAGCACATTTCCATAATAATCTGAATCTACTGTGATTTTAATGGACGAAAACTGTATTGACTGCAAGCAACTTTCTCAGTCTCATTTAGCTTGTAGTGTTTGAAACTATGACTTTGAGCCATATCCAGATATGAGTCTATTCCACGTTGATTTTAAGGAATTGCTATGTAGAACACAACTGTTCTCTATTCCAGATAATCCAGTATCTCCAGACCGATGGACAGAATTTATTTGCATCTTTTTCCTCCAAGCTTGTTCTTTGTCCACCTTTGATGTTTTGCATTTGGAATGCTTGTGAGGAAATTGTGCTCCAGGAAGTGTATGGCTTCCCCTGTTCTTGAAAGGATTCTTGCTTACCTGGCTGATATTGAGAGGGTTCATCATAACTTTGGTGTAAATTGGATTGATGTTGATTTATTTTCAGATATATATTACCATCTTAAAGGTTTAGGTCAGTGCATGCTGATTTTGGCATACAACATGACTTTCTAAAGCTAATGCTTGTTCCTTATCCTTGTGCATTAGAATTTGAGGCTTTCTCAAGTCCTGCAAAGTCAAACAAGTTGCTAACAGGTGCACAGTTGCTTTCAGTTCTGTCTTCGTGCCCAGGGCTGTAAACATGAGAAGCAATTCGATATGATTTGTGAATTCTGTTCCTTTCTCTGTACCATCATGTTCACATGTGGGAGTCCTGCTCTCCTTACTGGTGTCTGCATTGCCTAAAGATGTATATTTACTAGTCAGCATTTTTCATAGGCATAAAGTTTTCAAGGCATTTTCAAAGTGCTGGAATACCTAAACCAGTAACATACATGGGTTTCTTCCACTATGAAAAACTGTGCATCTCCTGTTGTGTAGCCTTAAATGCTGAAAGTGAGAAGAGGACTCTTAACCTTTGCAAGTTTTTTAGTTCCAGCAGTTTTTCGCTTGGATTTTTTTTTTTTGTTTGGCTCTGTATCAAACCGAGGGCAATATGGAAAGGCATGAATCTCACTGTGCAGATTATAAGTTCACTTTAGCATTCACTCAAACCTAGAGAGAATGGATATGTGGGCCCAGAAACTGTTCATACAACCATCACCTGATGCTATTATCACTTACATGGAAAGTCTGGACAGTAGAGGTAATGGTTTTCTTATAAAGAGTGTGTAGGAATTAAAAAGGATATTCTGGTAGTTGTGCAGATGAATCTACTTCTGCCTAAATTAAAAAAATAAAAGGAATCAGAGTGAAAGAGGGCAAGTAACTTGAATCAAATGAGCCAAAAATAAAGAGGAATTTTAAGTCAAAGTTCAAGTTTCTCATCACTAGCCTGTAAGAGCTTTCAGTTCTCTCAGTGGAATGAAAAAGAATAACTTCTTCATTTGTACTTATAAGATTTTTTTATTGCAAGTTAAATTATCTATTTTTTTTTTTTTACTCTATGGAAGGTCATGTGTAGTAATTGATAACCTCAAAAGAGAAATCTTTGAAAGATACAGTTATGTTACGTGTTAGTTAAAGGTTAACATTTTAAAACAGGGGAAAGAACCAACCAATTTTTCCCCGTGGGGAGAGGAGATATTTGATATTACCATGTGTGACTGTCTTATGTAATTTTGAATAACTTATTATTCCTCCTCTAACATGATCTTCCTCTTTCTCCACCTTAGACACCAACACAATACAGAAGGTAAAGGACAGAACATTTTCTTGGGTAGAACATCTGGCTGTTTCATGATCTTCACAAGCTGCTGGCTTCTGAGCAGTCTAACCCAAAGGCTAAGCTTGAACTGACTGACAGAAACCTGCCTTCATCTGCATCAGCCACTTGCTTTTTGAGTGAGGATTTCATCTTGGAAAGCCATTTGCTATGGTGAAAAACGAGAGAGAGTTTTGTTTTCAAGTTGTATAGATGGCAAGTATTGTGGATTCTGGCTTGTATATTTCTGCAGGGATTTGTGTGATCTCACTGGATGCTGAGTGCTTATGAAGACACCAATGATATCCTTTGCCAATACTTTTAAGTAAGTATCATATTGTGTTTTACTGAGAGCTTGGTTTCTTCTTTGAAATTCTATGTATGGGATAGGAGAGCTTATAAACTTTATTAAAAAAAAAAAAAGTGTGCAGGTTTTAGTTATGCTGTTCACATAAGTAAAAGGCACATCTCCCCAGTTTACCCTTTTAATGAGGTCGTCCCATTCTAATTAAAGAACTATCGAGGAAGAAACCTCAAAATATGTCAGAAAGAAACTGACAATATATGTTGCATTTAGGCATTCCTATTTTACACACTCTGTCCTGGTTTTATTTAAATGATTGTTTCTTTTTTCTTTCTTTTTTTCCCCTCTGTTAATGTTCCAATAACAAAACATTTTGCTGACTAAAACGACAAGGGAAATCTATGCTTAAATTCACAAATTAGTGTTCACTTTCCAACTGTGATCTGAATTATTGTCTAAATAATGTGGATGAAACACCTATTTCTCCTTTATTTTGTGAGTGTGTATTTCAGTGTTTTCAGCAGAAGATTAATACATGTAGTATCTGTCAATAGCACTAAATTGTCTAATGATATGCTTACCATCTCCTTATGGGAAACAAAATATTCCTTTCTCAACAGCAGCTCTTAGGGGCTATGTTTGTATGATAAACAGGAGATTAGTGAAATTGTCAATTTTGCTTGTGCTGCTATGCCATAGAAAATGGTTGGGAGCTGAAATATTTATCTGAGGAAGCCAAGTGCAGCCTGCTTGCAAGAGCCAGACACAGCAGATTAACAGCAGTGAAGTTGGTGTTTGAATCAAATGTCTGGGACTGCATACCCTGGAATGCTCCCCACTTCTGACAGCTGGTTCAAGTGCAGAAAGATCCATTTCCTGTATTGGCTACATGCTCCAGTCTGGGCATCCAAGACCTGGATTAATTGCTTGGCAGGGATTTTTTTAATGTCAGGCTTATTGACAGGAAATTACTTGGAAAAATCTCTGGGAAACTTAGGACAAAGACTGACAGTATTGCTACATGTACTGCTTCTGACTGGTTAGAGAGTGGCTCCCCCAGCACCAGGCTTTGCACCATGCAACCTAAAACTGTACCATGATATGGAAGCAGCAATTCTGGTTGTTGCAGTAAGGTAGAAAAATCATAGAGAAATGCTTCATAAAATCAGGTCTGCTCTCCTGGAATCAGTGTCTGGCCTTGTCAAAGCCACTTTGCAAAGCATTTTGCAAGTTCCCATGTGAAAGCAATCTTGGTGTGAGCAATTAGTTAAGAAAACAAGCTATTCCTGGGAAAAAAAACCCAAACAACAATTAACACCTGTATACATTGTTTTTGCACCGTTAGATAGAAAAATGAAAACTATCTCTTACAACTTTCCCTGCATGTACACACCAAGAGTTTGAGTGACCAATGAATACAGAATAACAACTTGTCACTAACTAATTAAGTAATTGGCAAGAAAGCTGCTGACCAATTGGAGTCCCACACGAGGTCTGTAACACTGTATAAAAAAGAGTTACGTGAATAAAGAATGGACTTTTTCCACCATGAAGAAAATGGGGAGTCCATTGTGATTTATTCCCATGCCTGGTGGTACTTGGTGGAATATAATCTACAGATTTTTCAGGTTTAGACAGAAATATGTAATGCAAATTGAATTTCCCACTGTCTTTCAAGGGATGTGGATAAGAACAAGAGTTGAAAATTGATGCCTCTGTTGTCTTAGTGGATGTAAATGTTGCTCCAAGCAGTTTCTTACAAACCAAGGAACATGCCAAGGGCTGTATGGATACAGACATGAACAACTCTGAATGCTTCCTGCTGTGCAGTAGGTCCCTTGGGCAAGCCCAGAGTGCAGCGTTCCCACAGCACCTGCCGGGATCCTCTCTCCTGGGAAAGTAGGGAAAGCACCAGTGGTACCTTTTGGTGCTCTTCTCTTTACCTGAAGGTAAGGCAGGAAAATTTTTATCCATGGATCCTTCTGAAGCTCTGTGCAGCTCACTAGAGTCCATGTGAGCCAGTCAAGTCCAAGAAGGAATGCCTTCCACAGTCATTAGTTACCTCGGGGTTCATTATGCTCTAACATATGGGATTTCATATTGTGAAACACAAAAAAATATCTACTCCTAATATGGAATTTAAATTACTGATTTTTAAAAGCTTTTCTCATGCCTTTTCCCATATTTTTTCTGAGTGCAACTTGTAGCTGGCACATAGAAGGGAAGGGGAGAAAATACAGTGATGAAGTGGCCTGATTTCTTTCACAGGAGCACCCAGGGATCAGTCTGACTTCTGTTAAACAGCAGTTTTCATTTTTTCCTTCTCAGCCTGCTGCACATCAGGCAATCTTTTCAACTGTCATTTGTCTGTCAGGCATATCACTTATCTTGGAGCTAGTAGAAGGCTTTAGAGCTAGGAGTTGGTGGCTTTTTTTTGGTGGTATAATGCTATTTCAAACACATTGTTTCAGTCTCAGTTTGGAGTAATTTTCTTCCCTCTTCTGTCGGTGCTCTGCTGGAGTTTGATGGGCAGATTTTGTAAGAGATATCTCATCAGTGCTTGTCCCATCTCTTCCCCAAGTGATTGCATCGGATGAGCAGAAAAGGATGGATAATTGCCTATGGGATTCTGGTTAGTGAAGGTCAAGGTAATCTCTGCCTGGCCTACCCTCTGCTTGTCATACAACTCTGTTATTACAGGGTTTATTCAAGCCAATAATCAGCTGAGTTTCACTGAGATGGAACCACCTGCTTCACTGAGTAGTTTTGTTTTGTGGCAGTGTGGTCAGGCTTTGCCTACCCTTGACAGGATAGATGAAATGTCCACAGATTTTCTGTTCTGCACCCATTGTATTATTAGTTCTTTGAGTTGAAGCTTCTTAAGAAGCTGGTTTAAGGAAAGAAAGGAAAAGTCATGTGGTGCAGTTGACATGGTGGAGGTGAGGGATGGCATCCAGAGGAACCTGGAGAGGCTGCAGAGGTGGACCTGTGCAAACCTCATGAAGTTCAACGAGGCCAAGTGCGAGGTGCTGCACCTAGCTCAGGGCAATCCTGTTACAGAAGTACTCCAGCAGAGAGTCCTGCTGTAACATTAACTTCCAGCAAGTGTTTGAAGGGGTTAAAACATTTTTTAAGCACAGTCCCACTCATGTCTTTAAGCTGGGTGGAGAACGGGCTGAGAGCAGCCCTGAGGAGAAAGACATGGGGGTGTTGGTGGGTGAGGAGCTGGACACGAGCCAGCAGAGTGTGCCTGCAGCTCAGAGAGCCATCCTGGGCTGAACAAGAGAAGTGTGACCAGCAGCTCAGGGGAGAGGATTCTCCCCAGCCAGGGCAGGCAGCTGGAACATGATGATCTTTAAGGTCCCTTCCATCCCAGGCCATTCTATGAGGCAGCTGTCACTTAATGAGTGCATGGCTAAGGACGAGTTTGTGGATATTCTCAGTTCAGTCAGAGAGAAAAAGAGAAAGATTTCTGCCAGGCTAAGCCCGGGAAAAGGCCTGAGAGGAATGTAAACAATCTATTATCTTCTTTTCCATTCATATTGTTTATAGATATGTTCAACCACACTGACCTAAGTCCAGTGTACCAATCAGGTGAAATGTTTTTATTTTAAGACATCATAATGTTCATGATGTTCTCTATAAAAAGAGAGAAATGCTTTTGAATAAACATTCATTTGCCTTCTGAAATCGTGCGAGTAATTTCAGCCGTCCCTGGCTCAACGATGTCATGAGTTTTGTCCTGGCTTGAACAGCCAGGTGTCTGCTTCAGGAAGACAGGAACCTCCCCTGAAAGGGAAAATGTAAACCCCCTCCCTCCAAATTATTATGATTTTGAAATTAAAAGACTCAGGCAAAGATATGGGAGTAGGAATAACAGTTCTTAGGAAAAATTAAAAATACAAATGCAGTAGTACAGAAAAAGCAACAGTCACAGAGTCAGAGCAGGTCCTGTCAGGCTGTGTGTCAGGGAGGTGTCTCAGCCCCATGCCAGGGTGGCTCAGCCCTCCTGCAGTGCCAGCTGTGCTTCTGCTGGAGCAGGGATCCTGCACAAGGGGGGAGTTTTCCTCTGGAGCTCCAGGGCTGGGGGAGATGGGCCTGGGCTCCTCTGGGAATGCAGGGGGAAGAAAGCTGCTCCTCTGGGAATGCAGGGGGAAGAAAGCTGCTCCTCTGGGAATGCAGTGGGGAAGAAAGCTGCTCCTCTGGGAATGCAGGGGGAAGAAAGCTGCTCCTCTGGGAATGCAGGGGGCAGAGGCTGCTGTGCTGTTCCCAGGTCAGATTGGATCCAGGTAGGAATGTTTGGCTCCTCCCCTGGGCAGAGCATCTCCCCATGGATGATGGAATTTTCTCAGCCATGCAGGGACACTCAGTGGCCATGAACAGCAGAGATCTCCTGGAGGGAGGATTGGCTGTGGGAGAGATAAAGACAAAACTGCACAATGAACAGCAGAGAACTGCCCCACCTCTGACAGATGGGAAATGGAATCCACACGTACCTTTCAAGCCAGGACATGTCCTCACTTAAATTTCAATCTACACTACAGGAGTGTAGTGCAGCCTGGATATGGCAGCATTTTGAATTTATGTCTAGGATTTTTAAGTGTACTTCTGGCAATAGTGTTCTCTCAAGATTATATTAGTCCCGTTACAAACATGTTATGAAGTTTGCATAATAAAATTAGTTGTGCCTGCGTGGAACCTGGCATGAAATCCAAAGATATTATAGAATATATTGAAGCCTTAGAGAATTCCATAGATTCTAGTAATGAATTTCATGAGCATTAATTCCTGAAAGTTGTGTTTAATGTCTGTCTGGCCTTGGCCAAATCAAAGTCAGATCCTAGTCTTGCCTGTTTAAGCTAAAAGATCTCTGGGGAAGAGAATATAAACCACTCTCTGCATGTGCTTTTGAGGCTGCTTGAAAATTCTCTTTGATGCAAGTTTTAACCTTGTCTCAAGGGTCTGCCTTCTGACTAGTTCAAAACCAGCTTTGCTACTTTTTTGAGGTTTTACAGTGAGGTGAGGGAAAATCTGTTAGATTTCAGGTTACAGGGTCTGTGCTAAGGAACTTAAAATTGTGGCACAAAGGCTGGGATTCTTCAGAAGTGTGAGGGGCTGTGTCACCACCAGTCCTTTGGACCTTGGCAGCAACAGAGAATTTGCTATAAAAATATCTTCTGCTGTTTATACATACCATGATATTAGAGAAGTACTAAAATAGGTGGATGGGGTTTTAGAATTTTGAAATAGTTTCAATGCCAAAATGTCTGATATGATGCTCTGGGATTTGGTGAGAATTTGGGGTGAGTTTTTATGGGACTTTCTGTGAGACTTCTGGTTTAGTAATACTGACTTACATATGAGAAATATTTTCTCTTTTTCCAACTTAAAAGTGCAATTCTCTTTAAAAAAGGTTTGTCTTGAGTCTTGGCACTCAAGAGGTTTACACAGGTTGAAAGTGACCTGTGTGGAAGAAGTCCTTATTGCTGCTCTTCCTGAGCTGCTTTCAGGTGACAATTCTTGAAACTGAAATTTTGGTTTCTGAGTCCAAGTTTAGCCCACTGATTTATTGAAAATACCTTTTTTTATAAGCTTATGTTACAGACTCTAAAGAATGTTTTTAAGTTGTTTTTTTTTTTTTTTAATTAGGAAAGGTATATTCTACACCTGCCTTTCACCCTTCTATCCCTGGGCCCTGCTATTTGACTTCCCAGGGGCAGTGTCTCAAGGGAATATATGATACTCAGTGGGTGCATTGCTTTAAGAATTGTATATTGGAAACCATAAAGAAACACTTTAGTTGATCCATGGAGATGAGAGAAGTAGACAAGAACTAAAAATTATTCTGTGCCTGTGTAAAACATCTCTTGATGCTTTAAATAATCAGATGGAATAATTTAAATTATGTGGGCTTTTGTGAAAGACAACTTAGCTGTCTTCAAATACAAAACTCCTCTTTAATTAATGTGTTCAGAGCCTTTGTCAATGTGGAAATACTTTGTCAATGTGGAATAAGTATTTAGTTGGTTATGAATTTATATTGAAGGAGAGAAAGTGCAGTGTTATATCTATGTGTTTGCTTCAGCTTAATTTGGGAACTCAGAGCTCTTATATCAATTTGGATTTCTTTTAATGTTGAAAATTTTTGTCGTAAGAACAACTTAGAAAATGCTCCATATAAACAATCTGAAAAAATTCATACTGTCTTTTCATATGTGATTTACTCTGCAGATGTGGTCCCTTTTGAGAAGGGGAGAGAAATGTATTCCCTGCTTCCCAGCTGAAGGAAACAACTGTTTCTCTGGAACAAATCAGTGGCTCAAGACTGAAATTGCTTGAAGATGATGCCTAATACTTTGTTAACATTCTCTGGTTTGGGCCTCTTATATTTAAAAATGAGAGAGTCAGACTGAAAACAAACCATGCTCCACATCTGGCTTTTCCTTCAGAAAACCCCTCTCTTAGTTAAGTGAGTGAACTGCCCACCACTAACAAGTTGCTGACTTTTTATGTGCTCAACTGAGTGTGAAGTGACAATCTCTATTTTCTGCTCTCCCTCAGTGAATAAGCTGCTTACATCAGGAACTGGGATCTGCTGCTACAGAAGATGCTTTCTGCATATTTTCCTCCACAGAAAATGGATGCTATGTAAGCCAGTGGGTCTGGGCTGCTCCTTCTTGCAAACAAGGTGCAGATGGAGCAGTGAAGTTCAACTTTTCAGTCTGGGGTAAATTTTGTGCACAATTTCAATGAATTTAACAAAGAAAGGACCTGTCTTGTGGACTGAGAAGGATTGCTGGGTGCTTTGAGCTCTTTGACCTCTGCCACTGTGGAGTCAGAGTAGACAAAATGGCACTGGTACCTCAGTTCATTAGAGTACTGAGCCCTCCCTACACAGACATCAGTAGAGTTCCCTGCAAGAAAATTCACTACCTTTACATGGATTCACTTATTCATGCTTGGGGAGGAGCAGAAGAGGAAGGGAGGGAGTTAAAACAGTTCAGTGTATACAGAAATCAGTGGAAAGATTCACATTAACTTCAATGGATTTTGGATTTGGAACTTAAACTCTATTATATTGTCTCTTCAATAAAAGTCCTTCTGTTTTTCTACTCCAGCAAAAGTTCTTGAAGACTGAACTGAACTTTCCCCTCAAGGTGCTTGGACTGTAGATTTATTACAGTTGCATTAA
The DNA here is from genome assembly GCA_003676055.1 of Chloebia gouldiae. NCBI lineage: Eukaryota > Metazoa > Chordata > Aves > Passeriformes > Passeridae > Chloebia > Chloebia gouldiae. The sequence continues at coordinate 643,565 of QUSF01000109.1, forward strand.
AGCAGCCATTTCTGTGCTTTTAATGCATTAACAGGCTGCCAGTTGAATAAGATTGTATGTTTGGGTGGAAAAGAAATCTAGAGATGTGCTACAGACAGTGCTTGGAATGGTAATGAGAATGGCAGCTCATTAGGATTAGCAATGCAAAGAAGGTTCCAGTTAATGAACAATGAAAACATTTTGGCAGTTGCAGGGTTGATTATTGCAAGGCTGTTCATGCTGCTATAATTTAGGCATCTAACGTGACTGTCCATTATCAGCTCAGATTTCGAGAGGTTTATTATTCCATCAAAACATTAATTCTGTGCTGAGAGTTGGCACGGAAGACAGGCAAGAGACTAAGTTGCATTATATGTGCTATTTGTATATTTGATAGAGACTGTAAATGAAGCCAGCAGCCAAGTTTCTTAGGCCCAAATGAAAATTCCTGTTATCTTACTCTGATTAGAAGGGCTTGAGAGAGACTGCATGGGCATGAGCAGATGATGCTGCTGAAGAGGGTCCCATTCAGCTCATGGGCAAGCACAGCTCCAACCTGTCCCAAGGTCTGGCTGTAGGAGATGAACCTTTCTGAGCACCAGCTGTGGCAAGGTGGCTCTGGCTGAATTTACACTTCCATGTAGAGCAGTAGAATTTTGCTGCTACTGAAGATGGTGAAGCTTGGCTTTGCTGTCCCCATGGAAAACAAGTGCTTTGTCCCTGGCATTAGGGAAAGGCCAGTTAGCACTGGACTAACCTTCATAGGAAAGTTGCTCAGGACAAGAGTAGGGGATAAAGGAGAGATGGGGAGAGTATCTGCTGCCTTAGGTGTCCTCTGCATGATAGTGCAAACCAAGGCTCCAGTCTGACCATCCAAGTCTTCAGGCTATTTGCTTTCTGGGCTTCTTATTACTCTGGCTTTAATCTGATGTGAAACCAAAACCACTTCTGAATTCACAGTCAGCTCTAGTCAAAGCTGGTTTTCTCTGTGTTTGCAACTATTATTGCCAATTCCTGATGGAGTAAAAATGTCCACAAGTACCCAAAAGTAATGCTTTGTTAAAAACCCAGGGATTGTTCTGTGGGACTTGAAAGATCTCGAATTTGGAGGGAAGATTTCCCCAGACTTCTATTTTCCACTTTGATTATTTTTTAATTTATTTGCTTCCATCTAAATTGCACATCCTCTGTCTAATGGGGCTTTCACCCAGCAGTCCCCAGTGCCTGGCTCCCCTCTGCAGCAGATGGTGTGAGTAACCTGGCCCTGTTTCCACTATCAGTGAGCAGCAGAAGGTGCTGCCAGGTTGTTGGATGCTGTGGATGCCTTGTGGTTGTTACAGTTTAGCTGTAGAAAATTATGCTCCCTGACAATTAAGTAGCACAGTTGGTATTAAGCAAATGTGAATATTATTGTCAAGAAAATGGTATAGGGCTCTAATCAGTGTGATTTTCTTATTGCTGTGAAATTATCTGTGAAAATACCAGCTCAATCTGATTCTTTGGTAAACTGTGCATTATTCCATGGGATGGTTAAGTCTGGGCAGAGGACCTATATTCCCTCTGGTGTGGAGGGGTTTGATCATTCCCTCACCAGTTCTACCATATTAATTAGTATGGAGGGAATTATTTTATAATCACATTTTGGGTTAGAGTTGGCATCATTGTCACTAGGTGTGAGTCAGGTTTGATGTGCTTTGTGATGTTATGGTTTTGCCAAGGAGATGGTCCAGCAGTGGGCTGGGTCCCTTCTCATACTGATGTTGATGGGAATTTTGGACACTAATTTTTGCTGGATCTTAACCACTCCAGCAAATTAACGGGCACCAAGAAAAAGATGCAGTCAAAGTGTATTCATTAGGGTCTGTAAGAATAACAGTTTTGCAATACATACACCTGAAACTCTTTTTGACTATTATTATTCAGGCTGCACAAAACCCTTCACTTCTTTGGGCTGAGGCCTTGGTACAAAATACTGTCCTGATGTAGATGGTTTGTAGAAGCAGCTCACAAGCACAAAGACGCACCAGCACAAAAGGAGCCTGCAGGTCCTCTAAACCCCTGCTGCCTCTGTGCCTGCTGCAAAGGCCTCACACAGGGAATTCTGGCCCATGCTCCTTCCTTCCCTTCTGCAGACCATTCTCTTCTCTCTTTCATGGCACATTGGACAGGGTCAGTGCAGGGCCAAAAGGTTTGGCTTTAGCTCTGTCTGGGGTGAAAATGGGGATCAGAAGTGGTGTGGTATGGACAGGATGTCTTGGTCCTGTTTCTTCCATGATGGGGAGGAGGTAACTGAGATGCACAGAGGGAAGGAGCTGAGGTGGAAAGGACAGAGCACAGATAGCAAGGAGAGCACATAGGAATTGTGAAGACCACAGAGAGTAGCTCGTTTGTCTCTAGCCCAGAGGAAGTGACAGTTTTGGATGAGTAGCCAGCTTTTGCTTCCTGATACCCAGAATGTAAATTTTATTAAGGAATCACTGGAGCTTCAGCTGCTAAAAGCTTCCCTCCATGGGAAAATTCAGGGTGAGTAGCCAGCTTTCCTGCTGGAGCCCCCAGTTAGGTACTGCTGCATGTTGTTATTCTCAATTCCTGCACATGCAGCAGCTGCAACAATCCAGTGACCTTCAAGCAGCTGCCAGGTCACCTGGATTGTGTATTGCACATAGCCAGTCCTATGGGAATAAATCACACAGACTCCAGCTTCTTCATGGTTAAAAAGGCCATTCTTTATTCACATAACTCCTTTCTATACAGTGTTACAGACCTGGTGTGGGACTCCAGTTGGTCAGTAGTTTTCTTGCCAGTTACTTTAGTGGTTATTTACAAGTTGTTACTCTGCATTGATTGGTCACTGATACTCTCAGGAAAGTTGTTTGTGAGAGATAGTTTTCAGTTTTCTATCTAACAGTGCAAAACCAGTTTATACAGATGTTAGTTGTTTTTTACCCAGGAATAGATTGCTATATTTATGAGCTGCTCACACCAGGATTGCTTTCACGTGGGAACTTGCAAAAGGTTAGCTTGACTTAGAAGAAATGACAGGTCAGCCTGATTTTATAAGGCTTTTCTTTATAATTTTTCTACCTTACTGCAACAGTCATGACTCATGGCCTGGTCAAACCCTGGTTTAACTCCTTTCATTTAATGATGGTATGTGACAAGGGGAGCCCTGTGTCTGTCCCAGCCCTACTGACACTTTCTCAGCTGGATGTGTGCAGACAGCACTGGGAATTCTGGCATGTGGGATTTGATTACAGCTGCTGTGGGGGTCTGTGACCGGCTGTTCTGTAGAACAACTCTTGCTATCCCTGCAGTGCTGTGTTCAGTGATCAGTGCAGGTTTGTACCACTGATGGAACTTGTGAGAGAGGCCTGGAGCTGCACATCCTCAGTTTGTTCACAAATAGTTTTGCTCCCTGTGTCAGGGGTAAAGTAAGTAGGATTAAAGACAGCTGAAGGAATAAGGTCCCTGCTGTGAGGGTGACAGTACAAAAACCAGGGATTTTTGTGAGAATTTGGGCTTAACTCTCCACAGACCTGCTGCTGAACTGGTATCCTGCCTTTACCCAAGAGTCTGGCATCAGAACTTCATCTGATCTGGTTTCCCTTCTCTCCATAGACTGCTGCTATGTAACTGTAGAAATTATAAGTTTGTGCATGCCTGAATGGTGATTCACCTCTAGACAATTTGTTCCCAGAGCTGCCTCTAAATTCTTACAGAGGAGCAAACCTTTCAGAAGCCATTTAATTGAGCTCTTCCAGGGGGTTGCCAACTTGTTTTCTCTCCCAGCAGACGTTTTGCACTCCCCATTCTGTAGGAAGGAGTAATTGTTGGTTGTACTTTTATATTTCTGCTGGATGTTGCACACTTACAGCTGCAAGGACAGTATTGTAGTTCATCTGTGCTATGAGTGGAATTTAAGTTACTGTCTTGGATTTGTGCTTTATGCTGAAAGCAAATGGCTTTAGATAAAGGATGATTTTGAATCAAACAATAGCATGTAGTAGATATGCTAATTAATATCTAACAGCTATTTTCTTTAATGCAATTAAGTGCAAATAAATCTTAGCCATTTGAACGTGTTTAATCAAGTCACACCTCTGTATCTTTTGCAAATTATCTTAGGGATAATAGTCAAAATAGCAAGCAAATTTTGTGCTATGGAATATACTGAAATTTATTGATAACATAAAAACTACTCTATTGAAATTAATTTAGAAGCTTATTTCAGACACTTCATTCAATATGTTAATAAAATAAATCGTAATTGTAAACAGCAGCCTCACAGTGTGAGCTAGTGAATTAACAATGGGATGCAGAAAGCTGTAAGAAGTTAAAAGGATAAAAGCCTACTTGAAAACATCTAAATGCTTTCTGATACCTACATTGTCTGGCGAGACTCCCTTTCTAAGCCAGTTGTAGCTTTTAAAATCATTCCTGCTGATCTGCTTTTTATTTTTATTGTGAAGAAATATCGGTATCTTGGCGACAAATAACTAAAAGCGTGGTAATGCGTTGGGAGTCAGGCACTAAACAGGTGTTAGTAAAGTGAATTCACTGCCAAGGAGCAGCCCAGGCCTGCAGATGGCGGCTGGCCCGGGGCCCAGGGAGCCACAGGGCAGCCCTGGCCCGGCCATGGCCTCCCAGCCTGGGCTGCCAGGGCTGCTCCGTGTGCCAGGGGCAGCTCCCCAACACCCCAGGGCACCGCCGTGGCCAGCCCCTCTCTCCCTCCCGTTCCTTGTTCAGTGATATCCTGGCCCAATGAAATCACTTTGCTCTCCTCCTATGGTCTCCTTTGCACCTTCACCGAGGCGTCTCTCCCTCATGGCATCCTAACCCATGGGAAGGGTCCCTTCCAGCCTCAGGCATTCCAGGACTCCATCGGAGCCTTCCCTTCCCTTCCCTTCCCTTCCCTTCCCTTCCCTTCCCTTCCCTGTGCAGCAAAGATCTGACAATGACATTTCACTGCTGGCCTCCATGCCTCCATCCAGGGCTGGTTTAGCTTCTGGACTGGGAACAAAAATCAGGGGAGCATCTTTGGCTGGGACCTGCCGCAGGTAACAAGAGACACTTGGAGGGAAAAAGGGCAGACAAAGGAAGGCAGGAGAGAAAGCAGGACAGAAACAGCAATCAGCTGAGAAGGTGGCACTCCGAACACCAAACTGGAGCTCAGGAAAAAATGAACAGGACATAAATTAAGAATTCTGAAACTTTATTTATTATCCTCCTCTGAGAAACCTGTGGCAGGACCTCAGTGTCCTCACAGGGAAGGAGTATTTCAGGATTTCCAGGATTCTGTCAGGGATGCCCTTGTCTTTCCTGCTTCCCTCTGCTTCCAGCTGGAGAATGTGCAGCAAAGCAATTTTGCTGTCTGCTCTGGGAGCCCACCCAGCTGCTGGAGCTTTTCTTCTGCCCCTGCACAGCTCCCTGGGGAGGCACAGCAGGAGCAGCACCCTGAGGCTGGGAACTGCCCTGTGGGATCCATGGCACACACTGCAAGCAGCTGGAATTCCAAAAAAAGTTGTTCCTGCCCTTGAAGGCAAAGCTCTGAAGGGGCTGAAAGCCAAGTGCAGCAAGATCTGACAGTGACATTTCACTGCCAGCCTTCATCATTTCATCCAGGGCTGTTTTAACTCCTGGACCTGAAAAAAAAAAAAATCAGGGGAGCATCTTTGTTTGGGAGGTGCCCTGAGTAGAGAGACACAGTGAGAGAAACAGAGCAGGGAAAGGAAGGCAGGGAGGAAGAAGGACACTGCAAAGAGCATCACTGCTACAGTGAGGGGATGGGAAGCCTTTTGTTGTACAGATATCAGTAGAAACTCTGGGTTTGGTTAAGGTGTCTTTGCCTGCCTACTGGAGGTCTCTGGTGCCCCATTCTCTCTGAGGAAACTCCCTCTTTTTGCCCATCCTTGGTAGTGTGGATGATGAGGCAGAGGGAGCCTTTGTTTCAGTGCATCCAGCAAGAAAGAGGCTGGACAGTTCCACCAGGATGACTAGATTAAAGATTTGATGACTATATTTGACTAAAAAGTCAAGGCACTGAAAAAACACAGGTTTATTCCTGTTACAGATTTATTCCTGTTTACCCAGAAGGCAAATTTTATTAAGGATCTGCTGGAGCTTCAGCTGTTTTCCTACTTAGTCCAGCAGAGAATGTGTCCAAACCCTAAATCTCTGAAAGAGTGTGACAGGGTTTTTTCTGGATGAGTAGGTTTATACCTGCAAAGCACCAGGGTCATCTCTTTTCCTTAATTCACATTATTTCCTGTCCTGCCTTTAAGACTCATTCTTTACACCAAAAAGTTCTCTGTTGGTATTTATAGCTGCAACAGTTCTGGCTGTCTTTGCAGCTCTCCAAAGCATTCATCCTCTGACAGGACACCTGATTTCTGAATTTTCACCCATGTATTCATGTACCCCAACATCCCCAGCCCTTCTCCACAGAGCTGATTCCCAGAGATCACCCCAGCCTGTGCTGCTGCCTGGACATGTTCCTTCCCAGGTGCAGGACCTGCTTTTGCCTTTGCTGGGTTTCCAAAGGTTCCTCTCTGCCCATCTCTCCCTCCTGTCCAGGCCCTCTGAAGGGCTGCACAGCCCACGGGGGATCAGCCACTCCTCCAGGCTCCCTGAGGAGCCATCCACCCCACGGGCTCTGCCTGTCCTGCTCCAGCTCCCAGCTCACATCACCTCCCCTGTGTTTATCACCATTCCAGCTGCTCCATCTTTTCTTACATAGCAAGAAAATAAGAAAAAAAAAATCCAGGTGGATTAACACCGAATTATGCTGGCATTTTACACAGATCATGAAAGACAACAAAACTGACAATTTTATATAGCAAAAGCACTATTACAGTTACAATAACACTTATCAAGGAAAACTTTGTTCCCTAAAATAAGGAATAAATTTTAATATAAAGTCCCATCAGCTCAATGGGGCACCAGTTAATCAAAACAATTCACTTGCAGATTCTTCACAGTCACTTTTTTAAAATGGCATATATTTTCTTACTTGCTATTCCAGTGTTGGCACAAAGGAGGATCAAGCTGATTTTGATGCAATCTTAAAAAACAAATCATAACTGTAGTTTAAAATAGTTGGGATTGTTTACTCCTCTTGGTTCTATGTGACAATTCAAATACAGAAAAAATGATAAAAAAACAGCACTAACTGCCAAAATGAACACCTGAGAAATGCCAAAGTCATGGTACACAGTACAGAGAAATACTAAAATCACTGATTTTTAATGCAGTATGAGTAGTATACAATTAACAAACTCCAAGTATATTCTGGATTCACATGCCCACAAACACCCCAAGTGTGCACCTGAAATAAAATTAAATACTCATTAACTTTGAACAGTTCTGGGTGTTTTTTATCTTCATAAAAAATGAACGATGTTGAGTTGCTAATTGAATTTGAAGCACAACAGATGCTTAGTACTCCATCCAAATGCTGCTTTTCCTATATATACTAGGTATATATATTTGTGTGGATCTTCAGATACCAAAGTAATTTAAAAATATCAGCCAAACGGTTTCTGCTTCCCCAAATGTAGGAACTCAAGCCATGAGCTAAAAACCTCAGCAATTCCAGAGAGGAAACACTGCAGTGAGACCACAGTAAACACCAATTCTGATTAAAGCACCTGAATTTATAATCAAAGCTTTAAAAAATGTTGAAAAAATACATTTGGGCACACCTTCTGCACAGAAATCTTCTTCTACAAGAGTCTACCGACTACTGCAGAGCTACTCAGGGTGTAAAGTGGTAATCCAGGTTGTGGCTGGGCCAGCAGAGCAGGGGTCAGAGCTCTGCAGTAAATTCCTGCCATCAGGCAGCTGGCAGATAAGGGTTGGGAAAATAAAAAAGAAAATAAACACATCAAACCCCAAAGTCTCATTGTCCAAGTCTTCTGAGAGTCAGAGGCCTTGTAAAATGTCACCTTTGTCTTCCCTGATGCCAAACTCCTGAGGGGAGGTTCACAATAAGGCACAGGGGGTGTGCAAAGAAGAACAAACCTAAAGCACAAAACTTGTCTTGGACTTTGTTTTTCAAGCTTTTTGCAATTTTGCTCTCAGAAAGTCATTCAAGTTTCATGGAACTTCCATGGAATTTAAATCAAAGATTTAAGCTGTAATTTTTAACCCTCTCCCTATTTAAGCAGTAAATTGCCTTTTGCATTCACTGGCTGAATTCCACGTTCAGTTATGAACAAATCCTTCACCTGGATCATTCTGGGGTTCCTCTGATGTTTGACTCTTCAGAGAGGCTGGGTGGTACCAAAGTGAGCAAAGGCAGAGCTAGGTGTGCTCTGCTCTCCCAGCCAGGCAAATCCCTCCTGCATCTCCTGCTCCTTTCCTAGGAGAACCACACAGTCTTACAGCAAAAATGGTTTCAATTAACCATTGCTCTCACAATTGCAGTCACAGCTGTTTGCAAGAAACGAAGGGCTGGAATCACTCAGGCTGTGAGAGACCTGCCCTGTGCTCTGCTGGGGGATGCAGTGCCCTGAAGCAAAGACAACTTGCTCCTGCCAAGGCACAGAGCTCTGCAGGTGTTTGCTTTCCTTTGAGCCACACCTGCAGCCACAGGAGCACTCTGGAAGCCCATTCAGGTGCATCTCAGACTCACCAGGCAAGGCTCTGTGTTGGATTATGCCCTTTTCTGATCCAGAGATGGGGTAACTGATAGGCGTTTTTAAAACTTTTATTCTATTTTTAGTTTTTTTTGAAGGGTGAGATAATATAGGTTGTGAGTTTGTGGGTCCCCTGGCAGGGGGAACCCTTCTGAAGCAGTTCTGTGTCAGGAATGAGAAACGCATTGGACTTTTTTGGTCTTCAGCTTCTTGTTTTATTGTTTTCAAAACTTCCGCACACTGTCTGCACCAGACTCTGCATGCAGGAAAAACAGCACAAAAATGGCTAATGACCTCGTGTTCCAATGTCTTTGTAAGTCTAATCAAAAACTAAGCTACCCAATTAAGAAGTGACACCTAAATTATTTCCCTTTCTAACGCAATAACTGACCCCCAAAGACCTGCAATGTAGATTTTTCTACCCAATTACAAGATACCACCTAAACCCAAGAAGAAAGAGGAAGAAGAAGAAAGAAGAAAGACAACACCCTATATCCTCAATCTTGGGCCCATCTATAACATACTAAAAATCCTAAAATCTAAATTTCTCACCCATGTGACATACTACACTACTATCTACAATCTATTTCACACTATTGTGGTTTCTAGTCTACCTCGAGGCTTTGGAAGTTTTCTCCATGAATGAGGGTCAAAGTCAGGGCTCCCCTGGGGGTCAGGACACCCCAGAGCAGACAGAGAAATATTCCCAGTGCCCTGGCTTTCCACAATAGGTGTTATAATTTACGTTATTATAATTAGAAGTTAAATATTTGTATGGTCTTTTTTGCAAGGCTATCTTTTCAAACTTGTTTCTAGTCCCATTTCTCTCTTAGCAAAGTCTGTCCTATTCTATGGCATTTCTAAGTCAGCTTTTCTTATCTCAAGATGCACACTGTGTGAGGTTTCTGTCAGCTTTTGAGAACTTTTTACAGATCTATTTCCCACAGCTCTGCATTAGTTACCTGTGCCTGTAGACCTGATCCTTCTGGGCTGGTTCATGTCCAACATGCTGTAACCCTGATTTGGCTGCCCCTGGCATGGCAATGCAGCTCCTGGGACTGTGAAGGCATTTCTCTTGATTATAAGTTTTTATCAGGATAAATTATTTTAATTGTGTTTTAATTTAAGACACAGAAGAATTTTCTAGAGACTCTATTGTAAATGCAGGGGAACCCAGTGGGAAGAAATGATGATGTCTGACTCCAGTTCAGAAGGCTGAATGATTTCTTTATTATAACTATAGTGCAATACATTAATATACTATTTAAAGGAGATACTAAAACTACAAACCTACTTTTTCTAACTGCCAAATCTAACTCACTCTCAGCTTGTGACCCTCTCTCAGGAGTCCAGCCACAGGTGGGTTGGATTGGCCATCAGGCCCAAACAATCCTCACCAGAATCCAATCAAGCAATCACCCCAGGTAAACAATTCTCCAAACACATTCCACATGGAAAAAACAAGGAGCAGAAATAGAAATTGTTTTTTCTTTCTTCTCTCTGTGCTCCTTTATGAAAAAATATTGAGAGAGAGAAGAATGTGCCTGCCACAGGACACAACTGGCTTTTGGTTCCCATACAGATATAAGTAAAGATAGTGCAATTATTTGCAGCAACATCTTGAGTTGGTGCCTTCAGGCACAAAAACTTGTTTCTTGGGGTTGTTCTCTCAGCTGAGAGATAGCAAAACAGTTTAGATGACCACAGCACAAAGGCTGAGCTGTACTGTGATAATGCCAGGACTGCTGCAAGTGAGAAAGTAGTGTTCAGCATCTCACAGGTGGGGATTTGCAGTGATCTGGTGGTGAGCAGGCTATGTGCCAGGGAGATTGGGCTGCTGGAGGACAGTGCTGCTCCAAGCTGGAGCGAGACACTTGCAAGTGAGAAATTTCCCTGAGCATTTATCTTTAATTCAGTAGTGCCATCTCAGCCTGTCCCCACGAGCATGGTCAATGCTTCCTGAGCAGCTGCAGCATTGAACAGAGTTTCAGCACAGATAAAGAGTTTACCAATTCCCAGTGCCAGTCCTGGAACAAGGCAGGTACATTTACCTACTTCACACAAGATTTTTGGCTGGGTCCTGTCTGCTGCACCTAGTGGTGTGCCTTGGGTGGATGCTTTTCTCACTTTTCTCACCTTTCTGACAGGACTGACTTGCACAGGAGAGGCTGCTAAAGGGGCTCCTTGCTGCTGTAGTTCCTGTAGAGCTCAGTGATTTTGCAGCAAAGCACAAGCCGCTGAGTCCAGGTCTGATCACTGCTGTGCACAGCAAAGCAGCTTTTGAGGTGCACAGGCAGGACAGGGTGTGGCTGGGGCTGCTAGAACCTGGTGGTGTGTCTTCACCAGAGAAGCTGCCTCCCCTGCGGGAGCACCACGCCCCATTCCATGGTGACAGCACAGCGACTCTGCAGAAAGCTATTGCCACATCTTAGGGAATTAAATTTTCTCCCAGATGGCTTACTGAATTGTTGTGATATCCTGGGTGATTCCCTTAATATCTTCCATGACAGAACTACACTTTTGCAAACTGTTTGGCAGAAGGTGACATTTGACTCTCTTCTGAAGATTTTCACAGCACTGACAGGAGCAGAGGATAGACCCCCAATTTATCCTTGTCAAAAAAATAACTCTGGGACTCATTGACAGACGTGTTGTGTAAGGAGGCACTGTTTTTAGAGCTGCTTTCTAAAATTTAACTTGTGTTCAGATTTCCTGAACTAGCATTTTGATGCCTAGTGCCATTCTGGAAAAGCTGGATATCAGCACAGCATTCTGCTGACCATTTAGAACACCCTGTACATCAGAAGAATGCATCATGACTACTTATCTCAAGTCAGAGCACTGCCAGTGGGAATAACTGTGTGATAACAAGCATTCCAAGCTCCAGGGTTATGTGGTTACCTGGGGTACAGGGAGGAAGAGTGACATGCACAGACACATTTTAGATCATATCCTGCCTTGATTTTTATAGACCAAACAAAGGTATTTTGAAAATAGAAGGTATGACACAGTACAAGACAGCCAGATGTGTATTCTGTGGCAGGACTGTAAAGAACTGCCTCTCACAGCTCACTGTCTCAGAAACAGCTCTGTTCTCTATGTTTCCATAATACAATTTTTTATCAAAAGCCCAGTTCCTGCTCTGGGTCTTGTGTGTGCAGATTGTGGTCCATAGAGTGAGTGTGCTGTGCATAACCCAGTATGTGCTCAGTCTGCCTTGCTCTTCAGCCAGGGGAACAGTCCCTGGAACCAGAGTTTACCTGATGGGCATGCATTGAGGCTTGCTGCATGATTTCAGGCCTTAGCGTCGGATGTGGCTTTATTTGTTTGGGTTTTGTGTCTGAAAGCTTGGTTCTCCTCTGTGAAAGGTGTTCTTCATGGGAAGGGATGGGTAGGAGAGAGGCAGAAGCTTAGGCCAGTGAATAAATCTTCTGTGTTCAGGTCAGACTAGCTTCTGATACAGAGGTATGTGTGCATGGGTATATCCTTCCTAAATCAGGGTTTTCCAGTTTTACTGGCAGCCTTGAAATAAACCTCTTGAGGATCTGAGTCACTTCAGCTCATTACATTCTTTTGTTCTTTTTGGTATTTGTGGCAGTTTGGGGTTTTTCCAACCATTCTTTACAGAAGGCTTGGAACTCTGAGTGGATTTTTAAAATGCCTTTGAAGATCATGATACAGTGAAAAATATATGAAGGAAGAGTTTCATCTTGTTGGACCAGAGCTTTCATAATGACCACAGAGGCCTGGTCTGGGGGGCAGTTTCATCTGTTTGTGTGTTGGGAGCTGTATGTGGAGGGGCAGAGATTTAGAAATGTAGCAGCTGTCTCTCATCTCTCTTTGGCATTTCTGTGCTCCTGGGGCTCCTTCAGCACAGGGAATACAGCCTCCACCAGGAAGGAGGTTTGTGCTTCCCAGTCATGTTCTTAACTTTCCTGAATTCACTTCTTTGGATTTATATTGGGTTAGGATTCTGCTCCACCTCTTATAGCTTTGTTTTAGGGAAGGTAGCTGCAGGGATTGAAAATACCAGACAAAATACAGAAGCTGTTAACCTTGTAAGGCACATCAGGGGTGGAGGGACCCTTGTCAGAGAAGCTGGACTGATACAGAAACCTTGGAGCCCTTATGGCTGAGGTACTCTAGGGGCTTTTGGGAGCTGTTTTTGACCTCCATATGTCATCTGCGTTGGGAGATTTTTATTGTGCAGTGAAATTAATTTGAGTTTGCTAATTGTGTTTGCAGTAGCTGCTGCACTCTGGCTAAAGGAAACACTGCTGAGACATCAGTGTGTGTAACAAACATCATGCACAATCAGTGGTTGGGTTGGGCTTTTATTGATGAGCCTGGTTCTTATAGTTACATTTGGACATATTGGAAGGTTCCTCAATATCCTGTAGGTAGAGGATTTAAAAATCTCCCATTGAGTCCCTTAGTAATTGTGTAAATAATCTAGCTTAACTGTATGGCAGCATAAAATACTCTTCACAAATATGTAGTGAGTTTCAAGGGATCCAGCTATCCTTTACCCTCTTCTGCAAAGTATTGCTGTACCTTACAAGAAGCCAAATTGATTTCACAGGAGCTACTAATAGATTCATACTCGATGCATAAAAAGCGGCATTCATCTTTGAAATTAATTCAGCTTTGATTGTGATCTTCTCTTAATATATTTCTAAAAAAATTAATTGGATAGCATAAGTATTCAACAAACCAGCTAATTTAACTTAATCTTGCACTGCCATTATTAATAGAAAAGCAAATTTCAATTTGTGATTCAGTCTCACTGAAAATCTGACTCTTCATTTGAAGAAATGTGATATGTGGAGACAAAGTAGCCATTTCCTGGTGAAAACCAAATTTCCCCCTGAGGCAGCCTGCTGTCCTTCATCCTTTACACAGAGACCAGGCACTGAACTTCTTTCTTCAGGGCTGGTATTCTAAGCTGTGCCATGCAAATTGCCTGTCAGAGAACATGTGGTAGGAAACAGTCCTTGTACTGGAAAGATTGCTAGAATGCAGCATAAAAGGGAATAGACAGAAATGTACAGGCTTTTAAAAGAAACTGGTTCAGGTTAATTACTTGAGTGGTCACTTAGGCTCTGATTGCTCCAGGAATTTGGAAAGCTTTCCAGCATGCAAGGACTGAGCCTATACTGAGGTCCATGTAGTGCCTTCATTCTCCAAGTTATCCTCTAAAGTGACAGGGTGCTCTATACAATAGATAATATGGCAAACCTTGGGAATATCTCATGGACTCCCGGCTAACATATATCTGTGGTGTTCTATAATGCATGTGAGGAACAAAAGCAGACAGCACATAATGGGACCAAGAGAAATGCACTAGGAATTCCAAATCTGATCTCTGTTTTGTAGAGAGAGCACAAAACCTGCTCAGCAGGCATTGACCTGCTTTGCACAGTATAGGAGCAGTAGATCTTGCACTCTCCATGGATGCTGTGAGTCCAAACTGAATTGAGATGTACTGACACCGGCCCAGCAAGAAAATTGTTGCTTCATTCTCTGTAACCCTTTGTCATGGTGTATGAAGGAAATTCTTTTCCATTGCTGCTAAAAATGTCCAGCACAATGTGCAGGGAATGGGCTGGCAGAAACCCCAGCAAGTTGCAGGTGGAAATGATGGTGTGTCAGGCTAAGGCATCCAGTGGTGTAGCCAGAGTCCACCTTTACGCAGGGTGATATATTTGACTGCAGTCAGTCAGGAATTTAGCAAAGCAGCATCTAAGAGTCCTCTGTGGGCTGCATGGAAACCAGCAATGTTCCTGGAAGCTGAAAAATGAATCATTATTTTCCATGGTTCCTGTTTTATGGTCCTACAGAGTCTTTTCTTAGTCACAAAGGGCTGTTTTTTAAAGGAGTCATTTTACGGTTCATTAGATGGTTAAGATGAAGTTATGCAATGTCTGAAGTTTAAAAACTGCATGAGATTTGGGAGTGCTGAGAGCAGGAGGTGGCAGTTTGGTATGAACTCAGTAAGGAGCATTAATGAAATTAGCAAAGACAACACAGTATTGAATTAGCCTATGAAAATTTTTGCCCAGGGAGCTGTAGAATCTGGGAGCTCTGGAGAGCAGCCATTGATGTGGATTGTGGAATGCAGTCACTATTGTGGTGCTAATTTTTTCCAGAAGGCTATTAAGCTATAGTCCTGGGATTTTAATAGATATATGTGATCCAGTGAAAGCAAAACATTCCTCATCTTCCACTTGAAATTTTCTTCAGAGGATTCAAAAAGGCCTCTGAAACCTTTAGGTCTAATCTAGCTGGGTAGTGCTGTATCTGACATTCATGCTACACAATATATTTGTCCTGTGAGGAGTTCTTATTTTTCCTGAAAATTTAAGATTTTTTTTATTTCACCTGAGCATTTTTCCCCAGATTTATTGACAGCCTACTGCAGTTTCACTGGACTATCACAGGGCAGTGAACATGAAGTATACTTTTTCCAGTGTCTGTAAGGATTGGGTCTGGAAGCCAAGAGTGCAAGCCAACTGTTTGTTTCAACCTCCCACTAGATTCAATGGTATAAGTTAATTATTTTTTCATTTTTTTCCATTCAGAAACATTACTGCATCTCAAAGTTAGGGGAAAATTGGATCAGCTTTAATGATATCTTTAATTGTTTCTCCTGACAGTCTGTATTTCTTCAGGAGCAAAACATTCAGTGTCCTTAAGATACTTGTGTTTGCCAGACTGTTATGTTACTTGCAGTGGCTCCTCTTTTGGTTTTTGGAAATGGTGAAAACTATTACTACTCATATGTTTTTAAGAGAGAACCAGTAGATTTAATAGGTACTCATGAAAATATTTTTGTAGGGGCCACATGTGGAAAAACCTTGCAGAAAGGTTTAGAATACTTTAGAATACATTTCTCTTTGTTAGTGAGGGTGCCTTGATCAGCTATTTGTAGGGATAGGAAAGATGGAGCTTAGATGTTGGAGTAATGAGAAAGTCTAATATTGTATAAAGTTTGAATTTGGCAGTTATACTTATTGTTCAGTACATCTATAATCCAAACAGATTTTGGGTGGATCTTAGTGGGTCAGATTTTGTGGATCTTCTTTCAAGATTCTGGCTTTTGTTTTGAATTCAAAGCAGTGCATCAGGGCATTGAACTCTGCTTTTACAGGTCTCTACAGTGTGCTTAGAGTGGAGCCTGTCAGGTGATGATCTGCTCTTTTAGGTGCTTAAATGAGTTTAAAATCATAAAAGTTCCCACTTCAGTGGTGATTGCCCCATCCCAGCAAGAACTCTGCGGAAATCTGAACCCCCCTAGAATTAGCTGTAGTGCAGGAGACTGAGGATGGTGCCTGGGAGGTCCAGCAAAACCATGTAAACTGTGAAAACCTTTTCATGGCAGTTCTGCCTCAGCATCTTTGTCCTTGCAGCTTGTATGTAGCTCTGTGATGTGACACTGAAAGCACTCATTTTGGGACCGATTTGAGAGCAGCAACTCTCAGTTCTTGGTGTTGCAAAAACTAATTCTTACTTGCTTTAAGGTGTGCTACTCCTTCTACTGAAGTCTGGTATTCTGAATGCCTCTGGCTCAGGAGTGTCTGCTGAGTGAATGCAGCGGGCACCACATTTGAGTTTCCTGCAGGCTGGCCTGTGGTCGTGGTGCTTTGCTGTAGCAGCCTTGCCAGCTGGTGGGGAATGTGTCAAAGCCTCACAAATATCTCCAGTTATTTCTCCTTGCATTGGTGTCATCCCCCTGTTATTCCCCCTGCATGTTTTCAGAAGAACACTGTTGATTTCTTGCCATCTCGCTCAGTATTGAGCGGAGTTGCCTGACAGGCTCCAGATGTGGTTTGCCCCAAGGCAGGCAGCTGGGGTTTCTCCAGTTCCCTGCCCTGGAAGGTGGGAACTGCTGGCCCAGAGCTGGTCTGTAAATGCATCTTCTTCCTAACCCCCCTTGGGATCACCTCCCTGGGCGTATCAGGTCAGGGAAGATTCTCCTTCGGGAACAGCCTGCCCAACTCGTATTGTTAAAACTTAATGAGTTCATGGGATTGACTCTGCTGCAATTATTTCTTGGTGATGTATAACAAGTAGCTGTTCTTACAGGCTTATAAAATGTTCCAGAGCTCCATTAATTTGCCCTTCATTAGCTGTGTAATTTTGCTAATGACCCGAGATATTTAGAGGCATTGTCCTGTGAGAATTATGAGTTTCAGTGTGAGGCCTCACAGAATCGCTGCACACACAGCTCCAGCACGTCTTACTACCAGAAATTTGTTCTGCCCTGCTGCATCTAATTGTATTTTTTACTTTTGGACTGAAGTAGAGTCATCTCCCATTGATAAATGAATAATTATTTCATATACGAAATTACACATTTAATGGAAGTTTGCATTGTTAGAGTGTTAAATGATTAAATTTGTTAATTGTGTAATGTTACTGGACATAATGATGCATTTAACCATTAACAGTTTTTCACTGCATTGCCTTTTAAATTCTTATGTAGTGCAATATACATTCTTGTTGCCTTTTCATCAAGTGTTAATAATAATGGAAAATAAAACTTAGACTCTGTAATGGGAAGTATCCTGACTGTGATAACTTGAAAAAAACATAATGTGTGTCACTGGAGACTCTGTGACCCTTGCAGTTGGTGAGGTGGTTGCTGAGGAGAATAGGGTATCTGAAATACTCAGCGAAGTGGACTTCGTCATTTTCATTCTGTATTGCGCCCCCACCTTCTCTCCATTGGTAGGATTTCATTTTTCAGTATGAAAGAGCAAAAAGAACAGGGGAATTTGTGAAGAAGTGGTGTGAGGGACAGTGGCAGTAGTTCCTACTTTAGTCTGTCTGAGCATCTCTCGGTGTCCATTAACCCTGAAGACTCATATGGGATTTGTCCCATTTCCTTGCTGTGATAAGACCAGGAGAAGAACCTTTGTGAGGCTTGGACTCTGCTATCCTCAAGAGTGTAAATACTTACTTTGCTTGGAGAAGGAAGGGTTGGTCTCTCTAATTAATAAGGTGTGCTGGAGAAAGGAAGCCCTGTGGCCTGTGTCACTGGGCTGCTGTTTGTGGAGGGATGACCAGGGTGGCTCCATCTGCCTTGGCCACTGCTGCTACATGGAAGCATGGCTGTTTCCTCAGCTTTTCTGGAGTGAAGGCAGCAACTGAACCACACAGGCTGAATAAGTACCAAAATCATGGAATCATGAGTTGGAAAAGACCTTAATGATCATCTTGTTCCACTCCCCTGACGTGGGCAGGGACACCGTCCACTATCCCAGGTTGTTCTAAGCCCTGTCCAGCCTGGCCTTGGACACCTCCAGGCATCCAGGGGCAGCCACAGCTTTTCTGGGCAACCTGTGCCAGGGCCTGCCCATTCTCACAGGAAAGAATTCCCAATATCCCACCTAAACCTTCTCTCCATCAATGAACAGACATTCTCCCTTGTCCTGTCACTACATGCCCTTGTAAACACTCTCTCTCCGTGTTTTTTGTCACCTCCTTCAGGTACTGCAAGGCCACGGTTAGGTCATGCCAAAGCCTTCTCTTCTCCAGGCTGAACAATCCCAACTCTCCCAGCCTTTCCTCAGAGCTGCTCCATCCCTCTGATGATCCTGGTGCCTCCTCTGGACTCACTCCAAAGGAGCCTATCCTTGCTGGGGACCCCAGGTCTGGATGCAGCTCTGCAGGTGGGATCCATGGGGCAGCCCCTTCTCTGGAAGTGGGGCCTGAATATGACCCGGGAAGTGTGAGGGGTATGTGGTCAGCAGAACTGGAGAGAAATCCTGCATTTGTGTCCCACAGCAGCCCCTCATTAGACTGGGCTTTCAATTTTTCCCCTTTCTGCAGCTTGTGCCTGTAAGAAGCCGACTGGCCTCTGTGTTTTGGGTTCAAGATGAAGGGTTCCAGGGGGGTTACCTTTACTGATATTGAAGTAAATCAGCTTTCATAGATCAAGCAGATCAGGCAACATCATATCACTGTTAGACCAAAGTTGAAACAATCCCTAGGAAAGCCAGAAAAGCTTCAGAAACTGCCTTTAACACTATCTTTGAAAGCAAAGTCGTTTTGCTTCAAGATTATCATCACAATTTAGATGCTGTACATTGTAGTCGGATAAAGAGGGAATTTGGCAGATGAGCTTTTGCCTCTGGAGCCTCCAGATGACTGGAACACGCTTCCCTTTCAGCTTAAATCAGCAAACAGCATAATCTCCTTTAAGCCTGGGGTTTAAATGGCTGTTTGAAGGCGGATTGTGCAAAATCTATTTCCAGTAATATGGTTACTGGAGCTAAAGAGTATGTGTTGTTGTCATGAGATTTTTGGATGGCCTTGTAGTGTGCATTAAATTATTGCAAGAATGATACAGTTGATGGTTTTCACTTAATCTTTAGATATATGTGCTGGGTTCTTTGGTAAAACGGAAAACACCTCTTAGTTCTTGCTCTTCACATTTTTTTCACTGTGGTAAACAAAGTAGATGTCAATACCCTGAGCAGTCCCTCTGTAGGAAAGGTGCTTTGTTTGCTGTGTCCATCAGGAGTCAGTTAAAGGTCCCTCTCCTGACATGTAATGCCAGTGGGGGAGAAATTGATTGAAACCAACAGCAGCAACCTTTCCCCCACCTGTGTGCTGGCTGTAGCATCGGTACCTCAGGCAGTGGGGCTGTGTCCTTACTGCTATTCCTGTTTGGAGGATGTATTCCTGGTGAAAATGGCTTTTCCATTCTGGCTGGCACGGTTTGAAGTCCTGACTTTTATGGAATCAAGGCCAGAGTATGTTGCACTTCTCCCTGTCCTGGGTGGCCCAGCCTGGGGTCCAGCTCAGCGGAGGTTGGGAGCCTTGAGCCTTCTCCATTTCTTCGGGCATAAAGTTCCTGAATAAAACCAAAATCATTTCATGGGCTTTGGTGACAGAGCTATCTTGTTGAGAGATTAACTGTGTGGGAATGTCTATTAGGAGTACGAGCAAAGAAATTTCCTGAAAAGCTGCAGGCAACACTCAAATGTTTGAGCTAAATCACAGGTTTCTGCAAATAAAACACTACATGTATTCTGCCTTTTCTAGAGGAACTGACAGTGGTTCTACCAGGAAATAAATACCAAGAGCATATTTCTTGTTAGATTTCCCCATCTTTATTGCTTTTGTTTTCAGTGTGTTGGAGTACTTGTGGACTGTTCTTCCTTCTTTTCTGCCTTGCCCCATGTCAAAGTTGAAGGCAGAAGCTGGAACTATCTTTTATAATTTTCCAAGGGAAGGAGGAACAATTAATGTTGAATTAATATGATAATTATCAATGGGGAAAGAAGATTATTTTATTTTAAAACAAATGCTACTTCACCCATGCTTTCATGAGCACCAAGATGCATGTGGACAGGCCAGCATCCAGGCACTAGGACAGGTTTCCCATGTGGATTCCTCAAAACAAAGAAGAGGACAAGCTATGCTAGATCCCTGGTTCTTATTATGCACCCTACACCCTTCCTAAGGTTAACTATGTACTGTTTTTGAATGTGGCTGGACTGTACCCTTCAGCAGTAGTTGTGTTCCTTTTGTGTATTGTACCCCCCTTCTCTCATTGGTAGGATTTATTTATTTTCTTATCTAGGTGTTGACTTGTCTCTCCCTCTACTCTGCATCTTCCCATCACTGTCTCTTCATGGGTTTAGTCTGTATTTCAATATCCTGTATTGTCCTTATCTGGGCTGTGTTGGATCATGACCTGCTGTCAGGATCTGACACCCTTTTTATCCCTGCTCATGCTGTTCCTTCTGGTGCTCCCACACCCAGGCCTTCCATCCAGCCCCCATTCATGCCACTCTCCACATGGTTATTAGATATTTCTACAAAGTGGCCACAGGAGTTTTCATTCTGTGCCATCACACCACACTCTGTATCCCCGCGTTCCCCTGCAGTCTGCTGTGTGAGCCTGGCAAGTTGCATGAGCACTTAATTTATTTATCATTTCATATTTCAAATAATTAAGTGAATTGCTGGCACTGCACAGATAATATCTGTAGATCTTAACAACTGATCATGTATGGTTATGGTAATCTGGAGAAAAGGCAAATGAACTATGAAAACTGCTTCATCTATAAATAAAACCATTTAGCTTCAAAGCAGTATTGCCATGGAAATTCTTCACTGATAAAGTATGGGAGTGAGGCTTTTCTCATTTAGATTTCCTGAGCCTTTTTATTTTATGCTGACAAGATGCCAGAGGGAAAAGAGCTATAAACTCAGTATTGCATATTTAAAAGACGGTATTTTATTTCATCTTCTTCATTCCAAATATTTCCATTTACAGTATGCAGCCATGAACTGAAATTTGTAACAAATGAGGGAAGAGGGATAGGAAGTATTGTTGCCAAGGTAAATCTGGTCCTTACTGAAAACTTTTGACTTTGTTTAGAGGTGGCTTCTCTCCTGTGTTTGTAAATAATCTTCTGATCAAAAAAAGCCAATCAGAAAGCTTTCTCTGAACCACACACAAGTTGAAGAACCTCAGAGGACAGCTGAGAGAAAACACACTTAGCTGATCTGTGAGGTGGTGCACGTGAAATCCAACCTCCAGCAATGCAAGATTCGGGGTATGCCTGTCTTGCTGGGATTTGCTCTCTTTTGGAGCTCTGGGTAGGACTGAGCTCCATGTCACATCAGCCTCCCTGCTGTTGCACTGAGGAGGGGGGATTAGAAGGAGCTGGTTAAAAGCTATCTTGGTTATTGCTCTGCAGCTTCATAGCAGCCTGAGTCTCCTGTGCCTTGTGCCTGATAATCCCTGCACAGCAGAGTTAGCAGTTACCATAGTTTTGCTTTTCTGAACCTATAATTCTGCTATTACTGTATTTGTGTGGTGGTAATTGTGTCTAGGTGAGGTAAGGGTATATTGTCATATTTCTGTGGGGTTATTCAAAGCAGTTTATAGTGTCTCTTCTGACAAAGTTTATGCTAAATTATGTTGTCCTGGACTGGATATAAAGTTGGCATAAAATCACCCTTTATTTTCTTTTTGTATGTGAGTTGGCAGAAGTGAACCATACCAATTCACTGCTTTGCTTCTCTGCCTACTGTGCTTTTTGATTTCATAGCAATTATCTGTAACTGCGTTTACCCCCTCCTAGAATGACAATTTGATATTGAGGTCTCTAGATCCTATCAGACGTTGGTTTCTGAACAAACACAGAGACTGCTGGATGAAGATCTTACATGGAGCTATGAAATGTTGTATCACACCTTTCATCCCGTGTCTCTCTGTGGAAACTCCTTACAGCTGCATAATCTTCGAATAGATCTAGATGTAGGGTGGTGCAGTGAAACGAATGGAAGCCATCTAACAGCCTATTGCAAGGTATGGAGAAAGAGCTTTGTTCAATTTCCATTTTTTATCATACATTAAAAACAATCAGGCAAACCAGCCCTTCAGTGTTACTGGGAGAAGCCTGGCATCTTTATGAGTTAGTGATCAACGGTGAGGATAACGCTTCTCTTTATTGATCATAGACTGCTGCATTCAATTAAAATGAGAAGTAATTTAATGAAATTAAATCCAACTCACTGGGGGCAACCAAGCATGGCATGCACGTTGTGAATGTCACCCAAAGGAAAACTTCACACTGGTAATGCATCCATTGAACCATCCTGCTCGCAGCAGGAGCTGGCTGAGTGCCCTCTGCTGCCTCTGCACACACAGATTGCTGATCCCTGCAGCCCTGGCTCGCTGCTGGAGGAGTGCAGTCACCTGCTGAGTGTGAACCTCATTTTATCTTCCCATGGTGACAGCAAGAGGTGTTCCCTTTGAGGAAGTGTGGTTGCAACACCTGGTCAGAGAGAGATAAACCTTCCCAGGAATTGTTCTGGGGAGCTTGGGAAGGCTGAGAGAAAGAATGAGAACGATCCTGCAGCTGGTGTTTTGCACAGAACCGTAAGATGGTTTACCATTAATTAGCCAATGGTGAGGGTGTGTTGATTAAAAGACCAATCAGGGCACCTGTATCAGAATAGTGTATGAAAAGGAATGGGTTTCTAATAAATTGGATTATTAGCCTTCTGGAGACCTGGAGTCCATGTGTCCCTTTTCACCATTCCTGACACAAGGTGACGAGGAGGAGCATCGCTGACCCGCCATGGGCCCTCTCCAGACAACGCAAGCAGCAAGAGCCTTGGCTTGTGGGTCACTGGGGTGGGAAAGCAGCACAGACCCCCGTGGCTCCTCAGCACAGCTGGAGAGTCGGTTTGCAGTCAGAAATGCAGGTTCCCTTGAGAAGGTCACGTCTGACAATTCAGAGGAGAAAGCTTTGTTGGTAAGACAGCAGATTTGAGAAGCATCAAAGCATTCAAAATGGACCTCTGGGCTTAACACACAAAGCAGGAAGCGTTTGGCTCCTCTGTGACCCTGGGAGGTCTGGATGCTTTCAGCACACCCCTTCTGGCTTTGCCTCTCCTCAGCAGATGGTGTTACGGTTCTTTCAGCCCTCCACAGCCAGGCGCTTGGTTTACTGGTGAGCCACAAGGTTATTTCACTCCACAATGCTTGATTTCTCTTTTTCTCACCTGCAGAAATCAAAGTATTCCCATACCTATCACTTAGCAGTTACTCCTCAGAACAGTTTGTTGCCTTTTCAAGTGGAAATCTACAGATTTGTCACCCTTTGAGGATTAGATGAGTGATCACCAGCCTCTTGCCAGGAGCACAGACAGCTTTGGCTCTGTGCTTCGCTGTGCTGTGCAGCAGTAAATTAGACTACCACTATCTTTTGTGGGGAAATGCCAATATGACTCCTCTGGTGTCCCCAGTTGCCCCAGGAGGGAAAATCATCAAAGCCAGATTTTTCTTTTTTCCTTTTTCCTGAGAAGAGGAATTGCAATAGCGAACTGTCCTCTAGTTTGCCTTTTATTCTTTTTTTTTTTCCCGGAAAAAAAAAGGAGGTATTTAATCTATGATAACTTGTGTTGCATTTTTTGTTACAATTTCGACTGAACCAGGCCAGTTGTACTGAATGCTGTGCAAACCTGTAAAACAATCCCTGGCCTTGTGCCTGTGAAGGACGATCAGCACAAGAAAAATCTCTTTTGAATGCGTGGAGAAAACAGAACATGAAAACAAATAACATGTTTTCTTCATCCTCTGAAATCAGTTCTTTTGACTTGGTAATACTTAATTTTCTGGACAAACAGGGTGCTGGCCAGCCTGTTCCCGACTGCATTGGGTGTTCCTTTTTCTAATGAGGAATTAAGCACAGCTGACCTTGGTGCAGTTTTGTATTTAGCAGTGAACTTCAGGCAGAGGCAGCTCGCATTTTATGGTTCTTTGATTTGTAGAACGTGTAAAAATCAGCAGAGTGAAGATTGTTAGTTTTGTGTATTTTTTAAATCACAGAACCACAGTTCTTTAGCTTTGTTTAATCTTCCAAATTCATGGCTTGACTTTGATACATTCTTCTCAGGAAACAGGCGCTGTAATGCTTTAAAAGCCTATGCAGAGGTTTTACCTGTTGGAAATAATAATTCTGTTTTGAGGACAAGATCATTTGTCTGCACATAGTAGTTCTGTGTTGGAAGCAAGAGGCTGGGAAGAAATGCTGTGAGAGACATATACTGAACTAGTTTAAAAATTGAACTGGACAAAGCTTTCCCTATAGATAGAAGTGTTACCTTATCTGCTGAACATTGATTTAATAACGTAGGAACTCTTCTGGCAGCTGAAGCTGGCTATAAAATTTTTATGTTGCTGTTATTACAGAATCATCATCTCAAGTGTAGGTTATATTTAGTGATTTTTTTTTTAATCACTAAATTGCCTTCAATGAACTTTCTAACAACAAGACTTTCTAAGTGAGCTTTCCTCTTTTTCCTCTTTATTCCCACACCCACTTGCTCTGTGGAAGCCAAAGCCTTCCTGTGTCTTGAATGCTCATTCTAGTGGCAGAAAACTGCTTGAAAGGAATTCTTGCCTATGTTTTTTTGCATGATTCTTTGACCAGGGGAGCATTTTAAAGATTCCAAAGAGGATGTTTCCATCTGGCACAGCGGTGGCCAGGTGTACGTCACATCTCACATCTTGGGAATGGCATCCCCAGGAATTACAGATCCCTAAATGAGGAAGCCTCGTGTGGGTACTGAGCAGAAGCATCTGCAGAAGGTCCTGGGTGAGGTGGGGGTGTTTGGACCATTGCTGTATATTCTATTTCAAACTATTTGCTGGAAGAACCTCCAGGGCTGAATGAGTCAGCTCCTGCTGTTGCAGGCAGAATTTTACTTTGGGTTTATCCATTTTGGAATTAAAGCATTCACCTGCAAGTTAGTGTGTGAATTTTGCTTCAGTTACTCTAATCCATTTTCATTACTTTTCTGTAGACAAATCCACAATTCCTTATTTAGACCTTTTTTTTTCTTTTTGTGCTTGCTTTATGTTAGCAGGTTATGGTAGTTGTGCGTCAGACACCAATTTCAGCCTTAAATGGAAAGAAACAAGAGGAAGAAAATTAATTTGCTTGATGTCTAAGAAAAGCCTTCCTATTCCATATACACTGGTCTTTAAGGATGATGATTTGGGGCTTTTTTTGAGGGAAGAGGAGACTTCTCTTTCTGTGAGAGTCATGGGATTGCTGAACTTGGACGGACAGAAGGAGAAGTGGGAGAAGAACAACAGTATCCCAGGAATGTAAGGGTTCTTTGGCTATCACATCCTTTCCTCCACATCCAGTTAAACTGTGTGGTGCAGAAGGTGATGGAGGAGAGGGAATTGCCGTGGCCAGCCCAGCTCAGCCTCCCTCAGCTCCCCGTGGTGACAGCGCGTGGGCAGGGCTGCCTGGGAGGTTTTCCCAGTGCACAGCTTAGAGCAGTGGTGTGGAAGAGCAGTGATGTGCTCCTGCTAAACACACCATCCAAGCATCATGGGAATTGGCTTCAGCTTTCTGGAGCTGCTCATGCAGAAACTTGTTAAGAACTCCAGAGGGGGAGTGTTGTCTGCCTGGTGTTACACTGCTGCTGCTTCTGTATTCAATCCATGCTGGGTCTTCATGGGTTAATCATTTACAAGTGTGAGGTTTCTTGTGACATGCTTGGCTAAATCTAATGTATAGACTTCAATTTGAAGTGAGCAGAATGTTGAAAAATGAAATGTTTTTGAAAGTTAAATTGCAGTCATTTATATGAAAATGCCTTAGGTAACTCGTTCCCACCCCAACCCCCCTAAAATAAACTAATTTTATAGCACATTAATAATTCATGTGCATATTGGTTGCAGACATAAAGCACAAAAATATGCATTGTTCAATAAAGCATAGATTTTTGAAACATACAGGAATTGCTATGATCTGCTGATAGTAATGCTTGATTAGCTCCATACTATTTAATTGGTGATGAATGTTCATGAGTATTCATTGACACAAATAAGAAACAGGATCCTCTGCTGTGGTTTGCATGAAGTGCCCAGAAACACATCTCCAGTGACACCAGATTTATAGGCACAGCAAGATTCACATGAGGCAGCCAAGTTCAACTCTTGGCTGCACTCAGGGTAAGCTGCTGCACTCTGGTTTGCCAAACCAGTGTGGGAAGAAGATATTAAATATAAGGGATAACATGGAGAGACACTTCCTCTGGGCACTAAAATAGGGATCTCCAGGGAGTTCTTGATTTGTGATGAGTGCATGGACCCTGTCAAGAATCCAGGAGGAGCTTGTCCTACCCCCAGCTCCTGCAGCACAAACATTTTATAACAGGCACCGGGCCACTAAGGTTTCTTTGGCACATTGCTGTATGAACATTGCCCTTACCACTGTACTGATGTACAGTTTTTTGACTAAACATCCTCATGACATTCAACAGTAAAATATCCTTCATCTCCTGTCCACAGGTGCGTGTTGTATACAACAGCAATGTCCTGCTCACACATGGCTGAGTTTTTGTGGTGCAAAACAGACCAACAGCCCCCATCATGTTAATTAATGTTAGAGCTGTTGTCCCGCAGAGCTGATAAAACTGCCTCTCAATGCATTTGAAGTTGATGCAGGTTCTGCTCTCCTGGGGGGACTTGAGCTATGAAATGTGTTGATCAGGTGGATACCTTGATGCCCATCCCAGAAGGAACTGGAGAGTTGAGTGAAGAAGGCCACAGGTACAAGCACAGCTCAGGTGTGATGATGGAGCTCAGCTTCTGCTCTTCTGGAGCAGGATGTAAGTCACTGCCATTGGAGTGAGGAACTCAGGCAAAGTTAATTTTAGTCCGGGTTCTGGGTTTGAATTTCTGCAATAAACTCCATACTGAGTTTAATTTTCAGAAATGCCAGAAGTTAATTACTTGCTTGCTTGACTTCAGCTCCTGTGATTAGTAATTAATTATGGCAATGGAAAGCATTCCTGCTCTGGGGGATGGACTGTGGAAGACATGGTCATTCTCTTTCAATCCATAGAAGACTGTCACCATTGAGGCGGGGACGGGAATGAAGGTGACACACAGACTCTAGGTCTCTTCAGGAGGCTAATCTGAATTTAGTAGAAACCCATTCTTTTATACATTGTTCTGATACAGGTGGACCTGATTGGTCATTTAATCAACACCCCTCACACCACTGGCTAATTAAGAAGACACCCTTTGGTAAACATCTTATGAGAAAACAACTGTTCAAAACACCAACTGTAAGATTGTTTTAATTCTTTCTCTCAGCCTTCTCAAAACTCCCAAGAACAATTCCTGGGAAAGTTTATCTGGGTTTTTCTCTCTGACCAGACTACTGCATCCACAGAAGACAAGGCCAAAGCAGTTTAATTTTTGTCAGGAGGGTTTCCCAGTTACCCATCCTTTGTCATTTGGGTGAGGAATCAGGTCACCTCTGGCACGGGGCAGATGTGTCTGGTCAGGGGAGCGTGGCCAGGTCCTGCCTGGAGCTGTGGAGAGAGGGATGATGCTCACTGGGAGCATGAGGCCCCAGAAGAGTGCGTGGTGCCTCTTGGCATGCAAGCCCAGCTGCCAAGAGAACTGTCCCTGAAACAGTGTGGTGTGATGAATCCACTCTGAGGAAACTGCTGCAGACAGGAGAAGCAGCACATGAAATATGGGAATGACTTTACATTGCAGGATGATGAGGGCTCTTCTGAAAAAAGATGAAAGGTCTTCTGCTGCAGGTGAGGCATGCTGGGAAGAATAACTTCCCTGTGATTACTCTGTGAGAAATATTTAGGATTTTTTAATCCATCAGTGCATTTTTGTCAGCTGCTAGAGACACTAGAGTAACTTTATTCAGAGATATGTTGAAGATATCAGTGTGCTATTGGAAGAAAGCAAGACTGAGCATGTCACCTCTGTTGTTGATAAATGTCAGCCCATTGATAATGCTCAACAATTGCAGAAGTTTTAAAGTTTTCATTAAACTCTTCTTTAAAATTATTTTTCATTAAAATAATAATCATTATTTACCTATTTAAAATAACTTGACCAAGCTTGCATAAACATATTTCAATAAAATTCTCACACATTATTAAAGTATATCTAGTTTTCCTTGAAAATATTTCCAGTTATCCTTCCCAGTCTTAAGCAGCTTCATTAAAGGATTTTTCTGGTCAGGTGATAATAAATACACTGGGAAAAAAGGGCAGCATGAATGTGGAGTAGAAATGGGAGTTACACAGCATCAGTGTGAGATGTTCAGTTCAAGTGCCTGTGTTTTGTGTTTGCAAAGGTATTTTAATTGTAATTTCATATGTACAGCCAAACTTTACAACATCCCCTTGGTGGTGAAAACTTAGGTCTGCCTTAGCAGAGAAGCTCCGTTTTAGAGGTTTCTTCCTCCAGAATTAATTTCTTCTCTGGCTTTGGATGTATTGACTGCAGGACATTATAATATTATAATTATAATATAGGATATAATATTATATAAAATGTACAACATTATACTTGCGAGCATTTTTAGGAGAGAAGGTTCAGATATTTAGGTCTGCAGACTGGGAGGTATTGGAATTTTTTACTTGCAGCTCCCAAATATTCTTACTCTTAGAAGAAATGGCCAAAGGAAGTTTGGCCAAATGCAGCTATTTCTTATATAGGTTATTTCATGGGTCTGATTTTTAATTTGTTGTAGTGACAGATGCTAAGTTATACAGGCATTTTTAAAAATAAAATAAAAATGATAATTGCAAGTGTTGGAGAGTATATCTAGAGAGAACTGCAGACCTGTATATTTAAAGGAGAGGACCTTTAAATATGAGTTCTTTAACTCTGCTCTGGATTTTTGCTCCTGTGGTCTTTTAGTGAGGTGTATTTGCTTTTGAATATGCCTTTGAGGACTCTTGAACAGTAAGAGAGTATAATCAAATCACTTAAGGGTTGGTATGGCTTTTTCTGTGGATTATCTGGATGTGGCTGCAGTAACAGTATTGTTTTCCTCTGGCAAATCACTGCTCTGTGCTGCCATGAAATGCCTGCGCACTTAAACTTTATTGCAAATTTAAATTACATTATTTTGCCGGACAGTAATTCCCTGAAGCATTATATACCAAATCATTAATTGCTGTTTCTAATGTGCACGATCCATTGGAAAACATTAAGCAACACTCACAGTTCCCTTTATTGTTATTGCTCTTTCAATCCCTGAGGCAGCAGATCATATGGAAACTCCTGGGCAATCTCAGACTGACATTCTGTGCTTCTGACAGGGATGGCTTTGGGCTGCAGATGTTCTGGGACCATATGGTATCTGCATATTGTCTTCAAGAATTATTACAAAATAGACTGTTTTGGAGGGGAAAGATAACCTGATCATAAATATTAATCACTGCAGCTGTAGTTTGAATTGCTGTAAAAGTGTCATCGTGGAATTCCATACTTTCCTGTTTTCACTCACTGTATATTTTCCATACTACTTTATAAGTAAAAATCTATATTTCAGAGAATTCATTGGTAACCCTGCAGATTGTCTGTAAACAAGCTGAGCATTTTCTTGACAAGGACATCTGAACTAAGATGCACTGTACACACGGAATGCAATTGTCATCAGATTTAAACCAGTGGCTTTCCCTGAAAAATCCTGTTGTCTTGTTTTGCCTCCAAAACCCCAATAACCCCAACTGGAGGGATGAACACTGCTTTTCTGCCTGACTTCCACTAACACCAGGGCCTCAGTGAAAACCTGCTGCAGTCTCATGATTAAGCCTGAGAGCAAGGTTTTGTTGAATTTGACCTTTTCTATTTTTCCTGCAAGTAAATATATTTCCAGTTCCTTGAGAACATTTGTTTGAACAAGGCTACCTGTTACTGGGTCTGCTGGAGTGATGTGTGGTGCTTGCTTAGGTGTCGCTTTCTTCCTGAGGCCCCTTGAAATCAGTGACCTCCACTGAAGGATTTCTTTCATGCTGTGTCCTGGGGTGACTTTATGATGCTGAATTCTATCCCCATCAGTCTGTTTAGCCCTGTTTTCACCCAAATTTGCCCTAAACCAGGACATGAGGTCAGAGTCGGTGTTTCACAACTCACTCTGCAGATGCCTCTGTTCTGCTGGGCAGGGGCTTGGTTGCAGATCTGGAGCGAGCCAATTTCTGGTGTCCATCAGGGGCAGGAGGAGAGTGGCCCTGACCATCCAGCTTGGATGCAGCATATTCAGTGGCCTGTAAGATTTATCCCCTAGAAGCATAGAGGCAGTATTCCAGGTGGGATCTCAAGAAGGTGGAGTAGCAGAGGAGAGTTAGATCCCCCACCCTGCTGGCCATGCTGCGTTTGATCAGCCCATGAAATGTGGCAAGAACATTTTTCTCTCAGGATTTTTCATGGAGGTGCACAGAGATAAAGAAAGATAAAACAATTTCTATTTCTGCTGCTTGTTTTTCCCATGTGGGATGTGTTTGAAGAATTGTTTAGCTGGGGTAACTGCTTGATTGGATTCTGGTGAGGATTGTTTGAGCCTGATGGCCAATCCAACCCACCTGGGGCTGGACTCTCACAGAGGGTCATGAGTTGTGAGTGAATTAGATATGGTAATTAGACAAAGTAGGTATGTAGTTTTAATATCTTCCTTTATATAGTATATTCATTTATTATAGTATAGTTATAATAAAGAAATCATTCAGCCTTCTGAACTGGAGTCAGACATCATTATTTCTTCCCACCAGGTTCATCTGCATTTGCAATACAGGACAAATTGGTCTTTGCTTGTAATGGACTTCTGGGCCTTCAGTGCTGATTTTAAACTCAGGCTTTTGGCTTAGGAACAAGTAAAAAGATTGGGGAGAGGGTTTAAATCCTTCAGTGTAGCTGATCAAATTTTCTAAATAATCTTCTTTTGATTTTGCTTTTAATTTGTGGCATTAAATAATGGCTCTGTGTGGCTGCTTGTAGAGAACTGTCTGCATATTCTATAGTGCTGATCAAATAAACCTCAGGTGTTCTGTTGGAATGATGTTCCTGATGGCAGAGCACTTGATTGCTGCCTCACACCGAGGGTGGTAAAAGCACTTTTGAGACCTTGTGCCTTCTCAGTGATATTTTGGTAGAAATGCTGTGGTACTCTGGGCACAGTTGCTGTGAGCGGATTAGGAGAGATTTTGATGCTGAATGTCTGCAGGATCTCCTGTACGTTCATAACATACAAAAAGAGAGTGTCGATAAATTGTACAGGAAATTCTTCAGAAAATTATTTGACATATTTGAGAATTATAATTTGAAATTTATTTGACATATTTGAGGCAGTGAGCTCAGATTAAACTGCAGGAATTAAGAACAGGAGCAAGGCTAAACCAGGGCAGAGTCTAAATGCCTGTCCCACTGCAAGGTAGGGACACATGCACTGGGCTGAATGTTTTGCAAGTACTGCTTTAAATCACTGATTTTCTTTAAAACACTTAAAAGCTAAAAGACTGTGTGTCTAAGAAACTAGAATTATTTAAATTGTGCCATTAAAAAATCTGAAGATATTTTAAATTACTTCAAAAGATTTAGCACAGAATAAGCAAAGTAGCAGGAGAGAATTCTTCTCTGGGAGGAGGACAAGCAAATCAATCATGGGTTTCCTGTTCCCTGCCATTAGTTTTATATGGCAAATATAAGTGTGGTGACAAACACAGGGATACTGATAGAGCAGGGTGCAGAGTCCAGAACACCTCTAGTGTCATGAGTATTTTCTCATTGTAATTCCCCTCCTTATTGATGTACCAGGTTGCCCTGATTTTTTCTGTCTGAAACTACTGTCATTTTGCATCTCTGCTAATTGGACTTCTGCCCGTTCACATGAGTCACAATTGCAATGCACAAATGATGGATGAAGTACTTTAAGTGTTAAGAAACTATACTTTATGTTTAACAAAGCACAAATATATTTATCACAACCCTTCCTAGGAAGATGCAGTTTAATGGGCTTCACCAAAGCTGCAAATTCAGCTCAGAGCTGGCTCAGCACCTTGTGCAATATGAGCCTCTCACTGCAGTTCTACTGCTTTGCAATTTGCCTCCTTGTTATTTATGTTCTTTC
The DNA here is from genome assembly GCA_003676055.1 of Chloebia gouldiae. Lineage (NCBI taxonomy): Eukaryota > Metazoa > Chordata > Aves > Passeriformes > Passeridae > Chloebia > Chloebia gouldiae. Next base: position 675,621 of record QUSF01000109.1, read on the forward strand.
ATCTTGACCTCATCCTTTTTTTGTGAATGCTAACAAGGCAATAATTGAGGCAGTCCTGCCCTGGACCAAGTACTGATCTCTGTTTTTACTGTTGATTAACAGAGAAATGTAAAGTGTGTGTATGAATATGTTGAGTATTTTATTCTTCAATTTCTGCATTGTGCTACATTACACTTTTTCCTATGTGATGAGCTGTGAAAGTTCAGGTGTTGGATTATCTGCTGTAGTGATTGTACTGAGACAGGGTCAGAATCCTCAACACATGCAGCTTCATCACAGATGGACCCTGGATTCCTATTTGGGCACACAAATACTTGTGAAGGGGAAAAAAGAAATTTCTTGGAGTCTTGGAATAATCAAGCTTTTTGGAATGATTAAACATAAAAAACCTGTGCACGTCCCCTCTTTCTCCCCAAAATAACTGCTTGTTTTTAGCAGTAAGAGTGAGTTTGGAGGATACATAGGGTTTTTTGAAAATGCAGTGTTTCAAAATGTGATTTAAATGTGATATAGAGTATTGAAAGAACAAACAGAGTCCAAACTTTTTCCTTACCACAGGTCCACTGGTTAAATTGCAAAAGGCCCCCTCTATGATGGGAAAAATTATTTTTATCAAAATAAAAGGGTGAAGAGGGTGAAGTTGCAGGATGAGGCAACTGGTTCAGGTCAGATACTCTGTGAATATAAACTTCCCCTTAGGAGTTTTCCTTTCACTGGGGTTTTTAATGTCAGTCTCCAGACTGCTTAGCAAGAGAGGAATTTACTGGAGTCTTTCAGATGGAGTGCTAATTTCAAGGAGCTCACCCTGCCACAAGGGCAGGTTTCTGGGATGAAATCCTGCAATTTTGCCCTGGTGGCAGCTCCAGGGTGCACTGATTCTGTCAGCTCATCTGTTGGACCCTGGTGGTTGAGTAGAGTGAGACAAACAGAGAGCTCTGATCCAAAACTGAGTTGTTTGCTGGATTTGCCAGTTTTCAACTAGTGTTCCCACAAGAATATGCTGGAATAAATTAAGATGGAACTTCTGGAATAAATTAAATTTGTGCATGAGCTATTGTATTTGAGATTGGATGAGGGGAAAGAATATGGCTTGAAAGTTCAAGAATCTTTTTCCTTTATCCCTGAAGGCTTGCTCCACTGTTGAGGATTCTTTGGAGGCCACTGGAAAGTGCCCTCATATGTACAAAAAATTGTTCTGTGGAGTCATGGTGGAGAATGAGAGGATCATGGGCAGGAAAGCAAAGATCAGAAGTGGAATCTACTTTTTTAAACCTGCAGTGGGATGGGATGTGCTCATTAACATGTGTCATTGTGATGATGAGTGGGTGATGGACTCTGAGGTTTCTTCTACCAATTCCAATATACATTTTCTGAATACTGACATTTATTAGCAGCTTTTCCCTGACACTCTGGAATTTCTCTTTTCGATATTTTATTTTAAGTGAAAGTATTTTTAGAGACTTGGTGGTTTTAGGGTGATCAGCTTTTTGGTACAAATCAGGATTCAATTTTTAACCTAGGTAACTGAGTTATTCTTGGTAACTAACTGAAAACTAAACCAAATTTACTTTGGACATGGAAGCAAGAGGAGACCAAAGGAATGGATTGCAAAGCAAACCAAGTGGTGAGTCCTGGTTCAGTAAAGGATTGCCCAGAGATGTGCAGAAATCCTTTGTACCATCCTGCACTCCTATCTAATCACATTGGACTACATTTGAGGAAAAAATTTAGTTTATATATTGCACTAGGACACGAAATAACGCATGCACACCTCTAAAATCAAAAGAGCAAAAGGAAGCAACTTTTATTTCTGACTCCACAATATATAGAATTCCAAAAGTGGCAGTAGATTGGAGGATGAAATTGCCACCTCTCCAACCACACTGGTTAAACCAACAGTCCATCAATTCTCTCCTCCCACAAAGAAGAATGCAAAACAATCATTATTTGCATGAACATGTGTGAGAAACTCCAGTAGGAATATATAAACATCAGAAGGCATAGAAAACTTTTAAAGGAACTTTAAAACTTTTAAAAGAACAGGGCGACATTTACATTCAAGTAATTTCTAACTTTGGGATGTACTGAGATTATGTAATATTTTGTTATCCCTCTGATTGTGACATTTCCTAGAGGTGAGTGAAGTAAAGCACAAGGAGGGTAAATGAATTCTTACCAGAAGAAGCTCAGTGCAGTGTAACTCAGTGTAGGAACCCAGACCCTCTCCCTGGGTGCTCAGAGTACCTCTGAGGACAATTTACCTGTCATCTCTTGTTCTAAAGCTGATCAGTAGGAATGAAAATGACAACTCAGCTGGGCAGGCCCAGTGTCACTGCTGGGTTCATTTAAACTCCCAGGCATCCGGCTCTTCCTGCAGAGTGACACTGAGCAGCAACTCAAACACTTGAAGGGAAAGCAGGCTCAGGAGCAAAGCTGAGTGTGTGGAACAGCCACATCAAGGACCTGTTGTGAGAAGAATGATGTGGTAGCACAAACCACCCAGCACCTCGTGTGGGGCTGTAACTGCACAGAAAAAGGGTGGATGTGAGCCAGGATTATTGCTGAGAGCTGAGGGACAGAACAAGAAAAATGTCATCTTCTTTTAGTCTGTAACTGGCCATAGTAATTGGCCTAATAATGCTATCCTACAGTTATTTATGTGCAGCAGTTCTGAGCTGGATTTCATTTATTTATATGCTGTAGAGACAAAGATAAGAGAGAACCCATATGCATTTTTGATAGATACCATATGACTCTGGTTCTCATCCCCCAAATTCTTCCCATTCCCCTCATCTTTTATAGGAGCAAGAAATAATAGCAGATGTATTTCTTTGCATAGTTTTAAATTTTGAGGTTTTAGCCCACTGCTGTTCCATCTGCTTGTTACCATGAACTATGAGAGCAGTGAATTTTCTTGACACTGTTTAGGATATTCTAAAAAGGGAGAGCAGCTAGGGAAAATTAATAATTGAAAGACATGAAACACAAAGCAAATGTGCTTTCCTCCAAATCCCAAGTGTGGATCTTGGGTGCTCCTGTGCCTGAGTGCAGTGTCAGTAGAGACATCCCTCCAAGAGGTGTGCAGGAAAGAGGATGGACAGACTGACTGTGCACCTGACTGCAGGAAGATGTGCTTAATATGGGACTTTCTGTGGTCCATTCAAGCTGGCCATGGCATCATATATTCCAAATAAGCATCCCAGTACCTGGAGCTTGGTTTTGTATCTATTACTCCATAAGAAGCAGTAATAAAATGCATGTAAGTCCCAATCTGAGGGGAAATCCAATTCAAATTATGGATTCGGTGTGGGAACTGGCCTGGGATGAGAATTTTGGCCTTTCTGCTTGCAGCTCCTTTCAGGATTCTGTTTATGTCTTATGTTTGTCACCATATCTAGTGGGTAAGGACTGGCTGAAATCAAAGACAGATTAGCAGGAGGGTCACAATCCCATCCTTTCCTATAGGAAAGGCAGAGTTTAGCCACTCAGACTTTTGCTGTCCAACGTGGCCTCAGTCTGGTCAAAGGGCACAATCCCAGTTTCATCAAACTCTCTCCATCCACTTTGGGTCAGACCCTGCTCAGACAAAGCCAAACTGACACAGGTAGTTATTTACTGGTTTACCAAATAATTGACATTACAATAATTGACATTGCAATAATTGACATTGCAATAGCGGGAAAGAGCTGGTGTTTCACCTGAGCTGAGCTTGTGAATTCTGACTTTCTAACTTCCATCTGATCAAGAAATTGTCCTCCTTGAGCCACTGCCTGTGACATTCTGTTGGAACAGGAAAACACATCTGCAGGCATTCCAGCACCGTTGTGTGTAGGGCAGGCAAATGCAAAGATGATTCCATACCTTTGTTATGCAGATATTTTCCCTTTTTGCCCAGTTTTGGAGGGATTTGGGAAGCTGTGACATAACTGCTCAGTGGCAGTTTGCACCCTTTTAAAAATAACTTCAACATAGTAATTTTATCAACATTCTAATACTTAGAATTGTCATCTGCACTTGGAAAATGCCTCTAATTGATAAGAGGGAAGCACTAGGAATTTATGTAGGTGAGAATCTGCTGGGCCCTTTATGAGTGTTTAAAAATATACTTAAAATTAAAATACTTTGTAAGCTATTTCCTAACATTAAAAAAAAATCATAGAGTGGCTAGCACTACCAATAAGTAAAAAAAAGTTTTTTGATTGGTGATATTTTTAAAATGTAATTTTATAGACCAGTGGAGTAATAGGAGTTTTTTAATATTTTGTGAGGGAAAAAAAGTTTGTCATTGGATACCTTGGTATGTTAGGTATGATTAGAGGTTTTCTGTAGCAATTTTTATACATATAATGTAGCAATGGTTAAAGAAAACATTTTATCTAATAATACAGTGTGTATATATAGATATAATTTTTTATACATATGGTTTTCATATACAAATATTAACATGAAGCATCTTTCCAAAACTGAAATAATCTGTAGCCAGAGTACAGAAAATGGAGTTTTCTGAATGGCTGCAGCCCTGGAGCTCAGGAGGGGCTGTGGCTGTGGCCAAGGGGACTTTGGCCAGGCCCTCGGGCTGGTGCCAGGTGTGTGCAAGTGCAGAACTTTCCCCACAGTCCAGAGCCCAGGGAAATCACTGACAGTGCTGGGCAAGCTCCTCTGGGGCATCACCCACCCCAGGAGTGGATTTCAGTGTTCACCCTTCTCTCTGGCTCTCTTCCCAGGGATGTGAAAAGGAGTTTTGTCTGATTTAGGACTGCTGAGCACTGGAGGATTTCTCTCTGCTCCAGCCAAGAACATTTTGTGGGCCTGCTGAAATTGCTCTGTATTGGCAGCCTGATTTACATTTTATTTTCCTCCAAAACACAAATCCTGAGTTAGGAAGGGCTGAAAGAATGTAATGTCTAGGAGCACATTGCCAAACAACACCACTGATATTTAATGACACAGCCTTTGGAATTTCTTTTTTAGCTTGCTTTTTCCTATCACTGTCTTAGAGCACAGAAAGCAGGTAACCTTTCCTTTGCTGAGGTGGAGCCACAGACTGAACCTAATAAATACCTGAACCACAGGCAATGGGGCTGCTGGCAGTGCCCCAGCCAGGTACAGCCCATTCCAGGGTAAAAGGGCCACTGGAAACCAGTCTGTGCTGCTGAGGAGTCACAGAAAGATGTTAGTGCCCACCCATCCTGGGACTGGGGGAAGCTGGCATGTTTTCCTCCTTTTTGTTACAATGCTTTAAGGTACCTGAAATGCCAAAGCAGCAGCAGCTGTGGATGGGCAGGGGTTGAATTGGTGCAGTGAAAGTGATGCTTTGAGAATGCTGCCCTAGAACAGAGACTAAACACAGTAAAGAATAAAGCAGGAATTTATTAAAAGGATCTCCTCCATGGATCCACCTTGGGCAGCACAGGAGCCCAGCCAGGGCTGCACCCAAGATGACCCAAGATGGTCACAAAAGGCGCGACCGCTCACGGGGTCTCTCGCTTTGATCAGTTCTGCTCCATTTGCACATTGGAGTTCATTGTCCAATTCCAGCTTTAGCCCATAGAGTCCCATCCTGCTTGTTTTTCTCTCTTCAGCCCACGTTGTTTGTGCTCTTGGGCCTGAGATTTGGATCATTTGTCCCTGGTTCCCAGCTAGAGAAGGAATTGTTTTGTCTCCCTGCTCTGTGCAGAGAGCTCACCATGCCCTAATATGAAGCCCAGAGCCACACACTAAAGCAGCACAGAATCTGAAAAATATAAAAGCTAAACCTGAGGCATTGAAAGCATTTACTGAAGGGAAACTTCCAGTGGCTGCCTGAGAAATGTTTGTTCATCTTACAGGACAGGAACAATGATTACATCTGAGCATCATAAGAACTCAGAGCTGCTTCGTAGATTAAAGGGCAAATCCCCCAAAACATGCAGAAACAGGCACTTGACAGGGTGTCTGCAGACCACCTAGTCTGGGTAATTTTGAGGAGACAATTGTTTCAGTAAGGACAGCTGTGGGTTTGAACATTTATCTGAGACTTGTTTCTAATCTGCAGCATTTGCAGCAAATCAGTTTGGATTTTTCAAGTGTTTTAAGACAGTGCTTCTTTGTAACATCTGTTAGGATACCACCCATGCATTAATAAGCTTTGCAGAGCTGTGGGAATGTAGAAGACCTCCAGAATACGTTTCCAGTTGCCAAACTCTGAATTATGGAAATCATTGTCAATGTGGGGAGTTTTGAGTTCATTAAGAGTTGAATTTTCAGCGGAAGCAAAGGGGATTCAGGCTTGTAGTAATCTGAAGCTCATTTTTGTTAATTCCCCATCAGTAGGTAAAAGTTTCAGAAGATCATAAGTACTATGCACCTGGCTCATTGCTAAAACCTTTTTGTGTTAAGTGAGATCTGTAAAATTCCCAGTTCAGTAAAATATTGAAGTATATACTGAAGTCAATCCTGTTAAATCCAGCAATTAATTCAATGCCAGTGAGTTTTGAGAACATACCTAAAGCTAAAACATGCCCTTACCTTCTTTGTGAGACAAGTGCTTCATTCTCTGAAGTTTTCCTGTGACTCAAGAGCAGAGCTGTGGTCTGCATTATTTTATCTGGACATGTTTGGTCTCCTCCAAATGCTGCTCCAGCCTCTCAAGAAAACTGTCCATCCCCCCCAGCACAGGTGTTATGATCTGGTTCTGCATCAAAGTGCTCCAGGAGTCAGGAAACCACATCAGTGCTTTGTTTGGCATAAATGCTGAAACAAGAAAGCCACAAAGCTGGTCCTGAGAAGAAATGGGAGGGCTTTAGTGATGTTCTTGAACATCCTATGAGCAGGCTTGCTCCAGTTACTGAAATGCCAGACTGGAAGGCAAGGTAACAGAGGTACCACAATAATTGTAACCCATGGCAGGAGGCCCATCCATTTGCCAGCAGAATTAATGCAAATAACTTAATTTATATGTATTGACTTACAAGTTCAGCCAGAAATGCAACTCCGACCATGCCAGTAGTACTCTGGATTCCTCCCCTGGACGTGGCTCAAAGGAACCCTCTCAGCTCTCAGATGGTGGTGCTGCCCTTCAAGTCTGTGTTTTAGTCTGTGTTAGAGTAAGGACACAACTGAAAGCTGTTGAAATTCAGCCTTTTCCTGAATTATTTGCTGTCCTGAATTTTAAAAATGAATGTTTCACTTTATCAGCGTTGCCTCAGAGAAATGCTGCCTTCAGCCTTCTTGCCTTTTATGTTCTGGGTGCTGCATTATGTCCCTGAGCCATTTTTGTTCCTGCTCCTTCACTCACCTTGTCTGCTTGAAGAGGTTTTGCCTGATTCTGTGGGAGCCAGCACGAAAACCTCTGATTTTGAGTATTTCAATGTGCTACAAAGTACAATAAATGATACAAATATCACCTAAAGAGGGGGGAGTGAAAGATGAACCATAAAGTCAGCTTCTTAATCTTCTAATTGGATTTTATTACAGCTATAATGGGGAAATTTCAGTTAAAAGTCTCTTGTCAGAAAATAGTTAGTGTAGGTTATACCTGCATAGGAAACAGTCTTGGTCAAAGGCAAATCAGGAATTGCTCTGAAAAAGTGGTTGTTTGCTCAAAGCTCCCTTCCATTTAGGATGACCAGAATTTAGTCTAATGAGAAATAAAGAGAATGAATTCACAAATGTTGCTGCTCTATTAATTGATGTTTTTTGAAAAGAGCAAAAAAAAAAACAGTTCTGGAGTGTCTATGGGAATTAATTTCATTAACCACATTTCAGAACCAGGCATCTTTTAAGAGGCAAATTCTCCTCCTACCCCTTAAACCCCAAAACTTGGATTGAACTGATGTTTTGTATTGAAACTCCTGGATAAATCCCTGTATAGCACAGCCAAAAGTCATCTTAGGTCTTGTCTCATCCCCTGGTGTATTGCAGCTGCCTCTGGCAGTGGGATTTTATTGCTGGTCATACCTGAAGCATTTATATCATTTTAATTTGACCCCTTGAGCACTCAGAGAAGTATAACTCGTATTTTTTTGCAATTTGCTACCTTCTTTTGCTGTTTTATATAGAAGAAAGAAAACATGGACTGATTCAAGGTCATGGAATATTTATCCATGCTTTCTGTAGCACTCTGAAAATACTTTTTTGGATTTCTTTGTCTAGGGATTGTAGAGGAGCTGAAAAGTTGGGCATCTGCTGAAGGATGCACTCGAAGGCAGCAAGAGCTGAGTGCTGATGTCCCTAAGAGGCTCTGGAACCCTGAACTGTGTGAAACTGTGTTAAATGTTGTCTTTGATATATCCAGAGTGATATGAAGGATTGGCTTTACCTCTGAGTAGACAGAAACTGAGCTTGGTGAGAGATTTAACTACTGTTGATAATACACTGCCTGTCTTAAGGCACTCCTTATAAAGGGACATTTATAGATTTTAGCTTGATGCCCACAAGCTTTAGGAAATGATTTCTGAATGTCACATTCAATAAGTTCTTTTTGCAGTGCTAGGGCTCAAATTACCAGCCATTGTTGTAGTCCAATTGTCTGAACAATTGAATGTGCTTTAAAATAACTTTAAAAATATATAAATATAATTTTCTGACGTTTAAGCTTAAATAAGAGCTCTCTTGCATGACAAGTTTCATTCTGGAGTGAATTTTTACTGCCGAGTTATAAACCCCTGGAGCAGCAGTTTCTAATAAAAATGCTGCCAGACCCATAATGATAACAGCACAGTAGTGCTGCTGTAATAAAGAGAAAAAGGGAATCATCAGACTTGCTGCTTAAATTATTTTTTTTATATAGTAGGCCTTTGAGAGAGGATCCAATGCTGATGATATTCATGGAGTACTACTAAGAGCTATAAAATTGTTGACAAATATATGGTCCTTCTACAGAATACCAAAAAATGAGATATTTTTCATTTGGCAGTTCAAGAGTTGCTGGTGACAAAGGAGCTGGTGAACATTAAGTCTTGAAATTATTTATTATGAATACCACATCTTACAAAAAAAAAAAAAAAAGAGCAGAAGCAATATTAGAAAGCATCTGAGTGGAAAAACTGATTATTTTGTTATTCAGTGCCTGCGTTGCAGGACATTTTTTATGTTAGTTATCTGTAGCACTGCACACTGTTCAGAGAAACTGCTTTTTCTGTGTTGAAAAGTTGTTTATAGGGCACAGTGCTTATCTGATGGCAGTGAGTCGAAGTGGTGTTTGTTAGGCTTAGGCAGATATGGTGAGGTTATTTGGATCCCTTCGGGGTTTGTGTGTTTAGCACTGCCCAAACCTCCCAGGAAGGGGGAGGCAGCAGGGGAGAGGCTTCCAGGGGAGGCAGGGAGGGGTGGAGAGCCCCAGTGCTGCCAAACCCCAGCACACAGGAGCAGCTCTCCAGGGGGATGTGCAGGCACAGCTTGTTTGGGATGGGCCCAGCCTCATCCCCAGTGGGCAGAGCTGTGAGCAGCAGCTGAGCAGCACTGACAGCAATGAGCCATGGAGTGCCCAGGGGCACTGAGCAACCACCAAAGGGAGCAGAGGGCACACAGGGGCACTGCTTGAACGTGAGGGGATAAAAGGCTGGGCTAAAGAACAACAGGAGCAGCCCCTTGCAGCCCTCTGAAGTGGTGTAACTCTGTATGGGAGAATGCTTAAAGCCTTCTGGAATTGCATGGTGACACTCTGTGTTGTGGCTGTCTCAACTGTGACATTCCAAGAGGATTAGAATTGGTGGAAAAGACTGCAGGTGAGCTTGGGGTTTCAGAGCAATTGCACCTAAAACTCTCCCTTGACCTCACAGTTGACATTGTGAAATTTTTCCAGCTCAAACTGAGAAACTCCAGCACCATGCCATGAGTGCATTTATTTGGGATGGAAACTGGAGGAGGTGATTGTTGGTACCATTCATTCTGTTTTCAGAGAACCCTTCCAAAGCCTGAATGCTGGAGTTTTCACTGAATTTACATGGCTAACAGAGCAGGTCCAGGGCTGACCCTTTCACATGTGGAAACATGATTTGGGGTGTTGAGGTGCCAGGTCTGGTTCAGTGACATCACAGGGAGCAATATCTCTGCAAGCAGGATAATACACAGCCTTGCAGTTGCTTTTCCAAGGTTGATGGGAAGTCATCTATTGAAATAAATCACACAAGACTCCATTTTCTTCATGGTAGAAAAAGGCCATTCTTTATTCACACAACTCCTTTTTATACAGTTTTACAGACCTCATGTGCAACTCCAATTGGTTAGCAGTTTTCTTGCCAATTACTTTATTGGTTAGTAAAAGGTATTTTACTTGTACATCAAATCTTTCTACTCTTAAATTGTTTACATTTTTTCTTCGCTGGTTCTCCTGGGGTAGATTTCATGTTTCTGTAGCTGCTAGTTGTTTTTCACCCAGGAATAGACTGTTGTGTTAAGGAGCTGTTCACACCAGGATTGTTCTCACATGGGAACTTGCAAAGTGCTAGCTTGACAAGGCCAGCCACTGATCTAACAGGGCAGGTCAGATTTTATGAGGCCTTTCTTTATAATTTTTCCACCTCATTGCAACAGTCATGCACTCTGAACTGCCTGCCCAGTGCCTCCAAGCCCCCCAGCTCTGCCTTTGGAGGGGCTGGAGGTTGGTGCCAGGGGCTGCTGGGTCTGTAGCTGCAGCTCTGGGTGCCTCCCTCTCTTCTGCAGGGCCGGGTGTCTGCCTTTCCAAATGGAAATCAGAGGGTTTGGTGAAGATGGGGGGTAGTGCTGTGGGCACAGAGCTTCAGAGGAAGGCAGCTGGTGGGGTGTGGGTGTGAGGAGGTCCAGGAGTGCCTCAAGGGACACACAAGAGCAGTAGAAGGCATTGCAGTCACACCCTGGAGGGAAGTTCCTGGCTCTGAAGTTCTTTTCGTACCCTTGAAAGGGAGCTACAGCACTCAGATTTTGTTTGGTGCCAGGTTTCTCAAAGCCCATCACTAAAAGTGCACGGGCTTGCTCAGATCTTCTCCTTTGGGAAATGCATAGGAGGTACAACAATGGTTTAACTCTGAAATGGCATCCTCAAAACTGCCCTGGGAAGCAAACCTGCTGTTTCCAGAGATGTGGCTGCTCAGTGCTGATGTGAATATCACCAACTTTGTCTGAAATAAGAGCAGAGCATCTTTCTGAGTGCTTATTTTTGAATGCTTCAAAATCAACCTGACATCAAACTTGTCCATTTTGCGTTTGGTTTTCTTTTTTTTCATTTTGCCATTTGTTGTGGGTACCTGAACAGCAGAACTAGACCTGTTATTTCTGTCTGCCTAGGCAGATCTGGATGTCTGAGCCATATAGAATCTAGATATCTTGCAAGAATTTAAAGTAAAAATTTGCTGTCTTCTCTAGCTGCTTCTGGTCTTAAAGGATTATTGGCATTATTGAGTGTTTTTTCTTAGGTATTTCCTGTATACAACAGCACTGTCCAAGGAATGCATTCAGGATTGTACAGCCACAGCTTCTTATAAGTTTGCAGAATCAAACACTTGTTTGGAGGTCCTGCTTTCTATGATAATGCCCAGTCTGTCTTCAGGTTTTCTGTCTGCAGAGTACCAGAAGTACTCTGAGTAAATCTGGTAAAAAAAAAAAATGCTGAACCGAGTGCTCAGTGCTTGTGGAGATTGTCTAGATGTTGGTTTCCAGCCAGGCCAGTAGCTGAAAGGCTTTATTAATGTTCAGAGTTGGTGGTTTCCTGCAATAAAAATAAAGAGCAGGTTGCTTAATGGGCAAAATAAACCTTATTTTAATTACAGCAAGTCTGGCTGCCAACATGCTTTAAGTATAATTATTTTTAGTTTAAATATTCCCCCTTGGTATGCCAGGTCCATTTCCTTCTCTGTCTTATTCCATTGCCTGACTTAGATCTAATAGACCACAGGACTTGTGGGAGTGTTGTTGGTTACAGAATGAGTGAGCTGTGAGAAGAGAGCACAGGGCTGTGAAATGTAAGGGCAGAGCTGAGCAGAGTTCTTGGCTGAGGGGCCACACCTGATCTGGGCCTTAAGTACAGAGGAGCAGCATGTCCAGGTGTACTGGAACAGAGACTGTGGAGTCTGAGCCTTTTTGTACATTATGGACATCTGAATTTAAGGTCTGCTGTTGAACTCAGTTTATTTATGTATTTATTTGATGTATTAACTCTGGGTAATTTCCTATGGAAGGGAAAAAATAAGGCTTTGAAATTCAAGGCAAAATCTTTGACAAAGGTGTCCTGAGAACTGTTTTCTAATACTGGAAAAGGGGGACACTTTACAGAGTACCTTCAAGCCCATTGTATATTTACATTAAAAATATAGTGGTTTGGGTTTGGGGGTTTTATGTTGGAATTTTTCTTATAGCACAGGCTCATTTGGCAATTAGCAATTCCACTAACAATTCTACCAATGGGTTTGGTACTAGTAATGAGTCTAAAGGGATACAGGAATCTTGTTATGTCTTGGTCTTCTCTAAGGATTGCTGAAATACATTTCTGTTGGAATGCCCCTGAGCTTTATTTCCTCTCTGGCTCAATTGTCAAATGTACACAAGGGGGAGCCTGAGATGGAACATCCATTTCTGGGCACCTCATTCCATCCATCATCAGTCTGGAACAAAGATACAAGGCCAGGGTAAAAATAATCATCAGAAATATTTGCTCAAAGAATGGAAAAGGCAAATATAGAGGAAAAAAGACCCAAAACAAACCTGGTGAGAAGCAGCCTTGGTCTCTCTGAACCCCCATCTCTGCACATGCCCTGTCCACTCCAAGGACTGGCCCATGGGAGCATGGGGCTTTCTGTGTCACAGCACCAAACACTGACCCAGACAGCTCAGTCCGAGTCTTCAGCCTTGAAGCCTGAAAGTTTTCATCCTTCTGTGGTGAAGGAGGAAGACCTGAGGGGTAGCTCAGCATCCCATCTAGCTTGCCTGACATCCTGAAGTAGGCAATTAGAGATAATTCACCTTAGCAAACTGCTCCTCCTAAATGATGCATTTTCAACCCACTGGAAATTCTCATGCAGCAGTGTTTGTCCTTCTGAAGTTCATTAGTGGTAGAACTATCTGTAGAAATTTGCACTTCAACTCATACCAAGTTCCAGAGGAAGGCTGCTCTATCTTGTGCCTGGCAGGCAGCCAGACAGATGAAAACAAAACCTGCTTCTCTCTGCAGAGGAGCCTTTAGTGGCATGAGCACACACAGGCAGTTCTGAGTGCAGGGAGATGATGCAATCTAACACAAACAGCCATAGCTGCAGTCCTGAAATCTTGCACTTTTCCTTGCTTTAATTGTAGCAATTACATGGGCGATGAAAAGGAGGAAAAAAATCAGTTTTTCATGAGAAGGTACCATCAGATGCATATGTGCAGTCTGCTCAGCAGATTCCTATCTCTGAAAGCTCTCCTGCATGTGAAAATCTCTTACTGTGTTGCAGGACTTAGCTTTACTATACCACCAAAATTCATTCCAGACCACCCTCAGAGGTAGTGATATGCACAGTATTTCAATTTAAGAACACACAAATGGCCTCCAAAAAGTGAGAAACCAACTAATTAAAAGCAAAAGTAGATGCTTGCCATGTGTTTGCAATCAAGGCCTCAAATGGGGAAGAGTAATTCAGGGTCAAACTCTGGTCAGTCATACAGGACTTGACTGTGTGAAAGCAGCACCTGTGTGTCAGGGAGGGGATTGCCACTTGGGGGCTTGGAGAGTTAATGTGGACAGTCAGAGGTAACTGATAGTCCCGTTTCTGAGGTTCTATTTTCCCTCTGGATTTTAATCCTGCACCTCTTTACTCAACTGAGTAGAAGAAGGAGATGGTGTGTTGTGACTAAAACATCACAGAATAACCAGCTTGGAAGAGACCTTAAATATTGAGTCCAGCCCAGCCCCAACACCTCAACTAAACCCTGGCACCCAGTGCCACACCCAGGCTTTGTTAAACACACCCAGGGATGGTGACTCCACCACCTCCCTGTGCAGACCATGCCAAAACTTTCTTTACCACTCTTTCAGTGAAAAATTTTTTCCTAATATCCAACCTATGTTTCCCTTGATGCAGCTCGAGATTTGAGTCAAATAATTATTTCTTTGGACCTGCCTGATGTGCCTGAGCATGACCTCGAACCTGTCAGCCAAGTTCAGTTCCCTGGATGGCTCTTGCTTCCCAAACTGCTGATAAAGTGCAGGAAGGAGCCATGTCCATTTTCCTGGCCTTCTGTGCCTGTTGTCCAACATGCAGTGCAGATCTCCAGCTCGAGCTGTACATGGGTATCCAAGGGGTATTTCCAGCAACTTCCAAGTATTCAGCAGTATCAGTTTTTCTAGAAGATGACTTTTAGGGGAAGGTGACAGCTCCAGCTCTGGGTTTTTCTGCCAGTCTGGTTTCTCACAGGAAGCTTAAGCCAAAGTTAAAGTAATTTTATCCTACTTGCTCGGTGGAAAGTTGTAAGCTGCATTCAGTGAATTTTTCATTTACTACCATGAATTTCACATTTATTACCTTAAATTTAATCTGTCAGTTTTTTAGCCCTGTTAAGTCTGCTCTGCAATGTTATTCCAGAGTTGTGCAAGATGATGTCTTATTTACCACCTGGAGCAACTTAGTATGAGCAAACTGTTTTGTTCACATTGCTTTGTAGGACTTTTATAAAGTTTTGAAGGACCTGGACATATATCAGTCTCTGTCCTTTTGGAGAACTTCTGGTGATGTCCCTGCTGCAAAAGATAACTGGTTCCTGCTCAGTTTTGTGCCTCTTGGGCAATTATTTATCCATGTGAGACCCTTGCTTCTGAATATATGGCTGCTTAATTTCCTTAAAAACTGCTGCTAGGTGGACCTTGCTGAGTGCTTTTGGAAATTCCAAGTGTACTGTAGGAAGTTGATTTCACTTTTGTTCTTGTCCTGTTCAGAGAATTTCAATAGGGCTGTGAAGCTTGACTTCCATCTATAAAGCTGTTTATTTTTCCCCAAATTTGTTTTTTCCCAAATGCTACACTTGTTTGTGTGTCAAAAAATTATTTATTTATTCTGTATCTAGTTGCCTTAGAAAACCACTGAGCTTACTGGTTTCCCTGATTTTCCAGGAATCATCTCCACTTCCAGCACCAGGGTGATTTTGATTAAGAGGCTACACATCACAGCTGAGAGTCAGAAACCTTCCATTCTTAGTTCTTTAGAGCTCCTGCCTTAAATCCTCTTCTCCAGTGATTTATTGGTTTTGCCTTCATCTGCCTTTATAATATCTTTTACTCACAATTCAATCTTGGAACAATCCTGAGATAGCCTAAAACATTAGTCCTGGCCTTGGAAGCTTGGAATCATCCCAGTGAGCTGCTCCCCCCTGACCTACACCTGGTCCAAGCCCTCTACAAATGCTGCTTAGAATGAACAAAACATGGACATCACTCTGCAGGAATGAGAGGGGCAGGTGTAGGACCTCACCTCATGGGAGCAGATGCTCAGAATAAACAGCTCAGCCTTTGAGAACCTGCTATTAGTTTTAACCTGTGGCAGCCAAAATCATGTTTGAGGCCACGATTTCAGGCGAGTCAAAAAACTCAACAAAATCAAATCACTTCACAGAGCAGGTAGAGACTTAATTTGCATCTCTGGTGCTTTCATAACAGGATATTCCATTGGGACAAAAATATTGAGTCTCATTGAATCTTTCATGTGTGGACAGTGCTTAAATAATTGATAAATCCTATCCTTTGTTGTAGACTTACTATTTTTCCATGTTTTTGTACCTTCCATTGAAGGAAGCAACATTAATCAGAAGTTAAAAGTTTAAGTTATCTCTTCCTAAAGGCTCAAGGGAAATGAAAACAGACTGAGAATTTCTTAGCAGCTGAGGAAGAATTCCCTGAACACTGTGACATGACAAATTACTGGCTCTCTGCCATATGGGGAAGGAGAACATTCCTGGATAGGGATCACCAGTGCACAAAAGAGAAGGGTGACTTATTCCTCCTTTAGAATTATCAAAAAAGGCAGGTGGGGAGGCACAATCATGCTATGCCCATAAAAAAAATTGCACAGGAGAAATTGAATCCTGAAAGTTTTGTTACCAGTACTAAAGGAAGAAGCAAATAGAATGAGGGAAGTGGCCTGTAATCTAATTAAGGGGGTGGAGGGGAAAGTCTTAAATAAACACGTGGAGGTATTGAATTTACTCCACTAAAACATGCATTTTTAGAGAGTTTTTGGTAAGTATTTTTTCTTTGAACATGGAGCTCTTCATCCTTTTTATTTACTTCCTAACGTGGGAGAAGTCACTCCACCTACTGAGACGAGGGTTTCCCTCATTCCCCTGCTCTCAGCTATTCAAGGATGACACCAGGTTAAAGTATGAAGGGACATGACCAAAATTTGTGCCATCAAGACTCCTTAACAGGAGATTGGGGTTTTAACTAACTGACTAATGACTGGGGTTTTAACTGACTGACTAATGATTGGGGTATTAACTGACTGGCAAACTATTGGGGTTTTAACTACTGTGATAGGAAGAGATTTAGCTGCCACAGGCACAAAGAGCAGGTTTGCTGGGGTGCTTGCAGGGCAGGAGATGCTGTGTCAGCAGAGCACGTATTAAGAGGCAAAATGTTCCTTATGCTCCTCTGCATAGATAATGGGAGATGAAAAAGATCTCTACAAAGGTGCTAAAGAGGAGTATGGGATCCCTTCCATGAGTACTTATGTCAGCACTTCACAGCAGGAAGATAAATCACCTTGACAAGAGATAAATGGTGCTGTACTAAACCCCCTGCCCCTGGGGAGTGCCAGGAGCTCTCTTGGCTTTGCTGACCCATTTCAAGTCAGAATTCCTTTGTTGCTCAAAACAATCTAGAAGAAGCAGCAAAATTTGCATGAAATGTTGAATAAATTTTTGAATGTATTGATTTGTTTTGTCCTTAGTTTGGGACTTTGACAGGTCCAGGGGCAGGGCTTAGACCTCTGAGGAGTTCAGGGCCCTGGCTGTAGATGTTTGTGTATGGTGAGGCCTTGCCTAGTCTGAAAGATAAAAGGCAGGAGTTGTGCAGGGAGGGTGTGTTGACCCATGGCACCTTTTGTCTGTTGTGTTGTGTCAGTGAAGAGATGCTGGTCTAGGGGTGTTCCTCTAGTGACAAATCAGCCTCTTTGCTATCAAAACTCCCCAGAGTGACAGTGACACTTTTGGGCAGACATTGAGTTGCTCTAGAGGAAGAGGATATGCAGAGGAAACACCTTCCTCCAGGAAACACTCAGGCTAGTTAAACAGAAATCAGATTTTGAAGTTGTGCCTGACCCAAATCACTCTGGTGCAGCTATTCCCATATGGATTCTGTGTTCCAGGGGTTAGGATGATTTCATGCAGGCAGGAGAAAACTGCTTTGCAACTTCTGCACAGCTATTGAAATATCCAAGAGTAATCTCCTCTGGTTCTATAGATTGATGGGCCCCTTATTTGAATGGCCAGTCCTGCATCCTGCACACCTTGAAGAAATTTATTCCTCTACCTCATCAAATCTGTTTTCTTTGGCCTGTTGTGTGCAGTTTTCCTAAGTGTTTGTGGGAGTGGAGGGGAAAACACATATCAGACTGAAGTTTGGGAGTAATGATGTTTTTGCAAAAGTTAACCCAAATGGTCTTGCAAGCCCTATTTATTTAACTGCCTTGTTAAAAACTGAGCAGTGTCACTTTGAATGGACAGTGAGTTTGATGATTATATTTTAAGCAGAATTACTTAAAAGATAAAGAGTTGCCTAACATTAAACTCATGAATTGTCTATGATAATGCCTGCAGTTAAAGGTATTTGGTTTGCTCTTAGGAAGATCTATATATATTTCTTGTATTTGTTTTTGATATCTTGTATATGATGTCTCTGCAAGGGGTAGGAAGAGGCAAAGTTTAAGGCTGGGACAAAGACACATTTTTGGAAGAGCCCACAGCAAGACCCAGCTACAATCTGTCACCCCTGGACAAAGACATGCACTGTATCTCCAGCTGTTGCCATATGAAAAAATTATGGATATTACATATCCTGCAGTGCCTCGTCCTTCTCAGTCCCTTGCAGGTGGAGGACTCTCTTTATGTGTAAGTGTGAAAACTGTATGGACTGGAATTTGGTTAGATCCATTAGGCAGAGCTAAGTCTAAATGCTTGTGTAATTGGGGGAGCATTTACCAAAAGGTGTCTGGCAGATGTTTTCCTTCCAAAGAAAGTATTCTGGTTCTACTTAATCCAAGTGATTTTTTTGGGTTTAGATTCTTATTTTACCAGCTTTGTTGTTTGGGATCCATGTGAGTTAAGGGCTCCATTTCTCTTCAGTATATTAAACCTCTGTAATTCCCTCTTGCAGTTGGTGTGCCAGGCACTCATCAGCCTCATGCACAGGCAGTCCCCAAGGTGTACTGTATTGCACGCCGTTCTTCTTGTTTGACACTTGCTCTCATCAGCATTTAAAACTCTGATATGATGGTAATTAAACCCTGGATACTCTCCAGCTTTTTTTAGTGGCTTAATCATACTTTGTGCTTTTGATGAAACTTAGTATTGAATACCAACAGCCCTGCTGATTGCTCACAAGCTGTAAAGACAAGGGCAAGCCATTCTAAGCCATTCCCACCTTATAGCATTTTTTATCTTCCCCTGTATTGTGAAGAAATTGCAACTCTTAATCCTCTGTGTGTTGAGTTTTCCTTTGGCCATCATTCTGCTGCACACTGAGCTGAATAGAAAAGCTCAGGGGGCTCTGTTATCTAAACATCTCAAATGAGACAATTTGAAGCTGCATGAATCTGGAGTTACAGTGCACTTCCCTCCAGTTGTCTATGAATAGCCTTTCTGCCAGCAGGGAATTGATTCTATCTCAAACGATTTTATTCATATGATTAATAATGTTGGACAGTTTGAAAACATGGACTTTTCAGTCCTGCCAAAAGATAGTGTTTCTTTGCTAGGTTTAATTTGTACCCTAACAGCAGAGGGCAGAAAGCAAAGATGCCTTCCCTGCAAATCTCACACTCTGGGCAGACCCAGCCTTGCCAAGAGGAGCTATAATCTCCTCAGAGGTTTGGAGGTTCATTATACACAGTGTGAGATGTCTGGGAGACTGATATAATGCCTCCCACTCTTTCTAGAGTGCTTTGTAAAGAGCAGTCTTTCCTTTGAAAGTTATATAATTAGCCAAAATATCAAACAGCAAGTTAGCAGTGCCAGTACAGAGCGTGACAATGCAAGTATAAGCAATTTGGGGTGAGCTGCATTGCAGAGGAATCAGCCTTCTCTGTTTTTGCTCTGCATGACTTTTGCAGAATGAAATGCTTCTCTGGGGTCAGAAGGGGTGGAAGGGCCCAATACTTTTCTCTTTGCATAATTAATTAATATTTATCCCGAGTAAAAATCACAAAATTCAGGCTATCTAGAGCAGCTAGGTGAGGAAGTTCAAATCCACCAGGAGTGCTAAAAACCTCACTCTAAACAGAACACCACCATCAGAGACTTCTGCCAGGGTGGCACAGCTGGTGAACTTTAAAGCAAGGCAGTATTAATAGTGCTGTGGCGTTCCCTGTGGTCACTCTGGTTTCACCCTGTATCTGCAGCTCCCTTAAGGATCTTTAAGTGTGTGTGATATGCACACAGACAGGTGCTCTCACTTCTCTCCTTCCACTCAGCAGCATTCATTAGTGTTTCAGTTCTCTTGCTAAACGGAGTGTCTCCTCTCTGTGTGTGCCCCATCCATCAGAGTATGGGGTATCTGTTTTGCATACTTTAGTTTCTTCCTTTCAAAATTAAGCAAAATTCCAAGTGATTTTTTTTTTCAAGTGGAGAAAGCTCTGAAAATGGTCAGAGCTCACAGTTACCACCCCCCCCACCATGCTTTTTATAGTGTTGGTATCTAAACTGTGTATTTCAAAAGTAAAGGCTTTCAGCTCTGGATGTTCAAATACTTTCATTTTTTTCAACAAAAAATGTGAGGAAGGTTTTGTTCCCAGTTTAATATCCTTTTCCAGATGTGCCAGTCAGGTTGAGTTGAGAGGGCTCCCTCCCACCCAGGGCTCTCTCCCACCCATGACTCTGTCAGACTATAGAATTACAAATGCAGGACCAGAACATGTATCAATCTGTTAACAACAAAAGAGCATGATAAGAGAAAAAATAATAATTATAATATATTTAATATTATTAATAATAATTATTAATAATATTTATTACATTTAATAAAAGTCAGCTCCTCCTATGTCTAGCTGCTAGAAAAGCACTGTCCCTTCAATCCTGATTCAAATAACATGTCTTCTAACACAAGATATCTTCTTCTTGATGAGGCTGGAATTATTATTGTAACCTCTCTTGACCACAGAACCTAATAAAAAAAGTCTGGGGAGAGATGTTTTCTGTCAGTTGTTTCAC
This sequence comes from Chloebia gouldiae, assembly GCA_003676055.1. NCBI lineage: Eukaryota > Metazoa > Chordata > Aves > Passeriformes > Passeridae > Chloebia > Chloebia gouldiae. The sequence continues at coordinate 695,964 of QUSF01000109.1, forward strand.
TTAAGATGAGAAATTGTGAGTTAAGCATGACTTTGATGCAGTCCTATGTATTTATGAAGACTTTACACAGGCCTGTGTCCCTGAACACAGCAGGACTCAAGAAAGCTCACTTAAAAGCTGTCCTCTGTGGCTTTTCCTCGGGCCATGTTGTTAGTGCTTGTTCGCTGTCCAAGGCTTTATTCCTTCTGGCTTTCCAGTGCTCAGGTTTACTTTCCTTCCTTTTTGATCATTTCCACTGATCGATGCCTTGTCCTCTGAGTGTACATCCTGACATCCATGGGAAGCTCTCCATGGGAGAATTACTTCTGTCTGCTAGGGGTTCTGACAGTTTCCTTGCTTCATTTTTGCCTCTCTGGGCTATAGTGTGGAGCAGCAGGTTTGCACCACCCAGAAGAGAGGCGGGTTTGCCCTGTGCTGGTGCCTGAGGCTCAGAGGTGTCCCTGGCATCTGTGTGCTGGCAATGGGGACCTGCCCCTGCCCTTTGCTGTGGGCAGAGGGCACACAGGAGATCACTGAGGGTACAAAGGAGATTGGGTAGCTTTTGGGGGAAACTCCTTGCCCATATAAGTGGTAACTGGCAGGAAGGTAGCAATGTTTTATCTGAAAATGTGGAATGTGCAGAGCTGGCAGTGCTGAGTCAAGGCTTTCCCTCCCAGACTGGCAGCTACCTCCATCCAAGTCAAGGAAGTGCAGGGCCCAGATCATGAGCCTTATGGTGAGGGAGACTTTGCCTGGTGGGTGAAAGAGTTTCTGGTTTTTTGGCTGTTGAGCTTCCACTGGCTCCTGACCAGGAAAGGATGTAAATGAGACTGGCTTGGGAAGGAAACTGGTTAGTGACCCTGAGTCAATTTGTGATGTGTGTTTGCACAGCTCTGTTTCAGTCTGAGTCCCACAGCTTTTCTTCTGAAGCACTGGGCATCTTCCCATAATCCTAAGAGTGTCCCTGAGTGTGGAATTCTTCCGAAGATTTTGCTCTGACTGCCTTCATTTGCTTTCAAATGGATCTGGGCAGCTACCAGACACTTAAGCAAATGAAGTCCATGGTGCCTGGCAGCAATAGATACAAGAATGTTGCTGTAGGGCTGATATTTACATCAGAGATGGGATCAAACCCAGATTGTAGTCTCGGTGTCTTCACCCTGCATGTGTAAAGCACCTTTCTTCACTGTCTCTTTGGATTCCCAGCACAGAAGTGCACTGGTGCAGGTCTGGAGTGCCATCCAGCCTTCAGAAAGGCTCTGTCTCAAGTGGTGTCCCACAAAACTTGGGTGGGAAATTAAGAGCATCCTTTGAAACCTCCCATAAGTACCACCATGATAAAAGGAGCTGCTGTGTTGCACTTTGCCACAGACAGCAGAGCCATTTCCCCTTGCCTTGCCCACGTGAAGCCCCAGTGTGTTGGAGCAGGGGTGAAATTACTGGTGGAAGGCCCAAATACCTCTTGCAGCCAGGTGGAAATGCCTGGGGTGGGAGGCACAACAGGAGTCCCAGGGTGCTGTGGCATCCTAGAGCACCCAGACCAGGTGTGATTTGGGGAGATTGGATTCAGTCAGTGGAGTCAAGCATTTGAGCTCTTTATTCTGATAACAAATGATGGCCATGCATTGCTGTTTTCACATATTGGCTCTGGTTAAATATCTCTATGGCTGGAGATAGAAAGAAAACTCTGTGTTACACAAGTTATAGTACTGTCATTTCTGTTTAGTTTCAGGCATGTTGCTGAGCACATGATACATCCCAGGTCTGAGATAAAGAACAGTTTTCCTTTGCTAAGTTATTTTAGTATAAAGTACAAGCTAGGAATTAGTGTCTGTTTCCAGTTTAAAGATAAACAAGGTCCATTCAGTGAAATTTCACTGTGAGGCAGCTCCTGAAAAGCTGTGGAAATGGGAAAATCTGCAGATTCCTTTAATATAAGTTGCTCTAGATGATTTAGGAGTAGAGAATCAGCAGGGACAAAAAAACTACTTTGTGGAATAGATGTGCTAGTTCATTGCAAACTCATAAACAGATAAGAACAAGCAAAGATTTTCCAGATAATGATCTCAACTGAAAACAGCTAATTGGGCCAATTAGGCCTTATGATGTAGCTGCCTTATGACTGATCTGAGCAGCCTGTGGTGGTGATGATTTATGGCACTGGTGTGAGCAGAGCAAGCAAAGGCGCAGGCTGCAGAGTTGTGGAGAAGTGTGGTAGGGGAGCTCAACTGCAGCACAGAACTTTGAACATCAGGAGGGCAGCAGAGAGGTTTTTGGGTGTCCCACCACAGCCAGGGCTGAGGGCTGTGCTCTGGGAAGGGGCTTGAGGAGCGTTGGGGGTCACTGGGAGGGTGCAGAGGGCACTCACTGGGTCAGGACTTTCAGAGCCCAGTGACTCCATGGATGATTTGTTCTCTTCCCGGGTAGAAGCAGTGGGAGAGCAGCTGTATCCCTGATTTAACAGGGTTTGAGACACTGCAGAGGGTAAATATCCCATAGCCAGATCCCAGTGAATAAAGCCAGGTTTGAGAGAAGTCTGTCTCACAGAACAGTGATCTAGGTTTGAGGGGGGCTGGAACAGGAACCTGTTTCAATTAATTTGAGTTATGGCCCTTGGAGATTAGTCTGAATTTCAGAGAGGTTGCTAATGATTTTTAAGTGAAGAAACTCTGTCCCTGAAAGGATTTCTGGTATTGAAAGAAGGGCAGAGACCACGAGGTCTAAATGTGCTAGAAAGTGGGAGAAAGCAGGAGAAAACACAAGCCCCTAAAATCAACATTAAGAGAGGAAGCTTTGTAGTGACACAGGTTGGAGGGAGTGGAGGGGAAGCCTCACCTTTGAGGGACCTGCTAACACTGAGTGGGATGCTGGTGCCTTGATTCTGGCTGCATGTTTTGTGCTACTCCAGGCATCCTGAAAATCTCCTTGTCTTCCTTCCTTTTCCTGAAAGGCTTGTCATTTTCCTCACAGATGTTGCAGGCTGCAATTTAAGGGGTTGACAGTAGGAGGATGGATATAATTATAATGGATGTAATTATGGAAAAGATGATCACATAAAAGATTAAAGAGCAGAGTATTATGAAAGATGGCTGAAAGCAGGCATTTGCCATAGTTCATGCTTGTGTCTGTGTTTAATGTGTTGCCACTTTATGAATGACAGGGATGGGCAAAGTCTTGCTACCCATAACTGGTAAAGTTAATAAGGGAGATGGATGGCTCAGTGCATGTGCATCTAATTAGAGAGGTGGCTGCAATGCAGTTTTTGGACAGAGAAAGGGAAGTAGGGGCAGCTCTATACTGCCCAGTGAATGGGTAAATATAGCAATGGGAAGTATGAGAATCCTATTCAGGAAGCAGTGAGAAAAACATTCTTTAACCCAAAGACTCTTGGTAGAACATCCAGATGTGGGCAGATTGAATTTATGCAGGATTTCAGGAAATGCTCAAAGGCACAGGTAGGGAAAGGTGAACTGTCATTCCTATAATGACAAAAAGGTATCCTGGTCTAGATCCCTGAACAGGTTTTCTAGGAACACTTTAAGAGAAAATTTGTTTTTTTCTTTTTCCTAGAATGAAAATTTATCAAAGCAAAGCTTTGGCATTTAAAGGGATTTCTAGAGACAAAGATTTGAGGAGGCTGTGAGCATCCTTGGTAAGGAAAACACCTTACAAGGTATGGAAAATGACAGCCTGCAAAGGGAGAAGGCAGCCCAAAGCAGTGCTTTTCTCTTTCTTCTGTAAGAGAGTAATTTTATACAAGACCAGATTGCAATGGTTTGAAATTACCTGAGTGATGGGTGGAGGACAGGAGTTTTCATAATGAAGCCTGGATGCTCTTTGATATCCTCTCAGCTTCCATCTTTCTGTTCATGGTTTAAATAGCCTAATTGCTGTAATTTCATTCATGTCATTTAACTTCCTCTTACCATAAAGGAAGTTTAATGCAGCATTAACAGATTATTTAAGGACTGTTTTTATTTTGTATCGTATTGGTACTTTAAAGTGATTTCAGAGCTAAAACTTCTTTAAAACTATCTGCAGGCTCCAGCTGAAACATGCAAGATAAATTACAACCCATTAATCTGAAAAGAGGAAGAAATTGTGATAAATGCAGCACAAAACGAACACTTTGTGCTGGATGGAGCCTGTGCTCTTCCCTGGAACCTCTGTGCCCTCTTTACCCTTCTGTGGCCCGTGTGCTTGCCTGTGGCATTAGCCTGAAGGAGGCTCTGCCCTTCCCCAGGACAAGAAATGCTATAGCCAGTGAGGGCTGCCTCAGGTCTTTGGCCTGAAATGGTTTATTTCTGAGGCAATTGTTCACTTAAGTTAGCATGAATATTTCCATGCACCCTTTGCATATATTTGTATTGATATTTCACTGGTGGGCACCTCTGGCAGCCCTGCTGATGTTATGTTGCAAAGGAAAAAAGAAATGGGCAAGAGAACACAGGCATGCAAGTACTGTCCCTTCATTTCATTAATGAAAACATAAAATTTTAGATGTTCCCAACAGGACTGCAAGTATATCTGAAGAATCTGGTCTTGTCCTGTCCCCATTTTGCACCATAACTTTATACTCATTATTTCAGAGCACACAGACTTGTAAGACCCATTAAGCTAAAATAGCTCCCTATGATTGTTTATGTCCTGAACAATGTCAAGAACCCTGGGGTTCTGCTAAGGAAAGTGAGTTCCATGTGTGAATCTGGAGTGAGAACAGTGAATACAGCCCTGGAAAGTGTCTGTTCCTGCTCCCTGTGCCCCTAACACGTGCAGATTTCTTCTCCCCAGCACTGAGGCAGCCTAAGGCCTTTGTAACAGCTGAAATGGAAAAGGATGTGAAAATATTCTGCAGAGGGGCTAAGATAAATCATTGCCACACAGTGGTCACCATCTCAAATAAGTATAGCTGTCTTTAAGGTCAGGATGATCCAACAGTGCTTTTATCCCATCCAAAAGCATCCAAAGGAAGAGGATGTTGATGACAGCTGATGGAGGAAGGAATGTGTGGTCTCTGACCATCCATGTGTTCTTCTGGAGCCCTGAGGAGTCTCTGAGTGATGCTGGCACCAAGAGGGCTCAGGGGTGGAACATCTCTGGTTGAGCTGAAGGTGTATTTTCACCTGAACAGAGGGGAAAACCAAAGGAGGCTTTCAGGTTTTCTCCAAGCCAAGTGCAGTCTGTTATAAATGCATATTATAATGTTGGCTTTTCACAAATATCAAAATAGATGCTCTATGTGTAGTGTTCAAGTAACTTTGCTATAGTTTTGATTTTTTTTTTAATTTCTGTGGTTAATTAAACTCAGACATAGTAATGAAATAGCTGTGAAGTGTTGTGTTAAACTGCCTGTTTGGTTGGGATAACATTCAGTGAACATGTGATGGAGACCCCTGCTACTGACATGCCAATTATCAGCACCCACCATCTGTAGAAAATATGGACCAATGCCCAGACTGGAGGTGATAAGAATGGACTAAAACCACAGGCACAAAATGTGCATGCTCTAAAAAGGTGGAACTGAGGAGGAGCCATGCTAACCAGTTCTTTGAAGAGGTGAACTTGTGTGGGGAAAAGTTTAAATATGCATAATTGTTTACAAATATGCAATAGGAAAGGTATTTAAAGGGAGTCTCCAAAATAGCAGGTGTGCTCTTAACTGAATGCCAAGCACCCAGCTCTTAATCTCTGCTTTATTGTCTTTTCTCCTTTGTCCTTTATTCCCTTTCTCCTTTATTCCCCATAGTCTTTTCTCCTACTGTCCTTTATTAAAAGTTTAAATTTTCACAGGACAGAGAACCTCGTTTTTCACAAGCCCACAAAATCTGTGTGAGGGGGGTTGGAGGGATGAGGATGAGGATGGAAGCAATCCCAGAGCAGCCCAGCTCTGGAGCTGGGGGAGCTGCATCAGTTTGCTGCTCGCGGGGCACACGGGGCTCGGGGGGCACCAGCGATCCCCCTTCAGCTCAGCAGGGAGTGTCTGAGCAACAAACAGAGCTGCAGACATCCCGGAGGGAGCCTGGGATGCAAAAGCTCCTGATGTGTCAGCCTGCAGGTCAGATGCTGTTCTCTCTGTGCTGAAGAGCTTGGAAGGGAGGAAGGAAGGAAGGAAGGAAGGTTGGTTGGTTGGGATCACTGGGATTGCTGTGGGATTGCATGAGCACTGTGGGGTTGTGGTGATCCTTGGGCACTCTGTCCCTGGGGCTCAGGGCAAAGGAAATAAAGCAAATGGAGCTCTTACCCCTGGAGCAAACAGAATTAGTGATGATGCTCCAAACTCTTGGGCTTGCTGAACAATCCTGGTGTTTGGCTCCTCTGCTGTGCTGCTCTGCTTGGCAGGGCAGTGTGAAAGCACAGGCTGTACCTGAGGGATTGGGGCTGTATTATTCCCTCTTTCCTGTGGATGTTTTTCTATTTGAGATTTGCCTCTGAGGGGCAGTTCCTAGAACGATGTTTTCTGCTGGCTTTGTGCCTGTGTTCTTCTTTGAACATGCAGTTCTACACCTACAAAGCACAAACAACTGAATAATACATTTTGCAGTTATTTTCAGGCACAGTCTTATGACATTAATTTGCAGAAGTGTTTTCCTAAGGAGGTTTTAGGTAGATTACTGTTTTCTATAAATTAATATTTTTCTGCAGATGTGGGCTTAAATTGCTTTTCTTGTGGATTATGAATCTTGTGAATTGTTTCAGTGATGCTTTTAGGAAAATAAATAGATAAAACAGAATTAAGAATTGTTTGTGCCAAGGCTTGATAGATGTTTTCTTGTTTCTGGGAACACTCAGGCAACTGGCTGGTGTTTTCTTCCTTTTTTTTTTTTTTTTTCCAAAGCTACTGAGAGGTAGTCCAGCACATACTGCAAAGCTGAAATTCATTTGTCATGTGCAGAGCTTAAATACAAATACTATAATTAAAAATGATGACCTTCCTGGAAAGCTGACATGGAGCTGTGTGTTGCAGTGTTAAAGCAGAGACATTCCAGCCCATCCAGGGCAATTCTAAGGATGGGCAGCACCCTAACCTTGTGTTTTGTGTTGTCTTGACAGGCTGGCTACAGAGGAGTGTGGGGTTTGGCTTGCTGGCTCCTCTGCTGTTTCAAAATGGGTTAGAAATGTGGACATTTAAAATATTTGATAATGCAGGCGCTGCCCTAAGAGTGTCAGTGTCCAGTCCCCAGCGAGACAATTCCCACTGGAAACTTGTGTATGTCCAAAATCACTTTCAGGAGTCTTGTCCAAAGGCTTTTTTTCTGATCTGCCCTTTGTGTGGTGTCTGTGGTTACTCCAGAGGTGTGACTCCATGGGAATTTATCTTGCAGCATTTCCCTTGGCCCAGGAGCCTTCCTGGGAATGCATGACCTGCAGTGTAGGAAAATACAACAGAATTGTTGTCCTCAGCTGGCAGCTGCAGAGCTCAGGCCCAAAATCTCTGAGTGTCAAAAGATTTAGGAGTGTCACATCAAACGGGTGTTTCCTCTTGAGTATTATTTTGTGGGGTTTTTTTTGCAAGTACTTGAAAGAACTCTCTTGCATGAGCTGGAACACTGTTAAATGTGTTTGCTTTTTAGGAAAGTTTCAGCCTCACAGCTGGCATGGAGCTGACTAACAACTAACTTCAGCAGAAGGGGCCAGAAACCTTCCCAATGATCACAGGGATAGGCAGAGCAGCAGCTGATCTGATGAGGTGATTAAAAATCAAGCATCCATGACAAATAGCCCTTCAGAGGAAGTTAGCTTTTGTGGGAGCAACTTGAGCTGACCCTGAGGTGGAATAATTATGCTGAAATGACATGAATTGCCCAGCACACTTACATATATTTTAGTTTCCTGCCCTTCTGATCGTAATTAAGTGCCTCTACCAGATCAGAAGCTGTTTTAACTCATTTGGAAATAAAATTACTGTGCCTACTGTGCTGTGTAAAGTTTAGGAAAACCTTAATGAAACAAATTCTGTCAAGGGAGACTGCTTTACTCTCCCAAAGTACTTCGTTTAAATCAAATGGATATGGATTTCTAACTTAAATTTATTCCATGTATTGTGTGAAAGCTCTTTGTGGGTAACCATTGATTGATACAGCACTGAATATTGTAGTGCTGGAAATTCAGTTTTTCTTATCTGAGCCCTTTCTCCTTATACAAGTCCCTGGCACCAGGGCTCACCTCAACAACTTTTTATTTTCATTTGCCCTCCAAAGCATTAAACCTCATTTCATTGGAGTGTACATACTCATTTGGGGTCTGTCAGTGAACTTTTGTTCAGTTTGTTACAGAACTTCAGGACCTGAGCTGTTTACCTGGGAGAACTGTGCATCAAACCCAAGAAAACTGCTCACAAGCTTTGGTTTTGCACAACTTCTGTCAACTGATCTGAACTGAGAACTCAAATGGAAACTGACTGTATTAAAAAGTGAATAACAATTTTTTTTTTCTGTAAAAGAGACTTTGATGGAAGATTGAATTTTGATTCCGTGTGATTTAGTATTATTTCCCTCAGATAAAATTTAGTATGTTCTTTCTTGTATTTCTGACCAAACTTCTGTTCTGATTCATTGAAAGCCTTGTGCATTTCAGTAAGATCTGTATTCTAGGATTTGATGGTTTGTGTATTAATTCAGCTCTTCTTTTCCTGCTTCTTATGTTTAGATATTACTATTGCAATCAAGGGCAGGATTATAAAAGGTTGTAATATTGAATGAAATCTCTGATGTATGAAAACCCAGAGAGGGATAGCTGAAACTGTCATGTTTCTTTAAACAAAAAATAGCAGCCTTGTTGTAATGAAAACTGTGTAGGATAAAGACCTGGTGAACATTAAGTTACTGTAGGAGCACTCAATTCAATTTTATTTCTTTAAAATCTATGAAAATCAACACCAGAAAAATGGATTTTTGAGTTAGGTCAAAATTAAATATTCCTGCTCCAAAGCTGTAACCTATTTAGAGTGAAACAACTTATGAAGAACAGTGGATCTGGACTGAGACCAGGAATTTAAAATTCTGGCATTTTGGTTCACTTCCCTTTCGCTTTGTTTTGCCTTAAGAGAGTGGTATCCAAAAAGTTTGTTTTTATTCACTTGTATTTTCTCATCCCCAGTGCACACACTGGAAAGCTGGGTGAGCTCTCTGAGTCATTGCTCTTTTTTTTGACCACTTTTCACTAATGGTGTTGTCTTGGTTTGAACAGCCAGGTGTCTGCTAAGGAAGGCAGGAGACTCCCTTGAAATGGAAAATGTGAACCCCCTCCCTCTGAATTATTATGATTTTGAAATTAAGGGGCTCTCAGGCAAAGATAGGGGAATAGGAATAACAGTTCTTTACTAGGAAAATAAAAAAAAAAATTACAGATGTAATAGTACAAACAAAAAGAATCCCCACTGCCAGAGTCAGGGCAGGCCCTGTCAGGCCGTGGCTCAGGGAGGTGGCTCAGCCCCATGCCAGGGTGGCTCAGCCCTCCTGCAGTGCCAGCTGTGCTTCTGCTGGAGCAGGGATCCTGCACAAGGGGGGAGTTCTCCTTAAATGATCTTTCTTCCTCACATTGGATCATTCTGTTGTTACAAAAGAGAAGGTTGTGGGTTTTTTGTGGTGTTTTGTTTTTTTTTAACCTTGGGTGAATTCTAGAAAAGGGTGTTACAAGGCTTGTTCAGAAATGCCCAGTAACCAGAATTACTGAATATATTTTAGACTTTGAACTTCACATCATAGACCTTTTACCTTAAGATAAACCTCTAGGTAGCACAAGATCTTCTTTGGATCATGGAGCTGCAGTTTTTCCCTGTATTCTGGGAACTGCAGTGCATTCCCTATCCTACCCAGGTGTTACCTTCCCAGTCCAGTGAGCTGCACTCCCTTGTGTATTTTGTAACAGGGCAGCCCCACAAAGCTGCCCACCATTTTAGAGAAGGTGGAAAGATGCATTCTAGTTGAATGCTGCTCTATTTGCATTGGCTGGATGATGGAAATCTAAATTATTCCCCCTGGACTGTGCCACTCAAGTGATGGCTTGACATCAATACAGGATACCTGGTTACACTGGTCAGTGTGGAATTTCCTTTTTGTGTCTGAGGAGAAAAGCTTTCATCTCCTTGCATCCTGCTGTTTTCCTTGTATCCCACTGCCCCTCCAGTTCCTGCAGTGACACATGGAACTTGCCTCAGCTTAACCAGGAGTATTCCCCTGGCTTCTCAAGAATTACCCTTTTCTGTGCCACAGCAGCACTCAGCTGTGCACCACAAGGCAGATATCTCGTGGTGCCCTGGGCAGCAACAAACACAAGAAAGGCCAAGCTGACCTTTGGAAATTGCCATCAGTTGATTTGCTCTTGTGATGATTATTTCATGAAAATTATGCATCCTCTTATAATTTTCCTTTGTATTTTTTTTTTTTTTGGTTACTAAAGGACCCTATTCAGGTGAAAAATAAGTCCAAAAGGTGAATACCTTAACTTCATAGCAAAAAAATCTTTCCTGACTGGACTCTTCCCTGCTTCTTCAGCCCTTGGATTCCGTCTGTGGTGAGCAGCTGCCTTTGCTGTTTTTTCCTTCTCCCTTACAGCCCTGTCCCTACAGATTGTACAACCTTAAGGCAACACACTCAGGAAGGGATGGGAAAAACCAGGAAAGCACTGGGAAAAAGTGAAACAATGACAGAAAGTCAGAGAGGAAGCTCTCAAAGAGAGGTAACAGGCTTCTGGAGGAAAAGAACTGCCATGACTAAACTTTACAAAATATAATTCGGTATAAACTCATAAATCAACAGTGACATTGAATCCTTTGTGTATTCAATTTAGTAAAATTCCACAGGTTCAGAAGCAAAGTATGCAGTGTTTGATACTATCTCACAGATTTCTCTCAGCCACATGTTACCTGTTCTCAAGAGCAGACAGATGCTGCAAATTTCAATGGCATTGTAGATTATCCAGGTAGTGGATATCAGGCCTAAAACTCCTGTGTTGCCCTTCTCTCTGAGGAATGTCTTGTTGCAGGTAGGATGTTCATGTTTAGTTTCTACCCAAAGAGGCTCTGGAGAGCTGGTGGTACTGGTGAATTTTGACTCTGGTGAATTTTGATTCTTGAACTGCTTGGCATTGTCAGATGCAGTTGCAGCTCTGGTGGAGGGGGGAGGTGGAAGTAGCATTAAACCATTTTAAATTGTGGCACTTAACTCGACTAACTACAATTATAGTAAAATGCCTTCTAAAGTGTCTGATTATATCTTACAGTCAGAAGTTCGAAATAAAATGGATAAACATATATTAAGAAGCAAAACAAGAGTGAGTGTTAAGTACAGAAAACAAGAGAGATTGCTAAGGATAATTATTATATGAAACGCCCTGCATGAGGTGTTAGTGTTTTGTTGATTCTTTGGTGTTATATATTTAGAAAAGGAGGCTGAACTGTCACCTTTGTAACCAAATAGCTTATCACCGAGTGCATTAAGTAGGAAACAGATCACTTATGTTGCATTTACATGGTTAATCTGTCTACCACATTCTGAGTTTCTCCCTGCTCAGTCGGTGGAAGATTAGAGCCTCTTTTTCATAATTGCTTTGTTAAACCACTTCACTGAAATTAGCATTTAAATAAGGGTAAATTGAGCACTGAATTTCCATAAAAATGCGATAAACCCCAAGCCTATACAAGGTCTGTAAGTGGAGGGGGCTGCAGCATGTGTAGGCTTTGTGTGGAGCATGAGAGCAGCCAGGGCACAGCTGCCTTCCAGGACTGGGGCAGCACCCGTGTTTGGATGGTTTGTAGGACAGGGAATTCTGGTTTACCTATCTCTAAATAGCACAAAATATTAAGGCATGCAGAAGGCTCTTTTTGGTCTGCTAAAATGTTCACGTGTGTGCAGCCTTAACTTGAGATTACATTTATTCTTTTCAGGTGCAGTAATTAATAAATATGAGGAAGAAAGGGGGTTTATCACAGGCAAGTCCTTCAGATCTCTGTCCTTTATTCAGCCTTCAGATGACAACAGCTGAGTGAGAAAGTGATTTGTACCTCAGAAGTATTTGGCCAGCCTGTGTGACTGGGGCTTGCCAGAAGCACTCTGAGATTTCATGCCCCTTTATATTCCATTGGCCTTCAAAAGAACCACGTGAGCCAAGTGTGTGCATGCAAAGCCTGAGCCCCCCTGTGGGTCACCTTCGGTTTTATTTTGGTGGAAAGCCCAGGCCAGCATCAATCTGTCTACTCTGATTCTAGGGTAGGTGCAGAGGGACCTAGTGGAGCCTTCCAGGGGCACCGTGCTTTCCAGGAGAGGATATTCAATTCCTGTGCTGGGCTCCAGGTCTGGTTCCTTCAACATTGTAAAAGGCACAACCTCATAGTGTAATTTGGGATAATTTGGCATAGCCCCTTAAGAAAAGCCCCTTGCAGATAGCTGAGAGCTATCCCTCTCAAGATGTGGCAGAAGGGAACATGGTACAAAGAAGATGAAAGTAAGTTTAGGTGATGTGATGACAAAAGTCAGGGAGAGAAGTGCATGTAAGTATGGGAAGAGGAGAAAAAAGAGGATGTGAGGGCTGGGGAAGAGACTCCTGTGTTGGCCAGGAATTGTGTTTTTAAATGTTTGAGCATTTCAAGTCCACCCATCACTAGCTTATAACTGAAGGGATTGTAGTTAAACTTGATCTGAATTATTCTATCACTATCTTAATTTGGGTGATTATTATGACATAACCTTAAAGTTTGTTTATTCTGTGTGTTGGCATGCCTGGTGTGGTGTATGTGTTTGAGTTATGATGGGCATGTGTTTGTGTGGCTGTATATGTATGGATATCTCCTATGTGCACATATTAACACCATTTTGGTTGATCTATTTTGCCACTTCTTTTAAACAAAAGGTTGGAGGGATCCAAAGTAACTGCAGAGGCGTGGACACTCCCTTCTGGTGCTTCAGTAAATTCTGGCATAGGCTGGGGTCTGTACCTCTAAGGATGAAAACAAAGAGCCCTTTCTAGTCCAGTTGCATAGGAAAGCTGAAATGGAAATGCAGTTTTTGTGTGCAATGCTGGAAGCAAATGGACACCAACATAAGAAATCCACCACGTGGCAGTGTCTATTCCACTTAGATGTTTTTTTTTCCCCAAAGTTTGCATCATGGCTCTGTTCAAAGGCCAGGGATAGCTCATTTCTAGTGCTGGCTGTTTTCAGGCTGGGGGCAGGATCTCACCTTGAAGCTGCAATTGAGCTGGCTAGAGACAAAGCTGAGGGCATACATGGGTCACCCAGGATGGCTTTTTAAAAGAGGAATTTATTAATTGTTAGCACTGCAGTCATTAAAAAACATAAGGTGTACTGCTAATGAAGAATGAACTTAGGAAATGTACAACAAAAAACAGTAGAAGTGTTTCCTGTTGATATTCACAAGTGGTCACCTGGGTATTTGTGAAATGATGGTGATTCCTTGTTTCCTTTTTGTTTTATGAATATACTAATATGTAGGTTAATACATACAACTACTTTGGAATAATTAGACACAGTTCTGCTGGTTTCAAGTAATTGCTGATTTGGGGATTCACTGGACTGATGAAGAACACCAGTAAAAGGGCTTCTCAAACACTGAACTGCAGTGCTGGCCTGAAAGAGAAGCAAGAGGGGGTGATGGTGAAGGGCTGCACATTGCAAAAAAAGCATAAAATGCTCCTTATCCTTATAGGCCGAATTTACTAAAGCTTGTTACATTGGTAGGCTATGTTTATAAATGTGAATTGATGAATATTTCTTTTTTATTGTGGAATGATAAGATAGGAGAATGTGCCATAAATGCTTTTAGAGCCTGATCAGTTCATTAAAGATTCTTTATGCAGAGATTATTTCCTAATTCAGGATGCTAAGCCAGCTGTTCTGGTTGAGGCTCCCAACCCTTTGGCAAGCATTTGCCTTGATAAGATATATTTTTTTCTTTATTTTGTCTTTTCAAACACCATAGGTTGTGCAGTGCTGCCAGTGTGAGTGAAACTTCCAGGAGCAGATGAAGCAGCTGCTCCAGACCCAGTGGGCACTATGGAGAAGAAGCCAGATATATGGCATTTTTGTTGGTTGTCAAAATCTCCCATCCCTAGGGCAGTGTCCTTTGTGCCACGGTGCTGAGATATGGAGCAGAACAAAAATCTCAGCTGTCTTTGCCTTTCAGCCAAATGGACAACAGACTGGCTCTCCTCTTAAAACAAAGGGGATTGGAAGCAGTAGTGTAAAGATATTTTTAAAATTTCCACTCTGGTGAAATACCTCTCATCATGGAAGGTCTGCTTTTGAGCTGTGTACACTTGGGGGTTTTGCTCAGAGAAAATATTTGCCCTAGGCCTGGATGTTGGCTTCCACCAACATGTGAATAGCTCTTTTAAACTGACCTTTATTCAATTTTATTCAGCTGTTTTTCACTAGGATTTCAGTAAAGAGCTGGACCACTTGTTTTTTCTGTTACTGTGTAGGTCTCTCCCCCTTTTTTTTCCTTTTTTTTTTTTAATATAACTTCCTCTGGTTAGTTTTCCTACTCCACCATTTATATGCCATCCCTACCCAGTGCAGCTGTTGAAAATCTGTCCCTGCAGCCCCAAGCAGTGATGAAAGGAAGAAGCAGTAGGGTTCCTCATGAAGGTGAAGGACGTGGTACAGCTGTGTGGGGCTGCAGAGGGCTCTGCAGCACAGTCCTTGCTCAAGCAGTGTCCCTGCACAGGAGGAAGGAGCTGGGATTTGTCTGTGGAAGGAGCCAGACTAGAAGGAAATGTAGTTTTCTAATGACCTGCAGTTAAAGGACATTGACTTAGAGATGGCATTGAACTCCTGACAGAATTCCCCCAAGAATCTGGTTTATGTTAATATATTTAATAATCTCTCTGTTGACCCGTGTTTGCTCCTGGCCTCCCAACATCCTGTGGCAATTAACTCCACAGCATAATGATGTGTTATGTGCAAAAACCATGACCAAGAGGAAGGAGCATCAGAAGCTGGAATTGATAAAAAAGCTTGAATAATGCAGGTATCAGCTGTATGAAACCTTTGAAGATCTGCTTATTTGACTCCAGATTTGATCACAATGCTGCTCTCACTCTGATCTTTATGCTGGTCACCATTTTGAGGTGAGATCACAATTAGGCCAAAACGCTTCTAAGGGAAGGCAATATCTGGTGTTTTCAATTAAAAAAAACCCCTCAAATCTGCTCTTAATGAGAAATAACCCAATGCTTAAGAGAGATGGCTTCTTGTAAAATTCAAGGAACATCTGAAATCTATGAAAACAGTCAAGCTTGTGTTATTTCCCCCTCATATAGGTACCCATGTGTTTAATTAGGAATAACATTGAAGTCTTGGAGTGCTACAGTTGTGATAAGAATTGATGTAATAGGCTTTGATACTGTTAGTTTAAAGAAATTCAATTAATAATTAAGGTGTTTTCTGATATCAGTCATGCAGCACATTCAGAGGCAGTGATTGCATTTTACATATTTGATTTAGACAAAAACAAGTGTATGTCTTTGCTTTAATCCCTTGTTCCACAGACAAAGGATGTGGGGTGTCTCACCAGAGAGGGAGGGGTGGGAGAAAAGAAATGCCAGCCCAACATTATGCTAATTTAAACACAGCACCTGGTTGCCCTGTTGGTGATGCCTTAGGATTTTAGCTTGTATATTTTCCATCTATTTGTAATCCTGCAGTTCTTTAGTGTATAACTCTGAACTCCACACAGTGTGAGCTGCTGCTTTCCCATTTTGGGCAGACACAGCAATTCCTCTCTAGGCCTGGCAATCAAGGACACCTCAACGCCTCAGGCCCCAAGAGATGGAAACAAAAATGAGTTGGGGGAGCAAATTTGGGATAAATTATTTCATTACCTGAATCTGTAATTGGAAGTTTAACCCCCAATATGCAAATGGACCAAACTTATAGAAGTGTGAAAACCTGTGAGCTGTGGTCCATTTTTGGGTACAAAATGGAGGGCTTCATCTGCCCTAAATGTACCTGAAGGCTGTTCAATAAGTAGAATTGCTTTGTATTGCCTTAATTTTGTCTGGCCTCTGTTTTTAGGTAGCCCCAGAAGGTATCATTGGCTCTGGGCTTTCATAAAATAATTGTCTTCTGCAAGGTTATTTTAGTCTTTTCCCCCCCCATATGAATGAATTGCAGTGAAAAGCTTCAGATTGTTTGCAGATTTTATTGTCTTTTTTTATTATTATTACTCTAAGTAAGGGTCTGCAAACTGAGCTCAAGCCATCTCAGTGAGTATCAAACATCAGAGTACCAAACATCAGAGTACCACTGTGGTCAATGGAGACGTGCACTTTGTTTTATCAGGAGGTAACACCTTAATTTTTGATCATTTGTTCAGTTTCACACCTTGTCACTCATTTGGTGATTAATCCAAGGTGAGGGCTTTCCATACTCTTTCTCCTCAGTTTGAGAGCATTTGGTGTCACTGCCGTGCTGCTGTCTCACCTCAAGCCCCATGCATGTTTCTTCCTCTTTTCCTCCATCGTCTGTCTTCCCTTGCCTCTGTCCCCACTCCCAGGTTTCATGGCACTCCCCAGCCATGCTTCCCCTGCTGTTCAAGCTGCAAATGTGAGTTTGGGTATTAACAAGACCCATTTGTGCCAGGGGAGAAATGATGCCTCAGGTTTAGCTCTTATATTTTTCACATTCTGTGCTGCTTTAGTGTTTGGCTCTGGGCTTCATATTAGGGGATGGTGAGCTCTCTGCACAGAGCAGGGAGACAAAACAATTCCTTCTCTAGCTGGGGACCAGGGACAAATGATCCAAATCGCAGGCCCAAGAGCACAAACAACGTGGGCTGAAGAGAGAAAAACAAGCAGGATGGGACTCTATGGGCTAAAGCTGGAATTGGACAATGAACTCCAATGTGCAAATGGAGCAGAACTGATCAAAGCGAGAGACCCCGTGAGCGGTCGCGCCTTTTGTGACCATCTTGGGTCATCTTGGGTGCAGCCCTGGCTGGGCTCCTGTGCTGCCCAAGGTGGATTGGGCAGCACATTGAGGCCTTTTAATAAATAAATTTTATTCTTTAGCTCTGTCCAGCCTCTGTTCCAGGTCAGCCTGCACAAGGCATCACAGCAGCAGGGTAAGGTGGATGCTGTGCTGGAGCAAGGTGTGGGTCCCTCCCCCAGGAGTGGAGCGCTGCAGCTTTTGCTGCTCTCTGCTGCTTCAGCATTACTGGACAAGATATTTTTGTGACACAGCAGAAACCAATCTGGGTGGGATTTCCTGTTATGGGCACACAGCAATGACCCCCCACAGTGGGTGCCCACAGCCCCTGGGTGTGTTGGGGGCCAGGGGCAAAGGCACTGCCAGAGTGAGCACCCCAAAATTGCTTCCTGAAGTGTACATCACGTGTATGTCCTGCCACTGTAAAATACTGAGTTGCATATCTTGGAACTGCTGGGTAATGAGTCTCTTGACCTCCCACTGTCATGCTAATGTGACTGCACACTTGGAACCTTCATGAGGCAGTAAATTACTCCTTCTCTTAATACCCTTTTACAGATTGCTGCTATCTCTGCAACGGAGACTACCTATCTCATTAATTTGTAATTGTGCTGAAATATTGGAGCTGTGAAAGTGGCATGTGAACTGAAATACAAGTTCAGTAGATGAGCTGCTGCCAAAAGGCTGTATAGAGTCAGTTAAGCTATATATTACTATAGATAAGGAAATTATTTTCTACTTTGTGCTCTACTTGGATCCTTCTTTATATAACTTGGAGTAATGCAAGGGTGAGTGCATTGAGGATGTGGGGTTGCATATGTGAAATACATAAACACACACACTGTAAAATCTGCAGTGCAAGAAGTCTCTCATGGCAATAAATGGAAGAAATGCTGTTTTCTCTCATGGAATTAGATACATGCAAAGATAGTCCCAGGTGAGCTTTTCTCAAGAATTCTTGTATTTTAATAACATGTGGCTTGTGAAACAAAGATCCAGTGGAGAGACTCTTACAAGCACAGGAAACATTGACAGCTTTTCAGTTGGATTAAATACCTATAGACATATGTAGGGACCTGAAAGGACCTGAATATGTAATGATATACTGCTTTAAAAAATCCTTTTGCAAGAATTCTCTGGGAAACCCCAGTGATATTTTTTTATGGGTAAAACTTGCAGTTTTGGGAATGTGGCATAGAAGAGAGTGAATCACATAGAAAGTCCAATTTTTATTGTGGTTTTGGGACACATGTAGTTTTGCTGTAGCAAGCACTAATAGGTGATGTCTCTTTGCTCAGTGCACATTTCTGAATAGCACTTTTCAAAGGAAGTGAAACTCATTTTTCCACCATGCTGAGGCAGGGAGCAAAGGACATCACCTGAACCAGGGTGGGAGAGCAGCTGCAGAGCAGGGTCTTGGCCAGGGGCTGCAGAGCCCTTGTACTGTCTAATTCACACCAGTTCTGGTATGTTTAAATTTGGTCGTGGGTTTGGGGCTTTTTTAATAATAAACCCAGCAAGATACATTTTGTGAATAATGTAGTAGGTTATGATTGAATAAAATCCCACACTATCAGGCGTGTGTGCCTATTTATCACTCACTTTGGTTTAACTTTTATCACTGAGATTTTTTTTTTTGAGGGGACGGAAAAGAATGGAAGACTTTAAGCTTTTTTTTTTTTAATGGCATTAAACCACTTGTGTGTCAATGCATAAGTTAAGGTTGTCAGGAGAGCCAGAGCATGAGCTTTCAGAACAAATAAAGGGGGATCATCCACTTATGTCTGAATATTTCCTTGTTTGGTTCCTCTCTTAAATGTTAGCAGTAGTGTTCTGTCATCTTTTGCACACTTTTTTGGACACAGAGAAATCTGTCAACTTTCCCACAATGTTTTTAACAAGTCTGAAAATATTCAAAGTCAACCCTTGAAAACATTTTAAGGTATTTTACTTTTGTCTAATTTAAATCCGGTATTTTTTTAGTTAAAAGTACATAAATTTTATGCTGGGGAGAGCAAGTATCCCTTTACATTTTTGGCATTACTCCTAAATTGCAAAGCTCCAAAAGTGAAGGATAAAAGAAATGCAGAGAATTAGTGATGGAGTAGTGTGTGGTGCTACCTACAGCAGGGCCAACTGTGACCATGTGCTGAACTTTCAAAGGAAAAAGAAATAAATATCAAAGCCTCCTCCAGTTCCAAACTGATCCAGTATCCTTGAAGCAAAGTCTCCCACTGGCAGGGAAGAGAAGTGGGATGGGCCCTGCAGCACATCAGATGTGACTGCATTCACAAAATCTCAGGCATGAGAGAGAATTTAATGGCACATCTAATGTTCTCTCCATTTCCATTTCATGGTTATTTTTAATTCTGTCAGTGTCAATTAAAAGCAATCCAACAGGCAAATGTCCTTTTAGAGCAAACAGCTGATTAAACATTATGAGTTTTTGCTCAGATGATGGTACATATCATTGTGGCAGTTGTTTGCTTGTGTTTGAAATTACAGTAAATAATCATAGTGGTATTTCCTACTGGATATAAAACAAAATCTATTGGCCCAGCATTACTTTTAGCAGAGTAGAAATGAATCCCAAATACAACGTTCTCCATAGTTTACAGTTATTTTCCCCCACTAACTGGTTATTATTAATTATCCAGACATGTCTATATTATGCTATTGAACTGTCCTTCCTCCTTCCTGGGATAAATCCACTTACACTGGTGGTTAATTGCTCACAGCACTGTGACTTTTATACAGGAGACATGAAGCTGGCTGATGCTGGAATTGCTGATGGCTGGCCTTGCTACAGGGGGAAGGTTTGCATCTGGACACAAGAGCAGCTTTTGAATATTTTAACCAGCAGGAACTTGTTTTGAATTCCAGTTTTACCTGCCTTTGTGTGGAAACTAGTTAGTGTGTGGGAATGAGATGTTGCAGAGGGTCTGCCATAGGCAAATCCATTTTTGCTGTACCAGGGCTTTAATGATTTCCTGGTGGATGTTATTTAAATTCTGTTATTTAAAGCAGCTTTGTACATGACTAAGCAAGTGTCCATGGGTATGGACAGGGACAGTACTGCTGAAGGACAGGACTAGGTTTCATCCCCAAGTTTTATGCAAGTTGACTCTCAATGGTGTGGATCAAATGGCACACATTTCATACAGTTAGATGATAGAAAACTGCTTCTGAGATTCATAAGCTTCCTCTGAGAACTCAGTTAAATGTAACTGTAAGCTGGATGGAGCAGGGGAGGAGGAGGTTGCCTCTTGCTGCACCCTGTTGGGTGCAGCTGCTGAGCTGTGCCCAGCTCAGGCAGACCAGCACTGATGGATGTCTCTGTCTCTGCTCATTGTTTGCAGTGGTGCTGCCTTCACAAACTGGGAACAGCAGCCCTGCCCTTGGCAGTTGTGTCTACACGAGTTTATTGAACTTCAGTCAGGCACAATGAAGACACACTGGTATCACTGCTTGACCTCAGCTCTATTGTTGACTACCAGGCCAAGTAAAACCTCTGGACTGCTGGTCTTTTATTGCTGTACATGAATTGAATGGAGGAAAGACTATTTCTTTATGGTCTGCAGATCAGTGGAAGTATGATTTAAAGGTTGTCAGATTGATTTCAGGCTAGTGATAATGCTTTTTAATGTGAGATCTTGCTCTGCATGGCTGCTTTTTTGTTGCTCTATGTCCAAATAACTTCCTGATTCTGAAAAATAACCATTTTGTTCATCTTTCAGCGGTGCAGAAATCATTAACATCAGAGGCCCTGATTTAATGACGTATTTTGATATAATGAAGTTATAGAGGAACTTCAATGCATGCCAAAATGCTTTGCTGAATTAGGGCCTTCAGTCTCAGTTTTACAAAAGTAAGGTGCTGAAAGAACTGGAGCAATGGAGAAGATGTACCTGCTTTATGTCTTATTGAATTTTCTTGATTGAAACAAGTGAGTTTTTGTCAGTTGTGGAGGCTGATGGCATGGAACAGCATGCATTGGAGAAACAGTGAGTCCTGGGTAATTTATGTTTCCAGTGCTTCTTAAATCTGGCTATCTATTCAGGAGTCTTTCTGCCAGCATTGAGGTAAGAAGCAAATTTGGTTACCAGTGTGAAAAAAATAGCATGCAGTTAGGGTAGAGTGAAACTTTTTGGAAGAAACTTCTGTAAAATGCTATGATTAAATTTAAGCAGAGGTTTAAAGGGTGTTTTAGTAGGATTAAGTTGCTTTTCAAGGCCATTTCTAAAGGCAGTTGCAATTCTATATTTAGAGCATGTAAAAGATAGTAGATGGCTATTTGAGCTGAATCCATAGAATTAGAATAAAAATATATAAGAGAAAATACCAGTAAATGCTGTTTAATACACAATTAAGAGAAAATGCTAGCAATACTGCTGATCTTTAACTTTGCCAAATGTATTCTTTGAGCTTATTCTTTTCAAGTGCTCTGATTTCATCTCTTTTTACCTTAGTGTGGAAATCCACTTTTGCTGTTCCTGTGTGCACAGAATTGAGGAGCACTCTCTCCATAAGTGATCCTACTGAAGCTCCAGTAGGAGAATAATGTACAATACAGAATACAGAAGAAGGTTCAGACTTGGGCCAAACATTCTGTTCATAAGTTTCATGTCCTTCTGAAAGATAAGAAGAAGTACAGTGGGGAATCTTTGTCCTCTTTATGCCTCCACGTGGTAAGGAAGACCACAGGGAGGTTGTGGAGTCACTGTCCCTGGAGGTGTTTAAGAAAAGCTGGATGTGGCACTCAGTGCCATGGCTGAGCTGGCAAGGTGGTGTTAGGTCATGGGTTGGACTCAATAATCTCAATAATCTCAAAGGTGTTGTCCAACCTAATTCATTCTGTGTTTCTATGAAATGCAGGACCCCAGCACTTGGATTTTCTCTGCCTCTTCTGTGAATGTTCCTAGTACTTCTCGAAGACTCCTAGTAATAGAAGAAATAAAAATACCCTTAGCCCCTGCTTTCTGCTAGAGCCCAAACTGGTTTCAGAGGCAGTGGGAGGGGATGGACATCTTTTAAACTGAAGTGTTTAACGCCCTGTGTGTGTGCAGTGCCAGGCTTAGGAGAGGCAATGCCTCCCTGCCTCCTGCTGTGTGAGGCCATGGCGTGCTCTGCAGGGACCATGGCATTAATACCAGCATTTCCGTGAGCCAGGGGAAAAATTCAGTCTTATCAATTCTCCAAAGCTGTGCAGGGAATGCTCAGTGATGCTGTGACATCAGTCATTAGGTGACTGCAGTAAAAATTAGGGGGCTCAAGCTAGGGCTCAGAATTAGGGGTCAAACAGGCAATGTGTGCCCCTGAGGACTGGCCAGGAGGGCCAGGGGTACCCTGGAAATGCTGGCCAGAGGGAGAGGGAGCTTTTCCTGCCCAGAACATGCCCTGGGGTGTGAGCTGTAACTGCAAGGACTGCTGGCTGAGGCATTAAGATTAAAGTTTTTGCACAGTGGGAGAGAGGCCAGGGCTGAAGCAAGATAAGGGCAGGAATTTGTAGGCAGAGCAAAGTGGAATTCAGGGCTGTGAGGGAAGCAATGGTGAGGGCAGGGAGGAGGGGGAGACCCTGCTGAGGAACAGAAACTCAGCTCTGCTTCAGATGCCAGAAGGAAAAGGGAAAAGGCTGAGCTGTGTGAAAGGAGGCCTGGTGTGCTGTAACAGCACACGTCCCTTGGATGCAAAAGCAAGGGGACTTCTGACAAAAATTAATTGGCACAGCACTTTTCTTTCAGAGCTGCACCATAAGAAAATGCTTAATATTCTGCTGGAATAGAGTTAGAGATGTTTCTTTTCCTATTTGCCAGAGGGACTTGGTAAAGATATAGAACCTGCCTCAGTTGCTCCTTGTTACACTCCTCCAAATATAAACAAGTTGCTTTTCCCAATTGTCGACAAATTTAGTTTTTGATTTTGCATAACACTTTTGTGCTCTTTATGTAAATAGTTATGTTTAAATATTTCTGGTTTAGGGGAGGGGATGACTGACCTTAGAGAAATTAACTGGATTATTTCCCCTTGTAGCTGTTTCTAGAGCTTGCCCATGCCTTATGCTACAGTGGGGAACATGCATTTGTTACACCTCTGCCTCTCAACAGAGAAATTTCGAATGGGTATCTAAAATGATAATTTTCCCTAACAGTATTGGTGAGCATAACAAAAACCCAGGGGTGGCAGGTGTAGAAAAAGAGAGAGAAGAGGGGCAGCCATGCAGGGAGGAAGGCAGGAAGCTGCCAAGGCTCTTAAGAGCTGTGGCCCAACTTTAACTTTTACAGTGTTTTTCTTTGGAAAGAAACAGGATGAGGTGTTTAACACCAGGGTACAGCACCCAGGAGGTTTGTAAAGAAATGTCTTTTGAGGAATCTGATAAAATAGAGCTGCCTGGGTTTGCCTCACTCGGTTCTTTTGGAGTTTTCAAAGGGTAAAAGGAAAGTTTTTTCCTGCAGCAGGGGAATCCCAGAGGGAATGGGCTGTTGAAATGATGTAAACTATAAACCTGTAAGCAGGAAGGCATGGGTTTTTTAAACATTGTAGTGGTAAGTATGGATGAGATACTGCAGTACTACAAAAAATTGTTCTGCTGAAGAAAAATGACAATGAGATCTTCGGAGAGTGAAACACTATTTCCCTGGATTCTAGAATAATGTTTAAAATGTCTAGAATATGAGCCATAGACTATTTGACAATTCATGCAGAATAATTTGGAAGTTGAGTTCTTTCCCAAATAAAAAACTTTATTGTTGATAAATAAACTTTACAGACATGATATTTTAATTTATCTTAGTGTATCTTTGTGCCCTAGATGAGGCTTAACTTCATCTTGTTCTTGAACAATTAATGAATTGTTCACTCCGTGGCAGTGGTTCACTGGAAACTGGTTAGCTGCACAAGCACATCTCACAGGACAACCTGTGCCTTGAAAATCAGGTATTAATTTCTTCACTAATGGATGATAACACCTTCACAGCCCCTGTCCCTGCCATGCAGATTGTTAGATGTCACTGAGTAGTGGTACTTATATTTTTACACCTCTTTCTGCTAGGGGAAAAAACAAGTCCAAAATATGAGATGAAAACCAACAAGGATTTAGCCCAAAGGACAAAATCCTTCTGCTCTTACAATAGGCTTGTAAAGTCTTATCTTGCCGGGGGTTGTCATAAAAATGGAGTTTTCTGATCTACTGTAGATTTTAATTGCTCTGAAAACAAATGTGGTGTGCCAGCTTGTAGACAGGGTATTTCATCAAGGTGCAAGCAAGGCCTGTGGCACAGCATATGGATAATCATTACCTCTGGGGGCTCACAGCCACCTGTGGCCACCTGCCTTCTCTCAGCAATATGCCACAGGACCTGGGGCTGCTAGTTTTGCTTTCAAAATAATTTATTTATGTTTTGTTAGGCTCTTCTCCTAATTTTGTTAACACAGTTAGGGCAATTAAGTGGAAGGAAGAGAAAATGATTCATTAATAATGCCAGATAGATGGCAGACTGTAAACAGGATCAATTGCATATTTAACTGATGCAAATTGCTGGAGTTCAATTCATCTCTACTAAAGTTACCACTGACTTTCTTTTATCTCTGCTTAATACATTAACAAGATTTATTTTTTTTTTGCCTTTTATGAGCAGAGCACCTTTGAGAAGAGCAGTTATCCTCCAAGCTAGTGCTTTTCTTGCCTGGGTAGCAATCCTGCCACAGGAGTGTGCTGCATGAGGCTGAGCACTGCGGGTAATTCATGGCATTTTCACTGCTGGACTTGCTCTCAAACATGACCTTTTCCCTCTCTTGCACAGACAGGGAACTTTCCCTTCCATGGCTGGCAGACCCTGATCATTGTTCACTTCCTTGTAACATGAAGACTCCTATTAACTGCTGTTGGTCCTTCAGCACTAGAAGTTCTGGCTCTGAGTGTTAAATTATCTGTAGCTGTTGACAGATGATTCTCATGTGTTTAGCAGAGCAGTTTGAAATCCAAATTTCATTTTCAGTCTGATCAGGGAAGTTTCAGGTGCTGGAGTCATAGACAGCAAACTAGTTAGGTCTGAAGACATCTTTCAAATAGACAAGAGGGACTTTCTAACCACAGAAGTGTGAGCTTAATTTTCTTCTTGCTCAGATTTAGGAAGGATGCTGCAGCTTTTGCAGGCTCCTGTGCTGCTGGTGATGGGGATGGTGCCCCAAGATCCTGCCTGTTGTTTCCACCAGCTGCTCTGCCATGGTGTGTGAATTCCTGCTGCAGACAACTCCTTGCTTTCTCAAGCAGAGACAGGGAGGATGCTTAAACTCTCTGAACTGGAGCAGCTCTCTGCAAGTGTATTGCCTTACATGATCCAGATTCTGCATTTTGCCTGTTTTCTCCCTTAGTGAATGTGACTGGATCTCACACTGATGGGTGCTCGGCTGCTGGGATTAAGCTTTTTAACTGTTTATCCCTCGAGCACAACTCAGACTGGCGATGTGATAGATCAGTAATATGAAGGTTGACTCTCACCATTCTAATTGTAGGCTACAATTAGAAGGCAAATATTATGGATATGTTAAGAGAAGTTTTGTTGACTTACAGTTATGTTTTACCCTTTGTGCTGTTATCGGGGTGCCCTGGGTTTGGGACATTTGGGAGGGTTGGCTCGTTCCTGTGGCAGCTCCTGACCTCCAGCAGAGATGTCAGAAGTGATCTCCAGCACTGGACAGCAAAGGAGGAGTTGATGGACAGAACTTCGGGGAGCTAAAGAGTTAAAAGGTGACACCTTCATTGTGTGGGTGAGCACATGGTGGGAAAGATCATCTCCTCCCAGCACCATAATATTTTCTCTATTCAGTCTTCTGTTGTGTTTTTTGATAAGGTTTTAATAAAAATTTTGTATTTTTGGAAGTGAGTATCATTTCTCACAAAGAAACCAAATGGCAGCTCCTCCTCTGGCACCACGTTTCCATTCAGTGTGGGCAGGGGGATCCTGGGAACCACCTGATCCACCAGCATCCACTCCCTGCATTGGCTGCCTTCCTGGCTTTTGGTTTTCCCATTTTCCTCATGGAATGTGCACAGACATGAGCTGGCAGGGCTGTAACTGAGCTGGCAGGCTTTGCCTGCCCCAAGCAGCATCACTGGGTGCAGCCCCAGGCTGGGTGTGGGGTTCAGGGACACCTCACGGGGAGGAGCAGCCGCTCTCCTGTCCCAGGGCACCCACAGAGCCTCACCAGGGACCCCTCCCAGCCCAGCCCCTCTGCTGTGGGGTGCTGATTGCCAGTCCCCCCAGCCTCACAGGTGGACATCAGGCCTGTGCTGGAGCCAGCTCTGGTTCTTTTGCTCCTGGACACTCTGGATGGATCCTAGACCTGGTTCACAGCTTGCTGTGTGCACAGCTGGGGATTGAGAGGAAAGGTGTGTGCTAAGCCTTTACAAACAGTTGGATGGGTGAAGGGATGGATGTTACCATCTTGGAAATGGTTCTCAATGTCTCTACTGACTTGGGGCAGTGGGTTTGTTGCAGAGCCAGACAGCTTGGATCTTGAGAGAGACAAAGCTCTGCACAAGGCTGGACTTCTGAACTGTGGGGTAAAACAGTAGCTTCAAGGGGGGAATATGTGGCAGGCAGCTCTGGAAGGCTGTGCCTTCCTAGTACCTCAGAAATGGGGACAGGAAGGGGGCAACGTGTGGCTGGGAGTTTGGGATGAAAGGAGGCTCCAAAAACCCAAGAGAGAAAAGCCTGGGGTGTGTGCCCCAGTGGACTTTTTTCCCTTTATTTGAATAAGGGACTCCACTGTCTCCTTTTTGGGCATAGACCTCTGGTGTTCGTGGACTTTCCCGACACGCTCATCTGTAGCAGGTTTGCCCCTGGCATCAGGACTGGCTGTGTCATGTTGGCAAAGCTCTGCTGCTTATTATTATTGTGTTTCCCAGAACTGTAAAACACTTATGAAAAGGAAAGAGGCTGTTGAGAGAAGTTTGTCCTTTCCCTTTGCTTTATTTTCTTTTCTTCATGCACCTACCAACTTCATCTTTAGAAAATTGCCTACTTATCTCCAAAACATAGTTTCGTTCTTTGCTGTATGTCCCTCTTCAGGAACTTATTATACATGGAAATTACCCTGTACAGGAAATAATTTACCTTTAACTGTCTTCTTCTTACTTCCAAATTGTTTTCTTGTGGGATTCCAGCCCTCCCTCACCCCCCGCCCCCCCCCCCCCCCAAGCTCTTAAAACAATGAGGCTGGAAACTGCTGACACCCAATAGCTTTGACAAACTGAGTGTCAGCCTGACATGCTCAAAACCATCTGCTTCTTGGATGGGTAATTCTGGCCAGGATTACTTCCAGCTGCAACTGATCTGCAGCCCTGGATTCTGCTGAGGAAACCAAGGGCATGATGACAAGCCCCAGCAGGGATTTTAAATTCATGTGCAATAATACCATAGTACCTTTTTGGACATAGCACCAAAATGATCAGCCTGGTTGGAGTGGCTCAGACTGGAGTTTGGGCTTCACAGAATTCACAGAATGACCAGGTTGGAAGAGACCTTCAAGATCAGGAGTCCAACCCAGCCCCAACACCTCAACCAAACCCTGGAACCCAGTGCCACATCCAGGCTTTGTTAAACACATCCAGGGATGGTGACTCCACCACCTCCCCAGGCCATTCCAGAGCTTTATCACTCTTTCTGTGAAAAACTTTTTCCTACTATCCAACCTAAATTTCCCTTGGCACAGCTTGAGACTTCTGTTCTGTCAGGCAGGATATTAGGAAGAAGTTTTTTAGGAAGGGTGATAAAGCTCAGGAATGGTCTGACCAGGGAGGTGGTGGAGTCACCATCCCTGGATGGGTTTCATGATCATAGTTTTTTTGTTTCTTTTTTCCTGGTGAAATACTGTTGTTTTGTTTTGTTTTTACACTAACCCGAATAGGTTAATTTGTGATATTAAAAATCAAAGGCATAGGAGTAGGCTACAATACTTTTATTTCCAAAGCATTGCTGTTATGAAGATCAAACCTTCGTGTAGCTGTCTGTTAAAGGATTTTGTGCCTTTCCTAAGGCAGCTTTTATTGGAGAGAGACCCTCCATAAAGAGCAGCCCTGAGTGAGCAGTGGTTGCCACGGCTGACATGGACAGGTGGGGCTGAAGCCTCTGTAATCATCATGAGTGCCCAGGTTTCTGAGTGTCACACTCTGACACCTCACCAGAGCTGTGCAGAGCTGCAGCACTGCAGGCTCGCTCTCTTCTTGCATTGCAACACTTTAGACAGGCTTGCAGAAATCCGTGGAAGAACTCCACAGATATTTATCAGAGAATAAAAACCCATCTTCCCAGAGATCTTGTCCTGCTTTGAAGGAAATGCAGCAGAAAGCTCAGTCAAGTAGAGAGAGAAATTTTGGAGGAAATGTGGTAACAGTTAATAATTATGTGTTTGTACACTGTGTCAGATTAATAGTTAATTAATAGTTAGTGAATAGTTAAGGAGCAGCTATTAATTTTGTTCTTCTCCCCAAATCTACCATCAGTTACTGCTTTGAAGATTACATGGCAGCCTATGGGCTCTGTAATGCTTGAAACTCCAACATAAGACTGCTTTCTAAGCACAAATGCTTTTCCTAATATCTTTTGATGTGTCATCATTTCTATAATGTGGATACTGAGGGGAAGAAAGAGGTCAAATTTGGATTCCCAGTTTGTTTTCTTTTAGCTCTGCTTCACCGAGTTACTTCATTTCCCTTCTTACCTCAGCTTCCAGGTGGGAGTGTGAAAGGGCTGCTTAAACTAAGCACAAGAATCTGGATCAGGGCAAAATGTTTGAGATGATTTTCTTGTCTGGGTGTATCAGAAATGGGAGGTGGCAGGGGCTATTTTTGAAGGGGATGCCATCTAATTCAATGAAAGAGTGGTGTGGGCTTGGACTGGGAGGCAAATCATTAGGGAGCAGGAGCTCAGGAGGATCGGGTATGGGTAGGGGCTCTGTGCAGAAGGCAGAGCCTTGTTATTCATATTGACCACCAAATATAGACTGAAATGTGGTGGTTTTAGTCAGGAAAATGTAGGTTAAGTCTTTAAATCAAACTTGGAATGTGTTTTGTCCAGCAGCCAGGCAGAAACACACTGTAATGTGTAACTGCAAGGTGGCTGCTGCTGCTCAGCTTCCATAACAAAGAGGATGGCAGTGGCATGTGCAGTTCTGAAAGCATTTACCTTCCCTGGGCTGTCAGCTAAACTCAAAGATTTGCATGGAGGTAGAGCACTGAGGGGAACTTCCACACTAGTGCAAAACCAGAATATCTAGCAATCTGTATAATTAATATACAATGGGGTTTTTTTACCCATGTAGGATGCACTCCTGATGATGGGTGCACCAGAATTTTTTGTGTTTCCTGCAGTTGCAACTGTAGAAATTTAATTTAAAACAGAAAAGAAAAAATATGAATGGGAGGGTTGAAATGTGGAAGTGCCAGAAGGAAGAGAAATCAGAATGGCAGCTGTGGATGATCTGTGCATTAGCAAGTTACCACAATGCTGACACATCCACCTGCAGTTTCTCAGGACACCTGATCAGAAAAACAAGGGACAGCCTGCACAAGGAGCAGCCCACACATAGGCAAGACCAGAAACACTCTTTCAGATACTGGGAGAAGGAGATAAAGCATAGTAAATCCTTATGATGCAGAAAGGTGAGACAGAACGGGTAAACACTCCCCAGTGCTGGCTGCCCCACCTGCACTCATGAATTTTAATGCTTGTGACAAAATTGCTGGATTAGGACTCATTTTAAAATAAATTCTAAATCAAATATAAATCCATTATTGTAAATCAAAGAAACTCATGTATTGAGCTTCAACATTCTAACATTGAATCCTGAGAAGTTTATTGGTGATGAAAAGCTTGTTAGGAAAAGCACTCTTCTGAAATTAGGAGGAAAGTGCTAATATGTCTTGTATTTTCTGGCTGTTCAGAGGTGTTTTAACATATAAACAGCCTGTTATGACATTCTAACAGTGTGTATATATATAATATTATAAAAGTGTGTATATAAAAATATAACGGTGTGATAATGAGCTCTGCCTTGCATAGGGACTCACTGCCCAACACCAATTGCATTAGGAAAGTTGAGGAGGGCCGGTAATAGGCAGAAACTTATGGCCATTATCAATATAGATAAATTAAAGAGAACATGTGTCTTTGAATAAGTTTGTGCTTGGTTCTTTTCTGAGTCCAGAAACAGGACAGCAGCAAGGTAATTTTGAATCCTTTTTATACTTCTGTGCTGGGGCTATGGCAAGGACACTGCCAAAGCTCAGGAGCAGGGCTACCACCAGGGTTTGCTGGGAACAATTTAGGAAAGGTCCCTGGGGTTAAATTCAGACCTCCTGCAGCTTCTGTTTCCAGCAGATGAGGCTGTTACCTGAGAACAATTAAAGGGAATTAAAGAACCCTGAAGCATATTTTTATTTCTTTTTCTGGAGCCAAGGTCAGGAAACATGCTGCCACCAATAATGGCAGGAATATTGGTCACTGGTGGAATATTGGTGCTGGTGGCAGTCACTGGAATCCTACAAAAACACTGTGTAAACATTGGGTCTCATCATTATGGAAAGTCAAAACTGGCTGCACAAACTCAGTTATCTGTAGGTAATCTCTGCTCTGGGGTCTTTGCCTATATGAATTATGAAAAGGAACATTAAAATATATCAAGGATTTGACAATTTCTGTGCTCTCTTGTCAAAAGTTGGCCTATGTGCTTTTTTGAGGTAGCGACAAAAGAATATTTCTTCAATGCTTGTAAGCAAAATGCAAGGAATTGGTAATTGCAGCGTTTTGATCTTGTTGCTGTTTGATTTGAAAGAAAGAGTGGTATGGGGGTCACTCAGCCCTCTAACCAGTGTCTCTGTTTTCTCTTAACTTTTTTCTTTCTCCCTGAATGCTTTAGACACTTCAGAAGATGGGTAGTGTCACAGCAGGGTAGCTAGAAATTGTAGTCTTAATTCATTCTCCCCCATGACAAGCTGAAATGCCTAAAAACAAATGTATTTGTCTTTGAGGGAAAGGACAATCACCAAAAAATTGAATTACGACTTGGAAAAAACTGCCTTTGTTTTGGCTGCTTTGGAAATCCAGGCAGTTGTGGTTGAAATTCGATGTCTTACCTGGGTGGGATGAATCTAGTCATTCTTTCTGAGCATTTCTGAGCAATTTGAGCATTTCTGAGACAAGGACTCATTTCCCATTTGCCTCAAAAGATCCTGGATTTTGTGCAGTCTCATTGGGCATGAGAAAGGACTGTTCTTATGGCCACTGCACCATTAGGAACAAAACTGTACAAAATGCTGAATATATTTTTCTGTTTCCTATTTCTAGATCACACACAGTTTTCAGTCATGCATTCTTCAGACTGTCTCCTCAGTGACAGTTTTCTGGTATAGATATATATATATATTAAACCTTTGTCCCACACTTTTTTAAATGCCTCCTCTGTGATGAAAAGGAAGTTCCTTCTTCTGTCAGGGCTGGGCTTTCATAAGCATGACTGAGCTGTTTTAGATAAAATCTTTCAGCAAAAGTATTTGCCTTTGGGAAGGCCAACCTCTTACACTTTCTGTGTGGTATAAAGTCTGAGAATAGGCATTGGTGGAATTTGGTGATGGTGGGGAAAACTCATTGGTGATCACAGGGAAAACTCATGGGAGTAACTCAGCCTACATGGGGATGTGCTGCTTTAGCAGGTTTGTGCTTCAAAAATGTGAAACTGCTCAAGTTGAAGTCCTTCACTTAGATGTCCCTGACTTGAGTAGGAATAGACATGTCTCTCCTCCTCCTAAGTGGAAGGCAGGAGCTTGAGTCCTCACTGCAAAGGCTGCCTCAGGGTGAAGAGGGACCTTGGGCACCAGGGCTGTGAGAGCAGCTTGGGAAACCAGGAGAACTGGCACAGGGGGTGGGAGAAATGGATTTGTAAAGAATTCTTAAAACTTGATAGAAAGTTTACATTGTTTTGTATATCTGTATGTAAATACTGAGATAAAGTGTGTTGACTTAGGAAGGCTATGGAATAGAGATAATATTGTTGAGAGAGAGATTGAACTAGAAACAAGTTTCAACAAGTTTCAAAATGTGGCCTTGGGAAAAGATCAGATATTTTAGAGAATTAGAACTGTGAAAGATGCATTGTAGCAGAAATACATGAGGTAAAAATACAGGTGATTTGTGTTAGAAGTAATAGTAGCATTGTGTGGCAAAAGCTAATAGGCTAAAAAACATTTATAAGGTATTGTAACCAGGAGATAGGTTGGCTTCTGATAAAATGGTGTTGAGTTTTACATCTCTTATGTCTCACTCTTCATTGAGACTGATAATGGAATAAAATCTTTTAAAAAGTCTCTCAGTTACCCTGTGTCTGTAAAAGCTGAGAAAACCAGCAGGGAAGGGCTGGCTGATGTACACTGCCTGTCCTGGCTGGCCCTGCTGCACAGGGCAGCTCCTTGCTGCACCTCAGGGTTTGGTCTGAGTGTGCCCAGCACTGCCGTGCTGGATCTTCCCATTTGCATTTTCAGAGTCTGACCAGAATCCCCACACCTGGTGTAGCAGCACTTGTTGCAAAATTTTTTAGAACATGCCAACAGAAACTCTGCTATTTCCATTTTTTTTTTTTTAATATGGATGAGTTATCAGTATTCCTGTCCCTTGGGGGCTCACAAACAGCAGCATGGGGCAGAAGTGGCCCTGGAGAAATAAAACCCCAGTGAGATGAACCTTGGGCACGTGCAGAGGTGCTCTACTGAAGGTAAAGTTACGTGGCTGTCTGCTCCAGGTGAGGATTTGGTCTTTAGACCCTAACAGTTCAGTGTTTTCTGGTGTACATGGCCAAGTAAACTGATGGAGGAGAAGGCAAACTGGATTTGGGTGTGATGGCTTTTGTGGGGTTTTGTTTCCTTTTTTAATTTTGCCCATTGGGTTTCTTCCCATTCCTGTTCGAGGCACATAACACAGCACTGGTTTAGTAGCCTCGTGTAAAGGAGTTGTAACTTTGGGAGCAGGTCAGACTGCTGAATTTCCTAATCTCAGTTGTTATTTGGGAGGAACACCTCAGCTCTGAAAGTCCACTGCAGACACAACAGCATGTCTCAGTTGGCAACTTGGCATCATTAACCATAAAGTATAACGCTGGGCTTGGTGTGACAGTTTTAATCAACTTCTCCCTCAAGGTCACCCTTGGCTTCTGAGTTATGGGAGTCCCAAAACCTGCTGTGATTTATTTTGATGAAGATAAGTCAGTCCATGTTTTCTGACAGTTTGGCTGTTCTGTGATCTGTAACTACATTGCTTCTAGTGCTGAAAATACACTCAGGACAAATACACGTGGATGGACAGCTCAAATAATAGCAATCCATCTTAGCAAATGGCATTAGTTCTCTTATTGCTTCTTTCACCTGACTTGTCCCTTCATAAAAGGAGAGGCTCCTTACTCCCACAGGAGGTTCAGAAAACCCACTTATTTCAGAAAACCCATTAGCTTTCTGGTATAGCACTTAGATGGTTTGGGAAGTCACAAAGGGATTTGTAAAGATTTTTTGGCCAGCTTGAGTCAGAGTGAGGAGGAGGAGCTGAGTGCCTGACCTTGTTCTAGCCACTCAGCCTGAGTGCTGCAAAATTCAAACCCATTTATATCTGCTCGTGTCCCTCATGTTCTCATTTCCATATGCACATATGGCAGGGATCAGGAGGATGCCTCATGAGGTCAGTGGGACTGCCTTAGGAATGGCACTTGGCTTGTATCAAAAGCATTGCCAAGCAGCTTAAAAGAGCTGAGTGGATGCTGTGGAGACCACCTTTGGAGAGTTATGTGTGGATTATAACTGGGGGATAGGGGTGAAATGGAAGTTTACCCTGCTGCAGTTTTCATGTAGCTGAAAATCAGGGTTGTGCCTGTTTGGACACCCAGAATGCTTAATGATGGTGGTGCCCTGGGCAGCTGTGGGAACCCAGGATATCCCTCTGGCTGCCCTGGCTGTCTAAAGACCCTGGCAGGGAAAGTCAAAAACACCTGTGGCTTTGATTTTAGCCTGTGGAAAAAGCTGTCAACTTTGTATAAGGAATTACAAGCCACAAGGGTTTGAGTAGTGTGGTAGTTGAATTAACACAGGGTGAAAAAGTAGAATTTTGGGGCTTTTTAGAATGGGGTTCAGGGGGACAAGATGGAGGGATTTGGTGTGTCCTGACCTTCTACTCCTTCCTCTTGTCCTCCTTGTCTTGCTGTGATGGTGACACTTTTCTATTGATTTAAGGTAGAGACTCACTGTCCAACATAGATGATAGATATTGGCACAATATTGTAAACATGTATACGTAATTTTGGGTATAAAATGTAAATACTGCCCTGAAGGGCAGACAGAATGCCATGGCTGACTTCTTAGACAGAGCTCAGCAGGTCAGAGAAAGAATGTTATAGATAAGAGAAAAGAAACAACCTTGAGAAGCTGACCCTACCCCTTCAGACTTTGGCTGCACGGGCTGGGAAACAAGGACTTTTACATTCCCAGGGTCACCTCAACACCCTGACCCTGAGATGTGGCCTGGGAATTCTGGAGCTAATCTCTGCAGAGAGGACTGGCTGGACTGCCCACAGGCAGGGTCATGGACTGACCTCCCAGGCAGCCTCCAGCAGAGCAGCACACAGGAGCTCTGCAGACAGGGCTTTTGGGAAGTGCTGGGGACTCTCCCAGTGGGTTCCTGCTGGGCACAAACTGGTAGCTGATGCTTCTATGCTGGAATAACTTCCTGGGCAGAAAATCCAGGAGCTCTTTTGGGCTCTTCTCCCTTTTGGCATCTGCTGTAGACAGAGGTGTTGATCAAACTGTACAGGTAACTTTGAATGTTCAGACAAAACTGCTCAGTTGGAGTGGCCTTGTAGAACAGTCTTTGTTCATGGCCAAGATAGTTATGACATAGTTTGTAGATAATTTAGAGTCATACATATGACAGTTTTGTACATAATTTAGGGTGATGAGTAGATATGGATTGTGCCAGTGCTGGAGTAGTCATGTAGGTGTGCTAGTGGGATGTAAGAGCTCTCCAGAATGGTCCAGGGAGCCTCATCTCATCTGCCTGAAGGCATCTCTGCAAGGATACTTGCAGTGGAGGCACCCATCAGTACCTGCACTGCAACTGACCATCCTGTTCAAGAGGTTTCAATCTCTAAAAAAGCATTACCCAGCACAAACCATAGCAATCAATCAATTATTTCAGCAAGCACTCGTGTCTGTGTCTATGCAAAAGCACCCATTCAGCAGAAGTGGGATGCTTCAGCTGAGTTGCCAGTGTCATCCCTTTGTTGACTCTTCCTCAAAGAACTGGAAGAAAACCTTGACATATTAGTGAGCAATGTTAGTAATTGTGCAAAGTGGTAAGTGCCAAGTTTCCCAAAACCCAAGTCCATGTTGGCTGGTGCATCTTTTTGGCTGGGATTGTTTCCAGGCCAGCAGCAGTGTAAGCACTAGTCCTGGGGACAGGAAGTTGCAAGAGGCAGAAAGTCTGGCCAAGATGCAAGTGCTGCTATGGCTACACCTGAAAAATATCTGAAAAACATGCAAGATCTTCAGTGAAAACTACCTAGGTAACTAGGCTGGTACTCGGTACAAAGTCTGGATTACAGTTTAAAAAAAGAACTGGAATGTATGCTCTCTTCACTTACAATGAGTCCTTTATTTATAAAACAATTTCAGCTAACTATGCCTGGTGATTCAGATGGTGCTTCAGGATTTGAAGGAAGTCAACAGCCTGTCTGTGCCTGTTTGTCAGTGGATGAGTGCAGGCTATTTGCTGTAAGAAGGAAGATTGAAAGAACAGAGGTGTTGCAGGCAGACTGCCATCTTTCTCCCATTATCTATATTCACTAAAAATGTGTTGTTGCTTTCAGTTCTAATATTTGGTATATTCAATGCTTCATGAACCAGCCAGACAAAGTGCTGCTTTACTGAAAGTAGCAAAAACCCACTGCAGATAAAGTGCATCTTAAAAAGATTGCCTCTGCCTTAGCATTGGCCATCATGTCTCCCACATTTACCAAAATTCTTCACATTAGAAGATTAAAACTTAAGCAGGGGGTGACCTTTTATAGACATGTTTCTGCTTATTACTCCCACTGAGCTCATCATTCCAAGAGCTTTTCTGTTGATTGCTATGAAAGGGGTCTTCTGAGGCTCTGCTCTTCTGCCTGGACCCTTTAATGAAGGCATTTCATCTTTTTTCTGAACTCCTACATGAAAATAAAGAAGCATTAGAATTCGTACTTTTAAGTAACAGGCGTGGGATAAACAATCTTACTTTTACAAACAAAATTACTGCCTTTGTAGGGAAGGGAAAAGACTTTAAATTTTTAAGGCTTTTTCCTAGGCTGGTTTACAGACTGCAACCCTGAGAAGCATTTGCTGCTGGTTCTGTAAAGTGTGCTGGAAAGAGCAACTGCACCTTTGTTGCTGTGTGGCTGGACCAAATTTTTTGGAAATTAGCTGTGCAGGCTCTCAGGAGTGCTCTTTGCACTTTTCTGGGTGCTCCTCCCTGCTCCATTCAGCTGGACATTCACTTTCCCACTGGCCAGTGGCTGCTTTGTGGAGCTGGGCTGTCCCAGCCATCCCCGTGGGTATTTGCTGCTCTCATTGCAGATCCAGTGTTTATTGTAGAGGTGGAGGGTCCCTGAGGAAGCTCTTTTGGGGTTATTGCCCCTGGGGACAAACAGCTGCTGCAGCGTCTGCCATTTCCTGCTTGTTTGCAGAAGTGGAAGCTGGAAGTCCAGCCCGCTGCTCTCACAGACAGTGATGTATTAGATTGGTATGAATGTATACAGAAATCTCTTGGCAAGCCAAAAGCCAGCACTTCTAACACTTCTTTTCCTGAATAGTCTTTCTCTAGGCAATATTTTATTGTCCAGCTTTTAATAAAGTCTTGTGAAGTAGCAGTAAAGCAGAATATGAAGGTATTACCTTCACCAGGATATCAAATATGTAGGAAGAAAATTGTAGCTAGCCCAATACTTCAGTTTGACACTTAAGCTATATTGTAACAATACATGCATGTGGACCATTCACAGATGGTACTGTAGCTGTAAATTAAACTACATTAAATCTTCAAGCATCCAGTGGGAGATTTTTCCCATCTCCTCTCTCCTCAATATGCAGAGAAGTTTGGTCCAATTAATTTTTCCAGCATAAGAATTATGAAGGATCCTACTACTGCTTTTTAAATAGATTTCACTAGGGGTTAGAGCTTCAGGATACAGTGTCCTGAAGAATCCCTCTGGCAATATCTGGAAAGAAGCATCAGTGTCACGTTCTTTCTATTTTTAATGCACTTCACTATGGAAACAGTTCTATGCTTCTCTGTTGTCTGTCCATCTCCCTAGCAATTTTGAACTCTGGGATGACATAAATCAAATGTGACAGAGGTAGAGGTCTTAAAAGATAATTAACTTCCTGCAGTTTTTGTGCAAGTTACTGTCTGGATACAGATGAAATACTATTTTATACCTTCACAAAATTAGTCTGCAGAGTCTGTTGAAGCTTTGTTGGAGAATTTAATGAATTTACAAAGACAGCAATTTACCTTCCATACTCTAAATATGGGTGATACTGGAGCTGGAGCAAGTAAAGCTGTTTCTGTAATTCCCAACACTTGCTGAACTGTGTGCTTGTGCTCAAGGCACTTGGACCTGGGCAGAAAAAGCACAGAGACTTTGCTCTTGGTCAGTGCTAAAAGCCACTGACAGAGCTTTGGGTTTAAGTGGTTACTTTTGATTGAAGGTACTTTAGGTAATTTGCTGTATCTAAATTTGTGCTTGTGATCTCAGTGTGGCCACCTTCCCAGGCCAGGAGTTCTGCTGCTCAGTGTGCCAGGGGATTTTGGGGCAGTTTTGTGTGTTTTGTTGCTGTATTTAGGGGTGTAAGCTGGTGCACCACTGCGGTGCTGTTGGACCATGTGCTGTACACCTGTGCTCATACCAGTTTTTATTCCCTAATGTACCTCATGACCACTGCTTTGTTTTGGACCCTGTTGGAGGTAGAACAAACTGCTTTTTGGGACTTTTGACAATCAAGGTCTCTGTTCACCCAGCCACAAGTCTGACCTCAGCCACTGCCCCAAAAGAATTAATTTCCTGTCCAATTTCTCCTCCAGACTGTGGCTACATTCAAGTGTAAATTGTGGGATGACTTTCTGATTTTCTAAAGTTATCATTTTGAGCTTTTAATAATTTATTAGCCTAACTGCTGTTTTGAATGCTGTTAAACCCATTTTTAAAACACCAGGGTTGCAACAAAGTCTTAAATTGGCTACTTTTATAAACATCTCCTGGATTTGCATTTTCTGTGAATGCTTTGCCTGTCTTTTGTACACACCTGAGCAAAAGAAATTATAACAGAGGCATATAAAAAAATTCCTGTTCTCATATTCAACTTGTCTTACAGCTCAAGAACGAAGAAATGCTCATTGATGAGAAGGAACATGCTCAAAAGAGTTTGGGAAACAGTTTTCATGACAGAGAAGTGGTGTGGAGCATGTTCAGTCCTGGGAAATCATTAAGGCAAAGTGTGGCAGGGCTCAATAGCAGCAGAATAATGTAACATTTCTAGCTGCAGCAGGCAAATCAAATGTGCAGAGAATGCTGGCACAGAACTGGCACAGCCGTTGTGAAGGAGGTCATTGAGTAGTTTAGGGTGCTTAATTTAGGTTTTGTGCTTGTAAATGGAAATTGGCAAGAAATAAAAGGTAAAAACTATTTGTTTGACATGATAAGGTGAGAAGGATCATGTTTCCTACATGTTCCAGCTACTTTTTCTCCTCTATGTCTCATTTCCAGCTAGATTGCCATCCCAGAAGTTTGATGGAGAAGAGCTGGAAGGAATAAAGCACTTTTATGGGATGGGGGGAAGTGATGATGTAAAGAAAGTACAATGAACTAACAGGCAATGTTTTCGGCACTCTTTTCTCTGACAAATACTTCCTAAACTCCTGTTGCAATCTCTGCCTCAAGCTGAGAAGTACTTGATTGCAGATTTAAGGGAGGTGGTAGCAAAGGACCCTTACGCTTTGAAGCTTTTTAATTTTTTCCCGAAAAAAGAGAGAAGGTTTTTGAAGGATTTTTTTCCCCTGAAAAAAAAAGAGAAGGGTTTTGAAGGATTTTTTTCCCCTGAAGAAAAGAGAAGGTTTTTGAAGGATTTTTTTCCCCTGGGTGTGTGTTTGTGAGCAGGGCTGCAGAGCTGTGCTGAGCCTGTGGGAGGGGAGAGCAGCCCAGTCCAGCAGTGCTTTAGGAGGTGGGTGCCTCTCACAAAGATCACATTTAGCTTTGTGCCAGAGGGACAGCATTTGGTCAGTGTGGTGGAAGCATCTGAGAAATTCAGAGCTTCTCTTGCTGCCTTCATGCTTGATCTTCCACAGGGCAGGCTGTCTCAAACTGCAGCGTGTTCTTGGGTGGGCTGCTGGCAAATTTTATTTGCTATGAAAATAGCTCTCAATGGGTTTTGTGGGGAGGAAGAGAGATGGTTCTCTGCTGGTCTTCTCCAGCACTATTCAAAATGTTAAATTGCTCTGTGGCATGAGCAGAGCTGGATCTGATGTTGGAAGACATAGCAGAGATGGCTTGGGATGTGAGATTAATTATCCTTTCATTCATAAGACTGGCTTTAGTAACCTTTTGATCTTTGTGCTCTCAGTTTTCCTGAAAAATTGTGTCTCAGAAGTTCTAGCATAGACTTGCTGTGGGGAAATGGAGCAGCAGTGCATGCAGCAAGGGAGCAAAGGAAGTCATCTGTCTTGTGACTGAAGATGGAGCCTCTAAAGAAACAAGTAGAAAACCCAGTCAGCTATCTCTAGATACAAAATATTTGGAAAGATGGAGAGAAAGGCCTTAAGCTCCTGCTGGAATATGGCTGCTCAAGGTAGTGTCCACCAGAGGGTTTGCAAAGGCACCTGACTTGCAGAGGGCCCCCAGGTCTATGCACCTTCCCAAGATCTGCTTATAGAAATTAGCACTAAGAAAAGTTAAAGATTTCTTCAGGTAAAACCAGCTTTTTGTGTTTCTTTGGGTTTTTTTTCTTTTGTTTTTGTTTGCTTGCTTTTCTGGGTTGGATTTAGGTGGTTTTTTTTCTGAGATTTGGTTATTTGGAATTCTTTTGGTTGGTTGGGTTTGGTTTAGGGGTTTTCTTGTATTTTTTTTAATCTTCTTGCCTTCTAAAACAAACTGGAGCATCAAGCAGTGTTGTTTGCTGCTTCTGGTGGGATCTTTTTAGTTGCCACTAGAAGCTGTTTATGGCCCTGTGTCACCTGTCCCCAGTGAGTTTATCACAGTCATGCTTAAGGGTGAGCATAGAACTTCACAATTCTCTGCTTTATGTTAATATTTTAGGAGTAAGCATAATGAGAATGCTTTGAAAATTGGGTAAATGAATTTATTTTAAAGTTCCAGGGGGGACCCAGGACTTGATCCTGCAATGTAATTCACCCCTGAAGAGCTCATGGCAGCATTAGGACCTGTGCTTTTAAAAACCTTGTTATTAGGAAGGTGTGTTCAAAAAATCTCAACACAGATTGGATAGCTCTTTAAAATAATTGGTTGGGTATTAATTTCTGTGGCTCAGTGCCATTATGTTAATTATGGGGAACACATTAGGCACTAATGTAAATATTAGAACCCCTTCTGTAACGTTCCCTGTAATTTAATGCTAATTCACAGAACCATTATTAAACTGTTAATAGCCAGGGATGGAATCCATTCAAGTAGATCACACCTCACACAATCAGTAGAGCCTTGCAGCTGGGGAAGAACGTGTGCTACAGTCCACACACACTTTGAGCACACAGCCATGAGCTGTTGGCAGCCGTCCCATCACAAATTAGAGGAGACTCAGAGCAGACCCTCAGGGGGCTCTTGGTGTATTGGCTGACCTGGCCTTGCCAGTCCTCATGACCACCACGAATGTTGGTTCTGTGGCTAAATTACTGCATAACTTTCTATGTCATGTCATCTGTTTGGAAATCCAGATGATTACATCTCCTACATAATTTTAAAATCTAGCATGCTAGCAAAGGCAGTTTCCCAATCTTGTGTTTATTTTGTAACCATGCACTTTAGATTTCCTTGGCACAGGGGTTGCTAATAGTTCTGCTCACATACACAGCTTGCAGTTGTCTGATTCAGCCTGTAGACATTTGATAATGCTGCTGCAAGAGGGGATGACCTAGTTGTTTTTCATGTAATAGTCACATCTGTTATTTTGTTAGTCAAGGGGGCAAAAAGGTAGAAATTTAGTCAGTTTGAAATAACTGGGTGAGGGACAATGAATTCCAGACTTTGGAAAATGCTGTATTTTAATATAGAGCTTTATATTCTGAAGTGACAGAAACACAACCTGAAATAAGTGCTGACACGAGATCTGGCTAAAATTTAGGTGCTTAAATTGCTTGTTCTGAAGAAGTCTACGTAGCTGCTGTGGAACCCCTGGGAGGGATTTAAATATAAGAATCTTGGCCACCTGGAATTGGGCTGGTCCCTTGGCAGGCCTGGAGGGCTGCACCCAAATCCCCCCAGGGTGGGGGACTCTTGGTGCCTGTCCCCATCCGTGCCCTGTGGAGCTCAGGGGGGAAGAGCTGTGCTGCTGGAGGGAGGCCACTCCCAGCCTTCCCGTGGCTCCTGCTTCTACAGTTTGCTGCTGCATATGTTTTTATTTTTGACATTTGGCTGAGGGAAGCAGAGGGACCTGAATTCACCTGCCTGAGAGTGTGGATTCATATCCCTGGTGTGCTGCAGGGCGCTGAAGCCACGAGGCAGCTGCAGTGCCCTTGCCCCTCACTGAAGGGTTTGGGAAGGCTGGTCTAAATGTGTGAAAAGAAGGAGAGCAAATACCTGGAAGGTTAGGAATGTGGGCTCCAGGACTCAATTCAGGGTACTGTATATAGGTTGGAACCCTGGATGCTGAGGATTTCAGACTTTCTGTGCTGACAGGCACTGACCCCTAAGAGAACACTGAGGCTGTGGAGAAGGCTTCCAATACTGAATGATAGCACTGGGATTGTGGGTGTGGAGTTTGAATAGAAGTGTGTGATATCACATGGTGGAAATCTTAGAGTTTAAGGGTTTACAATATAGTAATATACATAAAGCACCATGGAGGTTTCAGGGCGGAGGCTGCTCCTTCTTCTTCACCTTCTTCTTCATCTTCTTCTTCACCTTCTTCTCCACGGGTTTGGGTGGTTTTGTGTAATTGGAAAAAAAGTCCACATTGCAGGCACGGGTAGCTGGTTATTGGGTTAAAAGTAAAAATAATTTAGGTGTCATTTCTTAATTGGACAGTTTATCCTTAAAAGGCCTTGTAGAGAGAGAGAGACACGGCTCCATTTTTAGTTTGTTAGAGTGAAATGCTGTAAAACTCCTAGTTTGTGACTGTGACAGAGACAAGAACCAACAAACATCTGAGTCCCAACAAGAAATTCCATCTCACACATTTAATCCTGACTCTGGCAGAAAAAAAGAAGCAAAAGAATATATATTCTCTGAAATGATTTTGTTAAAATCCTTGTCATCATCCCCCTGCTCCCCAGGGACCCAGAGTTCCTCGAGCTCCCATCCAGGAGGAGCACTCGAGGAGTGGAACCTCCTTGCTCCTGTTTATAAAGGAGCAAGGAAAGCACCTCCTTTCCCATCCTCCAGAGCCAGCTGGGCCGTGGGCTCCCGGCGCAGAGGTTCCAACACACTCTGGACATTTTCCTCTCCTGTGACTGGAGGCAGGGAATATCAAATATGCTGATGCCAGCCAGCCCCCCACTGGGGCTGGGAGCTGCCTGCACACTCCCTCTGCCCACGCTGATTTGGGAGTGTCTGTCTCCCAGGTTTGTGATGAGTTCTTTCCTGTGGTCAGACACCTGAAAGCTGAGGTACAGTCCAACTCCTCAGAGACTTGAACTGAAGATTTCCTGCTTTAATGGGCTGTATTGCCCTCAGCACTAACTTTTCTCCCTTGTAGAAACAATGTCACAGTAGGAGTCCTGCTGGTTTAATAAGCATGGAATTTTAACACCATTTAAAAAATCTTATTTTTAAAATTTTTATTAAATGATCAGTTTGAAATGACTTTACTTAACCATCTTTAACAGCACCATCTGCTGGCTCTCGGGCAATGTTGACATTAGCCATGGTTAGAGCTGTTACTTACAGCATTACAGTGTGAAATACTTGGTTTGTTAGGAATGCCAGAGATGTGTGGATTATGTATGGGTAAATATGGCAAAAATAAGTAGATTTGAAAAAAGCATGTTACTGAAATGTGTGGGGTAAATTAGGGCAGAACTCCAGGGCTGTATGTGCATAAATATTTGAGTACTAGAAGAGCGATATTTTCTCATTCCTGTAATATGTTTAAAGATGCCTACTTACCATACAAAATCTATTATTAAAGATTATTTTATATTTGCCTCTAATCTTCTTACATATATGTGGAGTCAGGAGAGATCAGCAAAGTCACTGATTGGAAGAGCAGGCTGCTGAGCAGCATGGGGAATTTATAATATATTGGGGGCTTAGGAATGTGAACTTTCATTTTGATTTATTCAGTCTCAGCAAACAGAGGGTGGATATCACAGCAGTGAACAAGGAGGTAAAAAGAGGATCCACATTCGGCCAGGAAAGCCTCAAAAGACAACCAAAGGCAGAATCTCTTTCTGCTGTGAGCCTTTGTGTACCACACAGGACTGAAGAATTGTTTCTGGAGCTGATGGCCATAGAGATGCCATTAGATTTTCTGCACAGGAATTTCAGAGTGGGCAAAGTCTGCTTCTGGTCCTTCTCCCCCCAGCTGGAATTCAGCTCATCAGTGTTCAGTGTGCTGCTTCTCATTATGACTTATGAGTGCAGTAAGTGTAAGGTCACACGGATTTTGATCTTTGTTCTGACTGTAACTGCTGATGATGCTGCATGGAGCTCCTGCTTGTATTTTGGTCTCTGTGCTATCTCCAAGATCCAATTCCCTCAGTGTTAGGTGATCCCTCTGGCGAAGTATGTTGTGGGCAATTATGGTTGTGTACAACAAGCCTTGGCATCAGCAGCTTAGCACTGGCTTCAGTAACCAGAAGCAGAATTTGTGCTTGGCTGTTTGTAAGGCAGGTAATGTTGACATTAGCCATGGCTAGAGCTGTTTCCTTAATTATTCCATTGTTATTTGTAAGACAATTCACTTGCAGCTCCCAGAATCCTTTTGAGAGCAGAGCTTCTTATGTCTTCCCTTTGCTTTGTCCTCTGCTTGCTAACATGAAATAAAGGTGACCTGGAAAATATAAACTCAAGTGTTACAACTGCTAGTTATTATTTCTGAGGAATGTAGATTATCTTTAAAAAAAATCTATTTGGAAAAAGTCTATTTTATTGAGAAAGACCAAGTTAAATGATGTCAGGAAGCAGTTTGGCACAGTAGGTGGGAAGCTGCTGTCTCAAAAAGCTGTGTGCTCTGTAGCTAATTGGGGCTAACAGGCATCATTGGCCACACCACAGTTATCTCCTCCGTGCCTATTACCTGAGCTGTGCTCTCCTCAAAATAGCAGGTGTTTTAAAGCCTTCTGTGGATATCAAAGCTTTGCAGTCTCCTTCTTTTCCAGTCTCTTCCTTATTTTGTGTAGCCCAGAATTGTGCTGAGAGCAACGAGCTGTG
Source organism: Chloebia gouldiae (assembly GCA_003676055.1). NCBI lineage: Eukaryota > Metazoa > Chordata > Aves > Passeriformes > Passeridae > Chloebia > Chloebia gouldiae. The sequence goes on from QUSF01000109.1 coordinate 740,551, forward strand.
CCCTCAGTGGGTTCAGGTCCTGCCGCCTCTGATGGTTGCAGTGGAGTGTCAAATATTCACAATGACCTGGGAGGAGGCACCCTTGTCTGCCAGAACCTGGGGGCACAGCAAATGTAGTCCCTGTTTTTTCCTCTGAAACAGTATTTTGTGTATTTCCACTGAGCTTTCTGCTTCATCTCTGGAATGAAAGTGAAATAGCAAGCGATGAAAATAGTGATGAAAGCGACAATGAGGATTTATGCGTACAATAATCATCTGCAGATATTAAAGCTTTGCAGTACCCTTTTTCAGAGCTATTCGTATGAGTCAGTGAGAGCTGATGACTTGCTCAAGGTCACAGAGCAAGTTTGTGGCAGAGACAGGAATAGAAATTGCATCTTGAGAGTCAGGACAGTCTCATATTCCTGGGCTTCCTCTTACAAACACTGTTATGCTGCACGATGTGGCATTGCCTCAGGCTGTGAAGGAAGTGAGCTTAGCTGTGCATGCTGGGTTTAAAAACTCGTTTTTGCATCTTCAGAATTGCCTTAGCTATGTTAACTTCAGTCAAATTAACATGACACAAAAATCTACAGAAACAGTGGCTGGGAGGTAATCTGGTTTTTTATGTGTTGGTGAGGAAAGTGTTGAATGTTTACCCCAGGTACCTCCAATATAACCACCCTCCCTGATGGGTGATTATGGGTCACCACAATTAATTGCTGCTGGTGCAGGGCTGAGCCTGCCATGATCACAGCAGTCAGGATGTACAGTCTGCCCTGTGGGGTTCAAGGGAACCACTGTCTGTGGTACCAACATCTGGAGCTGCCCTATTGCAATGTGAAAACTCTTCTCACTTTTGGCCCCATCATAATGCCCTAAATTCTACTTTTCTAACCAAAAATTGGTTCCTCTTAGTGCTGAATAATACCCAAACCTGGTTCAGAGCACCAGTCCAAAATCAGAGATAGTTTAATTAGTGCCAGGGTCCACGGAGGAGAAACAGAAGCCAAATAATCTGTTGCAGCCATGCTCCACTTCAAGAGGTACATGGAGATGGGGAAATAGCTCATGCCAGCTTGTTAGACAGGAGGCTGGAAGTTGCAGATTGCTTGGATGTGGTACTGGAGGCAGAGAACAACTATTTCACACCTAGTGAGAAACACTTCAGAAAGGAAGAGTCATTGCTTAATTGCAGCATAATAATGGCTGAAAGCAAGAGAGAGAGTCCTCTGAAAGCCTAAAGCTTTATCTAAATGAGCAAAATACACAGGATTTTAAATAATGACAGCTTAGAAATGCAACAAGACAGACTGGAAAAAAATGAGTTAGCGGACCATTTGGAAAAGACATCAAAACTAGTAAAAAATAAATCTTCAGAAACATCAGGATCATGGAGCCTGCAGAAAAACCTCTAGGGCTGGTAGATGCTCAGAAATGGCAAACAAATTCTTTGCATCTGTTGCTCATTGTGAAGAAATGGCAGTTTCCTGTGCTGGTACACTTCTTAAAGAAGAATTCATCAGGAAGTCTCTTTCAAATTGATGAATTGGTAGAGGGATTTATGAATCAAATAGAAGTTGCCAAGTAATTTACTAACCCAAGCTTTCTGTAGGAATTCAAGAACAAGATAGCAACACTAACTGTATTGTTCCATAGAAGCACTCTGGTACTTGAGGACTGAAAGATGGCAAATGGGATATGGCTTTCTAGAAATGTGCTAAGGGAAAGCACAGGCCGATGGGCTTGGCATATGCACAAGAAGAAATTGCTATACAAAGGTGTCTTGAGAATGGAATTACAGGCTACAGAGACAAGAGTTAGCCTGGTTTTTGTAATAAGTAGTCAGTCCATGCAAAATGTCAGAGCTTTTCTAATGAAATGGCAAATGCATCTGTTCCAGGACCCATGGTAGTCAGCAGATGCATAAATTATTTGGGAAGAATTGAATACTTGTTTTTCATTGCTGTCCTCAATAGCTTTGAATCATTGATGATGATGGAAATAATTTGTAAGAACCCAGTGACCCTGAGTGGGCAGTGAAATACAAACTGACTGTGTAGATAAGCAGAGTGATACCTCACTTGGATACGGGGAGTAGGGAATCAGAGTGGGGAAGAATGAGATGTGCTCTGTGCTGTTTCTTGGAAAAGAACTTGAGTTGTGAGAGAAATGCCATCTCAGTGCTCAGGAATGATCCAACAGGTATCTCAAATATTAGAGCTGTTAGGACAATAAGATAGAGCAACTTGAGGAGTCATTAAATTGCTTTATGTGCTAATATCAGTGCACAGAACTTCTGCCTCCTGAATATTGTATGCAGTTGTGGATCCTTTGCTTCCAATCTAGTCCCAAAAACACTAAAACTGGAGGAAGCAGTGAGAAGAGAGCAAGGCTCTTTGAAATCTTGGAATGGGCTCTGTAAAAGAAATGAGTAGTGAGGCTGAGGCCCTTCAGCATGCAAAAGAGACTCGTGAGGAAAGTGGCAATAAAGTCTATGATGTCATGTGGGATGGAGAGAGTAGGCAGAGTTTGATGTCTGTAATTCAGAACAGGACCTGGAAGACATGAAATTAAGCCATGAGGTTCAGGGTAAGTGTTGCTATTTGTGTGACCTGTTCTTCTGTGCCTTCCTCGCTCCTGGTTTGGCTGCTGCCAGAGGCTATCAGATAATTAACTCCCAACACCTGGAAGGAATGAGCTCTGAACTCCAGTAATTTCAGAAGGCTAATTAATTACTGTGTTAAACTATAATATACTATAACTATATTACACTAAGAAGAACTATCACTATCTAGAAAACCTATGACTCTTTCCCCGAGACTCCTGACACAGCTGTGGATCCAAGCGATCAATGAATCCAAAACGCCATCGCCAGAATCCAATCCAGCAATCACCTTGGGCAAACACCTTCCATACCACATTCCACATGGGCACAAACACAGGAGCAGTGAATGAGATAAGAATGGTTTTCATTCTGTTTTCTCTATTTTTCTCAGGAGAAATCCTGAGAAAGCTAAGTCTCTGTTCAGAGGGTGTGTGAATACCACAAGAGGCAGCACAGTGGGATATGTCAGCCCTTCTGCCTCCTCTGTGGTTGTCTCATGTTTGGCTTGAGGTGATTTGGGAAACCACTTCTCCAAGTGCTCCCAGCAGAACTGGCCTCCTATCAGGATCTCTGTTCATTCTCTCTAGAGCTAATCCCAAGTCAGAAATCAGGCAGTTGGGTTGACAGCTGCTTATCCTGACTAGGCAATTTGTTTTATTAAGAGTTCTGCAGTATATTTGTTTTGTCATTGTTTCAGAGCCACTCCATGCGTGTGGGACAGTGAGGAAGGTCTGAACAGCACATCCACAGCCACGCTGAGTAGCTGGACCCCAGCCCCAAGGCAGGCATCCAGGCTGCCTCTCACCGGGGCACAGGGATACAGAGGCAGGAAATTGTAGCCCCAGGCAATGAAACAGGAACGGCGTGTTTGAGTTTGCAGTGATTGTGTTTTAGTTTCAGCAGTATCGTGAAAATCAAAACATTGTGAGTAATTCTAAAAGACTACAGAAACCAAAAGATAAAAGTGAGAGTGTCCCATATGTTTTACAATGTTAAAACAACTCAGCTCAGGCTGGGTCACTGCCAGCCTCTTGATAAAGTCTGTGCTTTTCCATTCGAAGCAACAAAAGACTAAATTACAAAGAACATACTGACCCTTTATATGCAACTGCAGAGGGGAAGAGAAATCTCAGCAAGTATTGAATTTTTCTTTGAAGAATATTTTCATGTTAGTTTCAGAGATGAAAGGTAAAAGCAAGGTATGGATAGAGACTAAAGAGGTTAAGGGAATAGTGGAGAGTACAGGTCCACACATGAAAGTTGCTAGAGATGGTGTGTTAATCTGAAGGCAGGGGTGTTGGGAATCTCACTCTTATAAAGAGTGATTTAGGGGAGAATGTTTTGTGGAATCAGTTAAGTTTTAGTTATACTGAAAAACTTCACAAATTTTTCTCTTCTGAATGCCTGGCTCTCACAGCTGACTTAGTGCGTATGTGAATAAGTTCGTTTTTGGGATACACAGCTGTAGTATTGGACTTCCATCTTGATTATAGCCTTCAGTACCTTACTGGTTTTCCCTTTACTTAAAGATTCTCAGGTAAGGTGCCTTATGTGGTCTCTGGTTAGGACACAGGACTGATCTTACAAAGGTACACTAAGAAATGCAGTGTCATGTGGAATTTAAGATTTCCACAAGTGCAGCACCAAGTAGTTGTGTGTGTTGCCATGTCAATAGGAAACCAGTTGAATGCTCACCACAGGAGATGGGCACTTGCCCATTCAGGTCAAACCATGGCCACACATGCTGCACATCGACCATATACCCACATAAACCCTTCCAGCTTTGTCAAGTACCTAAATAAATTGGAAATACTTGGTGTTGGTTCTCATGGCCTGCAGGCATTCAGGCTCAAAAGCAGCAAGCTGGCTGTCCCAGGACAGAATGCAAAACATCTCAAAGCCCCAGGGAGCAAGGATGCTCAGTGGAACAGTGGTGTTATCCTCTCCCCCAAGTGCACAGTAGGAGGGATGGGAGAATGTGAGAGAAGCCCCAGTAGCCATCACAGTACCCTGCAGATTCTTCAGAGCAGGACAGTAGTCTCCCTCCAACAGGAACAACCTTGCTGTGGATTTGTAACCTTTCAACACAAGGTTTAAGGCCAAATGTCTCTGTTCAATCCCTCACACTGATTTCACATAGGTAAAGAAGGTTCTTATTCTTTATGTGGGTTGGGGTTACTCAATTCAAATTAGTATGAGACTGTGTGCCTCATCTCTAGAACTGCTGGGACACTTAGACAGGTACTCCCTGCCAGCTGTAAGTGAAATGAAAATAAGAAACACTAGAAATTCTGATAGACCCAGAAAGACCAGATACAGTAACATGTGAACTGAATGCTAGGGCACTGCTATAGAGCATACATGGCATGAATCATCCCCATTCAATGAAGGAATTTACTTAGCCACATGAAAAAATTATGCCCTGATGTTAAAAGCTACTAGTTTGTTGTACTTTTTTTCTGGCACTTAATTTTTCTGAAGGCTTAAAGAACTCCAGCCTCGTAACTCCCTTGATGAGTGTTCTAATAATGAACATTAAAAATGCTTTCTGATTGTTTTGAGTTAGGTAATGACTTGAGATGATAAATAAATCAAGCAGTTCCCAATTCAAATGTAATGTCTGGTTTTGGAAATACCCTTCTTTCCTGAGTGAAATAGGTCTGAGCAGCTGGAACAAATGTTCTTGTCACTAAATTATAAATTACAGCTGTCAAGAGCAAAACATTTAGTTCCAGCACTCAAGAAATAGATTTTTAAGAAGCCTTCCTATTTATCAGTTTAGCCATTGATTATATGTGTAAGATCATCGAATCAGAGCAGTAATGAATGGAATTCTTGACTACTCAAATACCAGACTAAATGTACCCACAGTTGTACATCCAGGAGCTTGATAATCCCTAAGAATGCCTGAGAGCATTCCAGGAACTGATGCTGTGTGTAAGCATTAATGTACTCCCCCTCTGATGACCAGGAGCATGTTTGCTGAGTAGGAGGAGAAGGTGAATTTACTTCCATGAGCTCCCTACTTGTCAGGTTTTCACTCTGTCAGGAAAGCAGTTTAATTCCCAATGGTTAGGATTGCCTTGAGAGGCTGTGGAGTGGCAGAAGATCAGGGTTAGGGTCAGACTGAGCTTCCTGGCCTTTAACTGACTACTTTTCTTTCCCTTGGTGCAAAAGGCAGGAGTAGGAGGATGGCCAAAGTTGTTCCAAAATAACTATGATCTGCCATCACAACCTGCCGTGTTCCTCAGGCTTGTCTTGAGGTGAAACCTGAAATTAACATGCCAATTTGATCCAGTGTTCATTTATTTTTAATATTGGTCCTGATACCTGGATTTGAACAGTTTTATTTTCCATGCATGCTGACAGCTTCAGTCTTCACCAGTGCAAAGGGAGGGACTGGCTTCAACCTTTTCTTCAACCTTTCCAGTTTTGTACCCTTGTTTTCACAAATCACTGCTAATTACAGTTGTTTTTTGAGCAGAAGGTTAAGGAATATCTGCAGGGTGCTTGTGACTCTGCTGTGCTTGCACACTGTTCCTGTATTCAAGATTTGTGTGAAATCATCACTTCAGCATCTTTTAGATGCCATTCTTCAATGGAAATAGCTCAGATGTGCAAGTAAGTGTTACAGATCCCTTTGAAGTGGTGTGCAGTTGGGAAGAGCTATAATAAGAGAGGAAAAATTATGTTCTTGTGCTTGCAGAAATACCTGAAAACCATTTTTCTTAAAGATGTGTCATGGGGTTGACAGCTACTCGTTCTGATGCCTTTTATGCTGCTTCCTCCACAGCTCAAGTGTTCTTTCTGGGTGTCTCGTGGAAGGTGCATTGGGACATTTTTTCCAGGCTGAACACTTACAGTTTTTTTTTCTCTCTGCCTTTCAGTCTTGATAAAACTCACAGGAACCAAGTTATCTTTGATTCCTCTGGTGCTATTCAAAAATATATGGAAAAACGAGAGGGTAGACTCAAGAGGGAGAGGGGGCACAATCTTTGCATAAGTTTCTTTAAACAGAAAGCCAAAAACCGACTGTACAGATGTGATCCATGGTCTGAGGCTGGTCTGTTCCTTCTTCATAACTGCAGAATTTGCATTGAGAAGGCAAAAATTCCCTCTAGGGAAGACCTGTAAAAGAACCCCCCAGCACAAACAAAAACCAGATTGGAGCTGGAGTAAGAGGCAGAAGCAGTTTCAGCTGAACAGGAGCTGGAGAAGCACTTGGGCATCAGGTGTGAACTGGTAACTCAGCAATCTATTAAATAAATTACTCCTCTTTCTCTCTGAGGAATAACAATGACTTTTGTAGCTCCCTTTGCCTTCTCCTCAATGCATTCAGTAAACACCTTTCTGTAGGCTGCTGGCAAACTCTGCATTCTGTACTGTAGCAGGGAATACAAAAGTTGTGCTATGAAGATTTTTTCTGCCTCTTTTGGAAAAGCACAGAAATATTCTCTGGGCAAGTTATTTTCACTTGGAAACTCACTTTAAAAAAAAATGTTTCTGGAGTAAAGTAGGTTATTCAAATTGCAAGAAAAGGGAGAAATATGTTGACCAAATGGGCAAAATAAATTTGTTAGGAATTTAAGTCTGGACAGAGCATCTTTGTCCAGATGGTGTCTCAGCTCAAAAATTCAGCTTGAATAACAGAGTATTTTTGTTTCCCCAGTATACCCATGAGTGCTGTGCTTTTGGGGACATACAGTATGTTTTAAAACTAGAGTGACTGTGGAGTTAGTACAGCCTGCAAGTTAAAGACTAGATCTTGCTCCTGGTTTCTATTTCCCTTGCATTTGCTGTATATTGTATTACTGTCCCTCTTCCTCTGCTCAGTCTGAGCTCAGAGTTGCTGTGTAGAATGGCCATTATGGGGTCAGGTGCAGCATTTACAACACTCTGGAATTCTATCAGATGCTTTTATGGAATGTATTTCTTTGCAATAAAATTATCACAATTTCATTATGGGCTAAAGAACCTTGTATTCCAATGTCTTATTGTTGGATTTACATTTTACATTTACATTTTGAGCTCACCTCACTGGACTGGTGTATAGTTATAATTATATATATTTGTATATATAGATTAAAAAATATATAATTATATCTATATATACACATACACACATGTATATGTGCACCTGTTTCCAGTGCAGCTGCAGTTTTATTCTGTGCCCTTCAAAGAGTATCTCTTGGCCAACAATAAAAGAGGAAAAGACCACCAGAAGCTGGGCAGTGCTAAATATCTCACTCTAAGCCCTCTCCTCCATGTGGTCTCTTAAAATTCAGGGGCTGCAATACAGAAAAATGGATTTTTAATGCACACAGACCAAATATCAGTATATATTTCCTTTATTATATATTATTTTATTCACTAATTGTGGTAGAAGTGGGAAAAGATGCTTTTTAGATTTAAAATAGTTTCAGGTTTTTAAACTCTTTGAGGTTTGGAATCATTCAAAAACATGTTTGTGGAAGTCTGTGAGTCAGTTTGAGGCCTCTTTCATGGCCTTATATATAAAATAAACATAATGGGTTCCAACGAGAATGGCTGTCCCAAATTGTCACATGTTAAGTACACACCTATCAGTCCTTTTAAGCCAAAATGCCATTTATTTTTCTTTCACCTCATGTACTGTACCCTACTTAGAGGGGAAACTATCCTATATCTATAAATCAGAAGAGGACTTGGGTTTTTTTGTTAGTATTACTTTTTAATATACTAAGAACTTCACATTTTTCATCCTCACAGTTTCTTACAAAGTCAATTATTTTAAATTAGCTCATGAAATGTTTTGAAGACTAAATTATTTCCTTTTTGCTTTGAACTAAAGGAAGAGTAATTAAGCAGTGCTGAACTGAACAAACAACCATTACTTTTAGGTACCACAGCCTTATTTCCCTATTATTTTTATAGGTTAGTCAAGCTGTAAATTACCCAGGAAAGCCCTCAGGTAAATCTTTTTCTAATTATCTGACGTGTCTCCCTGCTTTAAAACCAAGAACTAACAGCTGAAGACCTGTGCTGTAGTGAAGGAGGAAAAATTGCAAGAGATTAAAACTGTTCACTATTAAAATAATAATTTGTTTCACAGCTGCTCTGAACATGGTCCCACCCTGAAGGCAGATTGTGGGAAAGGCTGGAAGACTACAAAAAGATTAAAATAACTAAATGCTGAAATGGCAGAATATGCTTAGTGTGTGGGTAAGCAGATAGCTGAGTGCCTGGGAATTTCAGAGTGGTGTTTCCTCTACTCAAGTCACTCTAGGTTCAAATTCTTTGGGCATAGTCACACAGAAATAAAAAAAAATTAAAAACTGTGGTCATTTGCACTGTTACCTCATCCTTTCCTTAATTTTCTTTCCGTCCATCTTCACAGTCTATGGCTTGGAAGATCTACAGCATATTTTATAGGTAGAATAACAGCTGGGAATACTGTGTGTACTGCATGTAACTTCGAGTTTCTGGGTTTTTTTGTTAGGGACTGGCATTATCAGCTCTTATGCTCACAGTGTGTACCCATCCACTAATCATTTTTATGCCCTCTTATGCAGGCTTATTCTTGGAAGGCATAGATTTTGTTGTAGCATAATCTAGAAAATGTTCAGGGGTTTTTTTAATGAGTAGAAATGTTAGTTTCACAAGTTCTTGAAATTCTCTCCTTTAGTTACACTACATTGTTAGCTGTGACATCTGAAGGTAAAATTTGCCTTAATGCATTAAAGGAGGAAAAACTGGCAGCTGAAAAAAACAGGAGAATTTTCCTGCACCAGATTCCTGTCAGTTCTAGCACAATAAAAATGAATTATTTGATTGATAATGCAACTTCACAAACCGAAATTCAGTCCTTGCCTCCTGCGACCTGGAAAAGGTTCAGTGTGTCCAAAGGGCAGTGTGAGAAGGGGCAGCCTCAGTTACCTGAGGCTCAGTTCTTTGCCCTCCCATTCTGAGGTTTTTGCAGCAGTTTTGCAGCTGGAGGTGTCACACAGCAGGACAGGGGACACCTGGCCCAGTGCAAAGACAGAGGCTTTAGCACAGCCCTTGCCTGTACAGAATTCCTGCCTCTGCCCCATGGCTGATGGAGCAAAGGCAACCAGAATAAAAATATGGGAATTCGTTTTTGTGTCTCTGGGGCTATGGTATTTTTTTGTTTGAGGTTTTTTTTTTTCATTATTAGTATTTTTTAATTAATATTTTGGTTTTTGTTTGGCTTTTTTTGTATTGCATCATTGTTTAACACTATTTTTAGCCCTTTACTCTTAATTTTCTGTGTATCTACCTCTCTGGATTTGCTCTGGGTCTGGTCTTGCACTGCCCTGGGGCAGAGGACAAGGGGAGCAGCTGACCAGCTGTCCTGGTCTAAACCCATGCACATGGAGTGACCAAATGTATGTAACCCCTCACTCACCTGAGATTCAGAGGGCCTCTGATCCACTGGCACAGGGAATATATAATAATAATATATAATTCCAACCTCCCAGCTTTGTTAGCTTTTAAATCAGCAGGTCTGGTCACTAGCAGAGATTTTGTACTCATTTGTCAACACAAATTAGAAATATTTGTTTTTCTTATGGGAATTGTATTGACTGTTAACTCTGTTTCCTTGCAGTGATAGTTCCTGTTCCATGAGATAACTATTTTTTGTGGTTATAGCTACCTGTCCTAAGACTTCTTTTGATATTTGCACTTGAGAAGTTCTGCCAGGACAAAATAAGTTTTTTCCATAGTTTGTATGTCTGATATATTCCTTTTTTTGGAGCAGTTTAATATATTGGTGGGATTTAAAGATATGCTGGATCTAATCTTCCAAGAGCTGAGAAAAATATTCATTAGAATGCATTGTCTCTTGCTGAGTTTGACCTTCACTGCCCTGCTGGAGTGCACTACAATTTTTTATCAGTTTTTTTTCTGCTCTTCCTCCTTGGATGATAATGAAAGTGAAGCAGTTTGCCTGTCCAGCCTTAGTTCTGCACAGCCTTGGTGCCTTCCTGCCATTCAGTCTCCTGCTGAGGTCAGTGTCCCTGTGCCTGTGTCTTCAAATCTCCATTTTTTTGTCTTGGCTTCTGGCTTTGACAGGCAGGTAATGAATTAGTTTTGGTTTTTGTATTGCCCTCACGCTCAGGAGCTTGTGCTGTGTGTTGGGTGTGCATGGTAATGCTACCCTGGGTTTTAGAAGTTCATGTGTTGACAGTTCCTGCAGTCTGTGCTTTACTGCAGAAGTAGAGACTCCCTTTTCATCATTTTGTTATTTCAAACGTTGTTCAGTCCTCTGGAGGAATACATAATATCAGCACTGGAGTAGCAATACTTTTAAAACTAACAATTAAGTGCAATGGTGCCACTGGTCTGATCAACACCCAGTCACCTGTGCAGGGCCAGGGGAGGGGGGGAGACACCTTTCCTCTCCCCCAGCTCTCACAAGTAAATAAAGAAAATAGTGCCTGAGCTCTGCTGCTACTGCAATTGCACTCTTAAGAAGTGTGACTTAAGGAACGTGCTTGGCACAGAAATGAGAGACAAAAGCTGCTGTTTAGGTGTTATAGCCCACACTGAGAAGGGACAGTTCATTTCCCTGTAACTACCATTCCATCAACATAAAAGTCTCACTAAACTCCACAGTTTGTGGTGATTTGTGTTGAAACCATTCCATCAATATAAAAGTTTCACTAAATTCCACAAACTGTGGTGAATGGGCAGAGCTGTGAGCAGCAGGTGAGCAGCACTGACAGCAATGAGCCATGGAGTGCCCAGGGGCACTGAGCAACCACCAAAGGGAGCAGAGGGCACACAGGGGCACTGCTTGAACGTGAGGGGATAAAAGGCTGGGCTAAAGAACAAGAGGAGCAGCCCCTTGCAGCCCTCTGAAGTGGTGTGGTGTAACTCTGTATGGGAGAATGCTTAAAGCCTTCTGGAATTGCATGGTGACACTCTGTGTTGTGGCTGTCTCAACTGTGACATTCCAAGAGGATTAGAATTGGTGGAAAAGACTGCAGGTGAGCTTGGGGTTTCAGAGCAATTGCACCTAAAACTCTCCCTTGACCTCACAGCTGACATTGTGAAATTTTTCCAGCTCAAACTGAGAAACTCCAGCACCATGCCATGAGTGCATTTATTTGGGATGGAAACTGGAGGAGGTGATTGTTGGTACCATTCATTCTGTTTTCAGAGAACCCTTCCAAAGCCTGAATGCTGGAGTTTTCACTGAATTTACATGGCTAACAGAGGAGGTCCAGGGCTGACCCTCTCACACGTGGAAACATGATTTGGGGTGTTGAGGTGCCAGGTCTGGTTCAGTGACATCACAGGGAGCAATATCTCTGCAAGCAGGATAATACACAGCCTTGCAGTTGCTTTTCCAGTGCTAAAAGTCTCAGGTTGGAATATCAGTTGTGTATCCCAGTAATTGTTTTCTATCTTTCCAAATACCATGGAAGGCTGCTGTGTTCATCCCAACAAGTGTGGCACAGTAGCTCACACTGTGGACAACTGGAAGCCAAGTCTGAGCACATTTTGCACTGAAACATTTAATATTGATTTGTGGCCATGGTTCTACATGCTATGAAGCAAAAGGGAGCATTCCTGAGGGCTGCTGATCACCTCTGCAAGTTTTTGGCTGGGCACTGGGTCTGTTCCTCTTGTGAACCTTTTGAAGTGCTGCTGATCGCTGACTGATGGATGAGGCTCTGGAACAGTTATAATTGAGATAGTGTTCACCCTGTCATAATTACAGGATACAGCAATTTTATTAGCCTGGATTATTTATTAGTCACAGCAATCAAAGCTACATTTTGATCAACCACGGGAGGACTTGACAGAACATGGATGTTAACATTAGGTACCCAATGTGTTCATTTGCAGACCTATCATATTTGTCATGCTGGCAGTAAATGGGGCTAAACTGCTTTTTCAATAGATTCATTAGTGTTAACCTTTTGGGTTGATACATCTGCCACAAATTTTACTATTTTTTTCCCAAGCGTATCAAATATGAAGATTTAAATGATGCTTATTATAAAGAAATGTGATTTTATTAAAAACGGGATTTTTTTAAATGACTAAAAGTCTTTAATAGTTATGGTTTATTAAATTTGGCCTAATGTATCTCAGCTGCTACCTCAAATTTCCTCAAGAAATGCTTGTTTTTATTCTTAAACAAAACTGGATCCTGTAGCTATTTAAGGAAGAGTTAAGAGATGCTCTAAGGAATTTTGAATTATTTTCAGTTCTGAAGTTCTTTGCCATGCCAGTGCTCCTTTAACCTTCTCCACCAAAGAGGCCATTTTACACGTTTAGCAGACAGGTCTGAATTAGCTGCATGAATTAGCAGATGATAACTTAGTTAATGATCATTTAAGCAGAGAATGTAACTCATGAATTTATTTTCATTTGGACCTTCTTTTTTTAGTTGCTTTAATGGTGGATCTCCAATGCCGGTGTGTGGTTTGTCAGATATGATTTCTGTAGAGAAAACTTAAATTGCAGTTTTCTGATGAATGGCTATAGCTGCTGTATAATGAAACAATAGGGTTAATTTCAGCTGGCACTGACTATTACACTTTCCTGAAAATCTGTTATCACACAGGCTCAGGCAGTGAGGTTGAGGAGCACACAAGAGAGGAAGGTAAAATATGCCAGTGCATCCAAGTGAAGGCAGCTCTGTAGTTCCAGTTGGTTTTTAGGAGTGCTGGATCTGCTGGCACAGTACAGAGTAGCAATGGGCACGTGGCTGCAGAGCCTTGGCATGGGCTTGTGCCAAATGAGATCAGGGCTGGCACAGGAACCTGCAGCTGGCAGCAGTGGGGTTTGACAGGTAACCCTTACCTGGGTGGGTGCTGCTGGCAGTATCCTGCTGCACTCTGCCATGGCAGCAGCTGAGCAGGGAGATGGGAGTAAAGCTGGCAATCTAAACCACTGCTTCATTCCTCATCCCTGGAAAAGGTCCTGGACTTATTCTGTGCTATAAACCACTTCACTGTGTTGGTGAGGCTTTTTGCTGCTTAAAAATGTAAGTTTATTTGTACAGCCCTCTTGTTGAAATGAGGCAGTAAGGTTTTTCCTGGGGCTTTTGCTCAGAGGAACAGTTGCTGCTGTCTGTGCTGAGCATGAGAGTCCTCCTGGCACTTGGAATCTGGAACAAAAGGCTTAGATTTTACACAGGTATGATGCCTTGTGCAGGCCGCCCTAGAACAGAGACTGGGTACAGCTAAAGAATAAAGAAGGGATTTATTAAAAGGATCTTCTCAATGGATCCACCTTGGGCAGCACAAGAGCCCAGACAGGGCTGAACCCAAGATGACCCAAAATGGTCACAAAATGCACAACTGCTCATGGGGTCTCATTTTAGAAATTCTGCTCCATTTGCACATTGGAGTTCATTGTCCAATTCCAGCTTTAGCCCATGCAGTCCCATCCTGCTTGTTTTTCTCTCTTCAGCCCACGTTGTTTGTGCTCTTGGGCCTGAGATTTGGATCATTTGTCCCTGGTCCCCAGCTAGAGAAGGAATTGTTTTGTCTCCCTGCTCTGTGCAGAGAGCTCACCATCCCCTTACATGCCACACACTAAAGCAGCTAAGAATCTGAAAAATATAAAAGCTAAAACCTGAGGCATCAGGTAAACTAAAGCAAATGTTTGAAGCTGAAACTTAAGCTGTAAATTTACAGCTCTTGATGCTGAACCCTGGCCAGTCAAGTGGTGACAGCACAGCAGTTTGTGCAGGAGCCAGAATGGTGCAGTATTTTCTCATGCTGATGTGGAGCAGGTCCCAGCTCTCCTGCCTGTGACCACAGCAGAGGCAGAATTTATGTTGAAGCTGCAAGCAGTGCAGCAGCAAAGCAGAAAATTTCCAGCCTTCAATGAACACACACTATATTTGTTCTATGTCTCAATGCAATACTTCAGAGGAAGAGAAGTCAGGACTAAAGAGGATAGACCATGTAATTTGTTTCTTTGCCAGTGCAAGAGGGTGCAACTCTCTTTTAATGAGTCTAATTTCATAACTCTCGAGAAACGGAGATCACAGTGGTTTTCTCGAGAGTGCCAAATGCTTTCCATTGATTTAAAAGCTTTGTTTGCTATCCATCCTCCTTTCTCCTTTCTAGCTGCACCTTTGTGCAGCCTGTTTCTTTATTGTTGTTTATATGCTTCACTGATATTTTGCCATCTTGCCATTTGACAAAGCAGTATATATGCATCTTGCTTTCTAGGAAGATTTCTGTAGGCCCTTAGCAATTTGAAAGGAGTTTAGGAAATGTTTTGTCCACGTTGGTTTAGGGTAATGTGGGGCAAGAGAGGATATCACAGTTGCTCTCAACAGTACTTCTGAAAAGAAGAAAATGCAATGAGCAACTCTGGCTTCATAGTGGAAGTTTCCCAACTGTTGCAAAGAGGGAGTGATTTGGTTTGTTCTTACTGTGTTCCTATAAAAACTTCCACTGTTTCTATCTCAAATACTCAAAATCTTGTTTATGGGCACAAAGAAATCCTTACCTTCCAAGTAAAAGCAAGGAATTTTGCTACTGTAAGTGAAATCTTAAGAGTCAAATTGTTACTGTAGATCTAACTGTTGCAGAAAAAAATAACCATGCAGTTAAAATAGTGACACACACACCCGACTGTCCTCTGGCTCTTTTTCTGAGTGCTGTGCTCCCCTATCCACTGCTCCTCTGGGTTATCCATAGCACTGCTGGAATCTCTTGCCAGGAGAAGTAAATCTAATGTTGTGTTCTTGGTTTTCCTTTCCTTCCCCCTCTAGGATACCTTCTGTATGGGTTTTATTTGTTTGCTGAGATATTATTAAATCTTTCTCTTCCACAGTGCTGGGATAGATCCAAATAATTGTATGGATCCTTTGCATGTATTAGATGCTATTTCTTTCTTCACTTTATCCCTGATTATGATTTTGTCCAGCTGCAGGTCTGTATTTATTTTGTTTCAGTTTAAGCTGACCACTGGTGAGTTGTTTCTAGCTTGGGGTCTGGCAGGGTGTCACTGCTCTGCAGGGGTGGGATGAGGAATGATGATTTAGCACCTCAATCTCCCTGGCAAGAGCAGCCTAGATCTCTGCTGGGAGCTTGGGACTTCCCTGTGTCTAACTGGGACACTCTGGAGACTGCATTATGTTTCAAACATCATTGGAAGGTTGAATGCTGATCACTCCCTAGTTCAGCTTTGCTTCTTGCTCTGAGTGTTGCATCTGAAGGTTCTGCTTCTACAGGTTTCATGTTTGCCTGATGCTATTTTGGTTTAATTTTCTTTTTCTTTTTTTTTTTAAAGCTGTATGTTAATGGAATTCTTGCTTGTGTTTTTGTAGTCTGTTTGAAACAACTTTAATTTTCAGCAGAAATATCATTACTGTAATTGCTGGTTTAGTTTGTTAGATTGTATGGGCCTCTCCCAGATAAAGGAAAATAAATTAATCTGGGGATGGTGAGGCCCTGTCACAGGGTGCCCAGGGAAGCTGTGGCCGTCCCTGCATCCCTGAGAGTGTCCAAGGCCATGTTGGACAGGGCTTGGAGCAACCTGGGATAGTGGAAGGTGTCCCCATAGCAGGGATGCAGCAGGATGGTCTTTAAGGTTCTTTCCAATCCAAACCAAATTTATGGTTCTATGAAAGTAAAGCACTGATTACTCCATCTATTATGCTTCTGATTAGCAGGTTGGGCACATTTTTTAAAGTTGTTTTTTCAGTGTTTTAATCTAGCTTTTTGATTGTTTGACTTCAATGATAAAATAAATTCTGATATTGTTATAGGTAAAAATTGCAGCTACGGCAGAGCAATTACATGAATACACAAGTACTGGGATTTGTAATTATAAACATCCCTCAGTTGGTTACATTTATGTGACTGCCCACACTAAGGGAAGGAGGTGTAGCTGTATGCTTGGCATGAGTGGGTTTGGTTTGGGGATTTTATGTAAGAGGCATTGTTCTAAACTTGTGTGTATACAATTACATATTATATTTCATACAAATACAAAATGTGTTTATTAACTGACAGTAGTGGGGGTAACACAGAAGTACTGGATAAGGAGGGAAGGGTTGGGTCAGTCTCATTTCATGGCTAGCCTGAAGTCCAGTCCCTATGCTAGGAAGTTTGGCCTTGAGCTCTTTTTGTAGGTGAATATTACTTCCTCAAAGTCCCTGTAATGACCTAGGAATGCAAAGAAATTGGATATAGAACTGTTGATTTAGCTGTGCAGTTACTGAAAATAGCACATGGAATTTTACCTCCTGACTTGTTCTCCCCAGGGAGCAATCAAAGAGTGAGATCATCGGGAGATGTTTTTGAGGATGATTTCTCCATTCCTAGGGATTGTATGTCTCCTCCCTGAACAGCTCATCTGCTTTCTCTGGGGTGTTTAGCCATGAGTGTGCTTACTCAGGCCTGACTGCATGTGTACATATGTGCGCACATAATAGCACCAAGTGCTACCTTTCTTTGTCAGAGATATTTTACTCAGTGTTGCAAAAATTATCTTTTCCAGTTGGATTGTGATGCCTTGGAGAGGCTGCCTAGAACAGAGGCTGGACAAGATTAAGAGAATAAAGTGGGTATTTATTAAAGGCCTTCAAACAGATTCACCCAGGGCAGTCAGGGCCTCCCAGAGGCTGCACCCAAGGTGGACAATGGGCACCAGTTTTTCAGACAATTATAATTTGGTTCATTCACATATCAGGGGTTAATGCTCCAATTACAGCTTCAGCTAATGAAGTCATTTATCCCCAGTTTGATCCTCCCAATTCACTTTTGTTTGTACTTTTTGGGGCCTGAGGCTGTGGGGTGCCCTTGGATGTCAGGCCCAGAGGGATTGTTTTGTCTGACCACAATGTGAAGACAGTAACAAACACTCTGTATGGAGTTTGGAGTTATTCACTAATGCAGTACAGTCTGAAAAATATAAAAGTTAAAATCCCAAGGCATCAGTGGCTTGAGGGAAGGTCTGTCCTATGAGAAGCACCCAGGGAAGAGCCCCTTTAGCACATGGAGAGTCGGGGTTTCATTGCCCTGCTGCCAGCACAGTGCAGCTCCAGGGGCAGGGGCTGAAGCCTGCAGAGCTGCTGTGTGTGGCAGGACAATTGCAACAGATCCATGACCTCTGCTTGCCTTTACAGAACAACATGTGTGTAGCATGGATGTAGCTCACAGCACAGCCTGGAATTCAAGTGTACTGTGGTAATTTTTGTGGATGTGTGCTATTCTGGTTTATGTAGTTTTTTTTGGTTTTTTTTCCTAAAGCAGCAACTCAGATAAGCAAAATTTGATGCATTCACCATTCTTTAACTTGCTTTTGTTCAGTAATATAGAATGCTAGACAAATGGCCTTGATTCAGTGTGCTAAAAATAAGTATTTAATTATTCCTGTGAGGCAGTTGAACTGGGGAGTTACTGAAACAAAGCTAATCTTGTAGAACAAGTGCATGGAATTATCAAGGAAAGATTGCCATTCATTTCCTATGTCTCTTGTTAATGGAATATCCATCCAGTAAGTATTTCAGGCTTCTTGGCCTCGCTTGAAGTAGATTGAAGCTTGGACATTTAGCAAGACTACAGAACAATTGAAGACATTAAATTAGGAATATTCTAGGTTTGTCTTAGGGGTGCTCAGAACTCCAACACTCTCTTAACATGTGTTTCAAAGCTTTATTTGCCAAGGTGCATTTACACCCATAACAGCTTCTCGAAGGAAAGCACACCCCAGACAGAAATGCAGCATGGATACAGGACAAGGTGCCTTGCAAGAAAGAAAAGGGCCAGAAACACAGTGGGGTTATCAAGAGCAGAATCGGGTGTGACTCACAGGAAAACAGGTGTTACTTTACTGAAATAAATTCCCTGCAAGTGTCAGCACTGGGGGATGAGTGACCTGCTCAGGCCACACACAGGAGGAGTGCTGGAGGAGTGTGGTGCCTTGGGATTCCCCCTGCCCTGTGCCCTGAGTGCTCTGTCTCTGAGGGCTGGTCCCTGAGAGAAGCTGAAGCCAGAAACAGCTCACTTCTGACTGTTCTCTGAACTACTTGTGACTCTCATCATGTTTTCAGGGTCTTGCCTGTGGGGATCAGAATAAACTAAACCAAAACTGTCCCTTGGTCCAACCTGATTTTTCCCTGTGCAGGCTGCTTATGATGCTGTGGCCTCATCACATATATAGAGACCTCAAGCACAGGGTCTGTTCTCAAGAGATCCTGTCTTATTTTGGATCCATCTTTCCCTGCTGCAGGCAAGACAGTCCTGAGCTCTAGAGCAGCTTCCTTGGGGGGATTCTTAGGTGGTGTTTTTATTAAACACCCTTGTTGTTAAATCTGGCCTTATCTACATACATACATAATATATATGCAGCACCTGCTAAGGAAATTTGCAACAGAGTAATTGCACAGGTGAACAGGCATATCTAGCACCTGAAGCTCCACTGATAATGATGGAGGGTCAGTGAGACTTTGGACCAACCAGAGTATCTGTGTACAGAATATTTATTTTCCTTGGATTTGAGAGATTAGTTGCAAAAATAGTTGTGACACATTTGTAAGCAGATGAGGCCATTAATTATTGTAGAGCATCTTGAGTGTTGTATTTAAGGAAGCTGGAGTTTAACACTTCTGCACTTTTAACTGTGGCACAGCTGTGCTAGCAGGGTTTTGCTATTAATACACTACATTGTGATACTTGCTCAGCTTTCTGAATTTAAGGAAACAGAATGAAAGCTCTGCTGTTAGATCAGGGCTCTCTGTGAGAGGTCAGAGCCTGGTGGCTCTTGCAATAGGCCCACTGTGGTGAGAAAGACATTGTTCATCTTTCCAGTGTCTGCTTCTGTTGTGTGAAGGTGGCTTTTGCAGTCCAAGCTGCTCATAACCCACTTGCACAAACTACTCTGAAGTGGCCAGAAGGAAAAATCAGCAAAAGTGGGTGAGCCTGGAAGTACACAGCAATTGGAAAGTCATACCCTGGATCACAGAAGTGCTTCCTTTTCAGAGCAGTGGAGAGAGGAAATGGCTTCCTTGGCACATCAGTGGGCTTTACCTGAACTGACTAAACCTTCATTTAAATAAATTACTGGAATCACTATTATCCTCAGTTCTCAAGAACTGGCAGTTGCAGAATCAAATGCATTGTGAATCTTTCCCAATGTGTCTCAAATATATATTTGAGGTTTGCAACATGTAGTAAATAAAGTTGGATTCCAAAGAGTTACAATTCACTCACTATTATTTGGTTATGTAATTCCTCTAGTAGGGCTTCCTCCTTGACTGAATTACTCAAGTCACTAGTAATTTTTTTCAGACAAAACCAGTTTCCTTTCCTCTCAGGCCTTTAGAGTCATAGAATTTGTTAGGTTGGAAAAGACCTTCCCCAGCACTGAGGTCATACAGACAGGCCTGTAATGCCCTGGATCCTCCCTCTGAGCCTTTTTCTAGATGGGCATCACCTTTGCCAACCTGCTGGGACCATCCCTGGTGAGCCAGGGCTGGAGTCTCCTCTGATTGCCCTCAGAATTTTTCTTGTCTTGGTTTGAACAGACAGGTGTCTGCTAAGAAAGGCAGGAGCCTCCCTTGAAATGGAAAATGCAAACCCCCTCCCTCCAAATTATTATAATTTTGAAATTAAGAGGCTCTCAGACAAAGATATGGGAATAGGAATAACAGTTCTTTATTAGGAAAATTAAAATACAAATGTAATAGTACAAACAACAAAAAAACTATTGCCAGATTCAGAGCAGGCCCTGTCCCCCTGTGTGTCAGGGTGGTGGCTCAGCCCCATGCCAGGGTGGCTCAGCCCTCCTGCAGTGCCAGCTGTGCCTCTGCTGGAGCAGGGATCCTACACAAGGGGGGAGTTTTCCTCTGGAGCTCCAGGGCTGGGGGAGATGGGCCTGGGCTCCTCTGGGAATGCAGGGGGAAGAAAGCTGCTCCCCTGGGAATGCAGGGGGGAGAAAGCTGCTCCCCTGGGAATGCAGGGGGAAGAAAGCTGCTCCTCTGGGAATGCAGGGGGAAGAAAGCTGCTCCTCTGGGAATGCAGGGGGGAAGAAAGCTGCTCCTCTGGGAATGCAGGGGGCAGAGGCTGCTGTGCTGTTCCCAGGTCAGATTGGATCCAGGTAGGAATGTTTGGCTCCTCCCCTGGGCAGAGCATCTCCCCATGGATGATGGAATTTTCTCAGCCATGCAGGGACACTCAGTGGCCATGAACAGCAGAGATCTCCTGGAGGGAGGATTGGCTGTGGGAGAGATAAAAAATAAACTGCCCCATGAACAGCAGAGAACTGCCCCAACTCTGATAGATAAAATAGAATCCACACTCCCAAACCTCATCTTGTAACCTGAGGCTCTTGCTGCACCATTCATGGCTCTCTGCCTGAAACATCAGCAACAGGCAGTGCTCCAAGTGCTCTGCCAGCCTGGGGAGATTTCCATCCCATCTTTAACCTCGGGCAGGCAGCAAACCTCCCTGGGCGGGTTCATTCTGCACATGGAGCCTCTGTTCCCTCCTCAAGGTGGTCTCCTGTGGCAATGACCTGTCTGCTTTTCTTTATGGAAGCAATTTTGTGCATTTTTTTGTACACTTAGGAGGAAAGCAAATTCCTACCTCTTTGGAGGTAGGAATTTGAATGTGATGAGAGTAAAGGAGGGTTAAGTGGCACTCCCATGGGCAGGTACAGCTGAACAGGGGGATTTCCAGTCCTGAGGAAGCTTTAGCATCACCTTATCTGTGAGTGCCTTTGCTTTTGACACTTCCAGATTTGTAACATAGGGAGAAGTAAGTGTAGTCAAATCAAGGCTTATTTCTGATTCTTAATAAATTAATTTTCTGCTTAAATAGGGCAAATTGCTCTGGGATGGAGTGACCCAAATAAATTCCTTTCTGAAGGCTCTTTTCATCTGTGAAGTCAGCTGGCAGTCCAGTTACATTTTTCTAGCAGAGATGGATTGTATTTGGATTTCATACTATGATATTCAGCTGGAAAAGAATATAAACATGGGAAAGGCTTTAGTTTCCATATTACCTAGTTGCTGCAGTGCTCAGCTTATGGAGATAGGTATCAGCAAGGCTAGAAGACAATACATTTATCAAAGTATGGGGTTTTTCAAAGAGGGGAAAATTTTCCAACTTAGTGCTTTTGAAGAACTCTGAAATTTTACCTTGAATCCATAAGTAATGCTATTTATTGAAACAAATCTTCATCTGCTCCACTTTATGCATGTAACACCTACCTGTGTATATTTGAAATGATAAAACAGGGCTGTATGTGGTTTTATGAGCATAGTTACTAGAAAACTGTCTCCTTTTTAATTTAAACAGTGAAAATCAACGAAGTTCTTAACAAATTGCTCATTGGGGTTTCAGATTTCTGGCTGGGAGAAACTTAAACATGCTTTCCTTTCTTTGTAATAATTGAAATGTCTTGCTAACATCTCTGTCATTATATTTCTCTGCAAAATGGGTAATTCACTCTTGGTTTAGTTTGCTAAAAAAACATACAGTCTTTGAAAAGTCAGATATTTGTGTTTCTGTCTTGACATTTCTTTCCCCAGCTTTTACACGGAAAATGTGTCACTCATTGATTTGTGCAGCAGAGCTGTATCTTTTGAAGTGCTTGCTAAACTGACTCTGAAATGCTGGCAGTGGATGTAGCTGTTGTAGATGTTGCTGTCAATCCTCCCCTACCAGTCTCAACACTTTTTTTTGGCAAACTCTAGCAGAACTATCAGCATGTGCTTGTAAACTGTAGAAATTTGATCATGCTCTGTGCTTAGTGAGTTTCTTTAAACATGGACGGGCTGTGTTCTTTGGTGGGAGTATGGAATATCTAAAGCTATGCAAATCCAGTTTTGATTTTGAGGCACTACTTTTTGGGTTTGTTTTCTGTTGGAACCCTGGCTACTGAGAATTTCAGACTTTCTCTGCTGACAAGCACTGACCCCCAAGAGAACACTGCATTGGACCTGAAACTGTAGAGAAAGCTTCCAAAACTAAATGATAGAACTAAGATTATAAGTGTGTAGTTTAAATAGAAGTGTGTAATATCACATAGTAAAAAACCTAAAGGTTAAAGTTTTAGAATATAGTAATATATATATGCAACAAAATAAGTTTTAAGGCAGAAGCTAGTCCTTCTTCACCTTCTTCTTCATAAGTTTGAAATATGTCCACATTACAAGCCACAAATAGTTATTAAGTTAAAAATAAAAATAATTGGTGTAATTTCTTCATTAGACAACTTATCCTTAAAAAGCCGTATAGAAAGAGAAATACATCTCCATCTTTTAGTTTGTTGGTAAAGTACTGTAGAACTCACAGTTTGTGAGGCTACAATATAAACAAAAACTCATAAACATCTAAATCCAAATGAGAAATACCATCTTGCACATTTAATCCCAACCCTAGCAAAAAAAAAAGTAATAACTCAACATTTAGTGTTGAGGGAAAATGGTAATTTTCCATTTGTGTGTCTGAGAGAAATGTTCAGGTATGTGCAATACAGAAAGCAGAAGATGCTTGTTGATGTTATCAAAAGGATGGAAAATACAGGGTGTTTTTTTGCATTACCATCTCCTGTTTTGGGAGGGAAAATTGTGATCTGTGGGCTGGAATAGAGGAATCCCTGGTAAGCCTTGCACATGCTTGTTAGAAATAAGTTGAGTATTGCTCTGTAGATCACCAGTGGAATCATATGTGGTAGTTATTCAAATTAAAACCAACTGCCCCTGTGTCCATTAGTGCATTTCAGTTTGAAAAGAGAATTCCTTGTGGTGGCTAACCTTGGGCATGCCTGACTGAGTACCATTGCACACAGGTGTGCTTGCATTTCCTCCACAATCTGTAGGTTGTAATGAGCTTGCAGGACCAGGCTTTCCTGTGCTTGGGGAAGCATAACTTGGAGCCTGTAGCTTTTCTTCATCTCTTTTGGGAGAACAGAATTCTCTCATTTAAAGATTTTGTTTGGCTTTGAGGTAAACCTTTAATTTTCTTTTTCCCCAGTGATTATCAAAGAGAGTGAATGTGCTGCATCCAGTGTG
Source organism: Chloebia gouldiae (assembly GCA_003676055.1). NCBI lineage: Eukaryota > Metazoa > Chordata > Aves > Passeriformes > Passeridae > Chloebia > Chloebia gouldiae. The sequence continues at coordinate 764,139 of QUSF01000109.1, forward strand.
AAAATTGACAAAAACTTGAGTAACTGGGGTTGACTGAGGGTTTGTGGTGACTTCAGAGGCTGAGCCTGTGCTCAGCACAGGCATGGCTGGAGGGTGTGAAGAAGCTGAATGTGCTCTAAAAATCATCAGAGCTAGGAAATGAAAGGCCTGGAGGCCAAGCACTGCCACTGAGGTTTGGAAAGTCCTGTAAATTATGGTGTTTCAATAGACAGGAGGAACAAGATACTGGTGCTTTTGGGCTGGGTCTAATTGCAAAACCAGGTGTTCCTAAAACGTGGGAATACGTAGCAAATAGTTGTTTTTGAGTATTTGGGGTTTTTTTCCCCTAAGATATACCTGTTCTTGCCAGACAAACTGTTTTGTTTCAAATGGAAACAGGAGCTGGAAGACAGAAGAGGAAGAGAACAGCAGGAATGGAAAGCAAATTGGTAAATTCAGCCTGCTGTTGTGATGTGTTTATGGTGTGTGATGGGCCCTATGGAGCCTGATTAGCACATTCCCAGCAGACAGAGCTGTTTGCACAGTGGGAGCAATGGCAGGATTAACCTGAGCTCACTGTGGATGCAGAGTGCTGAAAAAGCCTGAGTAGGGGGCAATCATCAAGCTGTGTTTAATGAATCTGGTAGTGGTCACTCTCTTGCAGGGAGATCAAAAACAGAAGCAAAGAGCTGATGTAGTTTTAAGGCTTTTCAAGGAGCATTGGATTGAGCTTTGATTTAACAGAAAGAAAAACATTAATTACATCACCCTTGTGCTGATGTTATGTATTTCAGTCCCTGCTTAAAAAAAAATAAAAAGACAGCTACAAACAGGATAAGAAATATTAATACTGGAAATAGGGTCTCTAATTACTGGAGGAGTGAGGGTATTGCATATCCTTTCTCAACTATCATTGAGAGTTAGTGAAAAAAGGATTTAGGTGTATTTTCCATGGTAGAAATAGGGAAACCCTGCAGGATCCTCTGTAGCACTTTGTCCTTTTTGGGTATGGTAAATCTGGGAGGGAACAGAAGCTGAAGAATGAAAGGGATATCTGAAAATTACCCCCTCTGTTCATGTCAGGAACACCAATTTAAAAAATAGCTCTGTAAAATAGTTGCTTTACTAAAGGTCCATTTTAGCTTAATGAAGTCAGTTGTTACTCAGCACATGGAGAACACCAGCTCAGAAAATTGAGTAATGATTGCAAAAATTAACACACAGATTAGATCATACTATTGTCATTCCTCCTGCCAGTGTCCTGAACACAATTAAGTACTCAGATCCTATTTTAGGACTGCTCTTGGAAATGAGTCAGCACAAATGGCTGGAACATTTCTTTTTTTTTTTTTAAGAGAAGTGTTGTGAGCCCTTTAAAAGCATGTCTGTGATTATCAGTAGGAACACTTCTGTTCCTTTAGCCATTGATTAAAGGGGGCTAGTCTGAAACACTAGTGCAGGCACTGAACTGTGCATTTCCTGCAGGTTATAGTGTCCTACATCCTGATATTAGGCATAAATGACAACCAGGGAAGTGGTGCTGTAGCTCTTTGTAGGGGGGGCAAATCACAACGTTTCTGTGATGAATGGTAACACCAACAGTGATGTATTTCACCTGTGGGAAAATGCTGGGAACACCGCTGGCTAACTGGGAGGTGCTGGTGTGGCACTTGTTGCGCAGATTTATCTGGTACCTAACATGTTTTATGATCAGTGACTGGGAGTTGAGTGCAATTTTCCTGCATAATGGGACTGTGGTTTAGGTGCATTTGATCTGACAGAGCTGGAGCTGTGTAAATCCAGTAGATGAAGGTTTGTAGTGGGAGTATTGCTGACCAGCCCAAAGCAAGCTCGACAAGACATTGTAAAAGCTGGGACTAAGGCCTGCACCTTGGACAGTGCTCCATCACTTCAGCAAGCCATGGGCTGCACTGCAGAGCTGAGAACTTCATTGCACTGCACAGTCTGGATGTACTGTACCAAGAGCCTTCTTCATTACACTTTCTCTTTTCTAAGAAGTTTTGCTTTATTTCAAGGAACAATCTCTGTTTATTAGATTATGCAAATAGGAGAGTCATTCTGTGCTTCCCATAGAGCTTTCATCACAGTATTCCACTGATAGAAGAGCTTGTATCCTTTCTCAGAGGTGCTACTTTTGGCAATTTCTATTAAGCCAACAGATGTTTTATGAATAGTGAAAATGATAACATTTCCTGGTTATGAATGAATATAATATCAGTAGGAAAAGAATTGTTACCTCTTTGCAAAGGAAGATGAAGTATTGTTGTTCTGTAAGAGGTCTTTGAAGGAGCATGTTGAGAAAAAGAATCTGCCTGATGTGGTGTTTGTATTTCCAAAAGCTTGAAAAAAGTCTTTTCACTGAAGGCTTCTAAAGCATCCAGGCTGTTACAGAAGAAGAATTTACAGAATAATGTCATCTAGATATCCATTGTAAATGAACAGGGTAACCCCCCCAGGGAGTTACAGTTATTACTGACCAGATTTCATTAATAGTGGAACTAAGAGTTACAGTATTCACTCATAACTGACCTGGGAAATTTACTGAAGCAGGGAAGAAACAATCTGAGTTATTCCAGAGTGTTGAAATGACACTGATGCTGCAAGTGTCAAGATTTGTAGAGAACACCATGAAGGAACAATATAATGCCAGATGAAACTCAAAACTGAAGGAAAACTGTCCTGGCTAGCTGTATGTGTTGATGGGTTTAAAATCCGGCATTCTTGCTTGTGAAAGAGATTTTTGAATAATTTGGGGTAATTCTTAAAAAGTCAGCTCGGTGGCTGGGTAGCATGCAAGAGAATAACAGAAGGTTAAGGGTGAGAAGACAGTATACAACTCCTGGAATGCACAGATTGAAGGGAACAGGAGAGGGCACAGAATTCCTCCCATGGTGTGTTGGAACAGGAAAGGTGCAAACAGGGGAGCTCAGCACTGTTAACCAGTCTGTGTGCAGGAGAGGGGAAATTCCAAGTTCCCTCTGCTTCATGGACAGGCCAAGCAAGGAGAGCCAGGCAGATATCTGTGAAATACTGGGCTGTTGAGAGGAGGGGGATGAGGACAGTGAGTGCTGTAGGACAACAAAGAGTATCCACTGATGCTTCAGTCCTCCAGAGGCTGAAAGATGGGGAAGTGGCAGAGCAGTGTGGGAGTGCTGAACCATCCCAGACCAGCAAGGGCTGGCTTGGTGCTGATGCCTTGTGCAGGCTGCCCTAGAACAGAGACTGGGCAGAGCTAAGGAATAAAGTAGGGATTTATTAGAAGGCCTCCATGGATCCACCTTGGGCAGCACAGGAGCCCAGCCAGGGCTGCACCCAAGATGACCCAAGATGGTCACAAAAGGCGCGACCGCTCACGGGGTCTCTCGCTTTGATCAGTTCTGCTCCATTTGCACGTTGGAGTTCATTGTCCAATTCCAGCTTTAGCCCATAGAGTCCCATCCTGCTTGTTTTTCTCTCTTCAGCCCACGTTGTTTGTGCTCTTGGGCCTGAGATTTGGATCATTTGTCCCTGGTCCCCAGCTAGAGAAGGAATTGTTTTGTCTCCCTGCTCTGTGCAGAGAGCTCACCATCCCCTGATATGAAGCCCAGAGCCACACACTAAAGTAGCACAGAATGTGAAAAATATAACACCTAAAAGCTGAGGCATCAGTGTCTCCTGCTGACCTTGTGCATACCATCCTACTCCTCTCCCCAGCACTCAGCCTGGAAGCCTTTGGGTACTTCCCCAGCACATGGGAGTGCCCCCACAGGTGTAGTGTGTTGTGTTTCACTGCTGGAAACCTTTCTGACTTGTCTCTGCCACCTGTTTTTTTTGTCAGGTGGTAAAGTCACTGCTTTTTGTCACTGTCAGTGTGAGATCTAGTGCATGAATGAGTTCCTGTAGAGCAGGAAGACAACAGGTTCTTGTTGGCTTTGGTACACCTGTAGTAATCATTGGTGATCAGCTGTTGAGCATCCTAGTTCATAAATACTGCACAGATTGCTTCCAGGACCTTCCCTATAGACCTCCTTGGTAAATCCCATGGGTGTTTTATCATTACATATCAACACTGAAATGCATTGGGCCAGCTTTTAATTTAGCTTTATATTTTGTATTATATGATGATCACAATCTCCTACTGTATCTTTAAGTACCTGTGCTTGGAGCTAAATTTATATCAATATCTGGGTTCTGCAGAGCAATAGCATTTTGTGCCAAAACTAGAACTCATTTGACATCCTCTCAAACATTTTGAGCAGCAAAACACAGTGACAACCTTTAACTTCTGCTTGTAAGATAGACTTATTTTTTTTCTTGCTTTAATCAGTCTTACTAAATTATTTCTCCACTGTGTTAGAGTGATTATGCCAGCAGTGTTAATAATGCATTACATAAGGAGAAGCAGTTGCAAGGATATATTTTTCATGTGTAATTGGTATTACAAGACTGACAAACCTCTTTTGTTTCAGGTTATCTTGTCATTTATGAGCAGGAAGGGGAAGTTTTCTCAGTAGTATGATCTACCCAATGGCCTAATGCCTGCAGCAATTACTAGGCTGATCTGCATTTTGCCTCCAAAAAGCTCTGGATGGTCTTTAGCTGCTATTTGGGATTGTTCAGCATGTGATATTCTGAACACTCCTGGAGGGTGGGCTCCCCATCACCTCGTACATTGGTCGAGTTGAAGAAGCTGAATGTACTTCTTTCCTCTCCCCTACGCCTGGCTACAGCTAATTAAAAATGTCCCTGGTTTAGGACTGTGATGTGCTAGATCCTCTTGCCTGGCAGTGTCTTTCATGCTTTCAAAATCACTGGGTTAAACCCACTGAATTCCACAGCATTGTTTCTGTCCTTACAGATTAATATTTGGATTTCTGATCAGTTAGAATTTAGAACTTTCTTAAGATACTTTAATACTTGCTTGCAGTTAAGAATTTCTGTAAACAGTTCCAGCAAACCCAGTAATCATTTCCAAAGTATGAAAGAGTAATGCAGCTAAGCTGAAATCTCCATCTTCTGTACAGATTCAGTGTTCTTGGGGGTTTTGTACCTGGTGACATTGAAACAAGGTGAAGGTGACTGGAGAGCTGCAGTCAGGGAACACCTCATTGATTCCCTGTCTAATCTGAGGTAAATTATGAAATAACAAGAGAAAAAATGGGTTTGTGTTATACCAGCAAGATGTGGTGTTTAAATACATTCCTCATAGCATTATTGCATAGTAGTTTTTTATTTCCCATGTTTCTGCCTTATGCTTCTTTCTGTGGTGCATATTTGATGTTAGGAAGAATCAGATGTTTCAAATTATTGGTGGGCAAAGAGAGGATGGTATTTATTATCTGCCAGCCCCTTCACAAACTCAGCATTGGTCATGGAAAAGAAATTCTTTCAAAAGGTGAGAGCAGCTTCTGGAAGGGGCACTGTGGCACAGGTGAAAGAGGGGAAAGATCATACACCTGAGGGAAAGGGACAGGATTTGGGTCCAAATCTTGTCATGAAATGCATAAGTGAATCAAGAGGGGGGTGCTTCTTTCCAGCTTGTGTTTCAATGAACATTTTTAGACTTGGGAAAACCCTCTGCAAGAAGAGTATTAAAGTAAATTGTTAACATGTTTAGGTCAGTTGTTGACTCCAGAGAAGCTATCCATCCTCAGACACAGATGTCCTGAAAGCAGCGGAGAAGGAGAGGAAGATGGAGGTGTCTTCCTTCTCCTTAGCCTGTTCCTGCTGCTGTGCCCAAGCCATGGCTGCTGTGTAGAGGCGACTTAGTGTTGGAGCCCTGGATGCTGAGACTTTCAGACTTTCTGTGCTGACCCCCAGGAGGGCACTGCATTTGATCTGAGGCTGTGGAGAAGCTTCCAAAATGGAATGACAGAACTGGGATTGTGGGTGTGGAGATTGAATAGAAATGTGTAATATCACAGGATGAAACCTTGGAGGTTTTAGAAAATAGCAATCTATATAGAGCAAGATGGAGGTTTTAGGGCAGAAGCTGGTCCTTCTTCACCTTCTTCTCCATGGGTTTGGAGGGATTTGTGTAATTGGATAAAAAAGTCCACATTGTGGGAACGGGTGGTTGGTTGTTAGGTTAAAAGTAAAAATAATTCTGGTGTCATTTCTTAATTGGACAGTTTAGCCTTAAAAGACCTTGTAGAGAAAGATATTTAGCCATTTTGTAGCTTTCTAGTAGAATGCTGTAGAACTCATGACATATAAGACTGTAATTTAGATAGGAAATAACAAACACCTGAGTCTGAACATGAAATACCATCTTGAACACTTCAATCCTAACCTTGACAGAGGCAGAAAAGAAGCCAAGAGCCACAAGAACCAGCAGCTTAGGATCATTTAATGTTATTTCTGCTTACAACAATGCTAGAGGGATAATAGTTTAGACCCCTCTTGCCAGAGCATATTTGCATTGCATGTGGTTGTTACCAGAACCAATTGTGGATGACAGCCTGTAGATTTGGGCATTTCTTTTCATTTGGAGATGTAAAATCTTCCATGTTGGGGTTATGCAGTATGTAGGGGTTATGCCACTGTGAGTTTAGGCTTGGTTTCCATGCTATTGGCAATAGGAGGTCAAGGTGAGTGCAGTAAAACAGATAAATGTGGAGAAATGCCAAAAAACCAAACCCCAAACTACAGAGTTTAGGGTCTTAAACTTATGAAGGATTTAATTTCTATTATTAAGAGGGCTTACTTCAGTCCAAGTTGTAAGTATTGAAACTTAATAAATCAGTTGTGTCCACATGCTGCCCCTTCAGGAAGATGAAAGTCTGGTAGCTGCCTTTTCCTTGAGGGTGCTAAGGAGATATCTGGATGCAGCAGATAAGGATAGTGTTGCACTATCATTATTAGCAATTATTACATCACTATTAGCAACCTAGTTGTAGGAGATTTTCAGTAAAGTTTAAGAAACAGTTTAGTTACCTAATGATTCATTATATTGTATGTATTTATTACATGATAATTACTTTAACTTTCAATATGAAAGGTAGCCCAGAAGTATATTTACTTAAAGTGCTTCTTACAAGGCTTGTTTCTTACCAGGAATTTGTCTTTTCCTTTGCTTCTCTTTTCAAGCAATTCAAGATTTTATCTTTTTTTTTTTTTAAGGAAACAAAGCAGAAGAAAGAGAAAAATTATTCCTACTCCAGCCTGTTTCAGTTGAAATACATCTTTATTTCTTTAGTGAAGGAACTTTATGCAAATAAAAACTACCAGCAGTATAGTAGCCAAAACAAAACAGCAAGCACTAAGTCAGGTAGGAAAGTTGTAAAACACTGTTCTGTTGCTGAATGTTAAATATTCATATAAACATTGTAAAAACTTCAGGAAGACTTTATGGGGCTGTAGATGCACAGTGTAAAATCACTTTAGCTCTGCTATGAAACCACACCAATTGTTCAACATATTCTTATCACTCCAAGCTGAAAGTGAGGATCTTAAGGGAGGGGAGTACTTAAGGTACTACATCTATGTAATTTATCTCTTAAACTGCACGTGTCCTGCTGCTGTCCCTATTCCACCTCTGCACAGGCAGTGATGGAGTGCACAGAGCATTGATGGCATCAATAAAATGTGTACAAACATACATCAGTGTGTGGATGAAGGAGACACTTGTTTCCCCCCAGTGTGCTGTTACTGCCCTGGCTCTGTGCCGTGTGTGTGTGTTGCTCTGTGCCACAAGGAGAATTAAAAAAGCTCTCAAACAAGTCTGCACAGGCAAAAAAAAAATACAAGACTGCCTGGAAAATATGTGAGGAAAAGGAAGATTTAATCATAATAGCAGAAAAAGGGGCTTAGCATTAATCCACAGATTTTTCCTTGTATTAGTTTCTTTTTTTTTTTTTAATGGTTGAAATGCATTAATAGAAAAGGAGACTTTAGGAAAGACCTCAGTGGAAGAACTAGTAAAATTTAAAATGTTGAAAGAGATGGCCTTATTCTGTAATGGCACTGTGTTTCTCTTTCTGGAAGTGGATGTGTCTAGTAATGAGCAGCAGGGAGTGATTTGTTCTCTGGTGGTTAACATGCCTTGGGTGAACATTGCTCCCAAACCCCACAGGAAGGATTTGTTGAAAAATGTCTTGACAGATATGAGAACCTTTATGTGTTCATATAGGTTTTGGGCTTTTTCTCACTGAGTAATCTTTTATTCTGCAAACAATCTCATTGAAATAGATGGGGCTGTTCTACAGAAAAAACAACTCAGTTGGAGTGAGTGTGGCAGAACAGCAGCAGATGAACAAGATGTTAGAAATGAAAAATACCTGTTAAGTAGTCTCAAGATCAAATCCTTTTAATCAACATGTGTCTGCTCATCTCACCTTTTGCAGGAGATGAGTGGGAGGGAAGACCAGCAATGGGCTGAGCTGTAGCACCTTGATGTTTTTAGCACAGAATCTGATGGCAGATCTAGTTGGTCTGAGTTTGCTGTTAGAGATTGCATTTACCTGTAATCTGGATGGAAACAGAGAGATGTCAATTTTATCAGAAGGATACTGTGGAAGCTTGAACTTCAGCTGAGATACTGAACTTTCCAAAACTTCAGGAATTTTTGGCGAAACGTCAGCTCAGGATAGAAGAATGTTTCAGAGAGAAATTGTGAGGGTGTGGTTCAACCACAATTTCTCCAGTGCAGTTACTTAGTGGGCTATTTCTATAAGCAGTAATTGCTTTATTAGCTCTTTTAAGAGTTTGGTTTAACTTTAAATAATCTGTGTAATTAATACCTTTTTTTAAGAAATAAAATCACACTTTGTATTTATTGTCCAGGACCTGAGTTACAGGCTGATATCTGTCTTCCATTGTTTTGGGTTTGGTTCACACAGAAGTTTCTGTTGAGAGAGAATAAAGGATTTTATGAAAAAGATGTGCACCTGGGACTTGCAAGATCTGTGTTTAGTTCTTAGCTCAGTGCCAGTATTCCTTGAAATCACTTAATCTGGGTGTTTCCCATCTGTTCTGCTGTTCTGGATGCCAAGCCTTTGTGACTGTGTTTGCATACAGATCAGTACAGGGGATCCCAAAAGTTGCTTGGAGCTGCCTGTTGCTATTGAAATGCCTATGCCAGTGAAATTAAGTCCTGGTTTATGTCTTTGAGTGATAGATGTAAATTATATGCGAGTGTGTATTCTTGTAAGGAATTGTGGGCAACATTTACAAATGTGAAGAAGAACTGATTAAAAAAGCACGAGGGGGATGATTTAAGAAGTTTGGCAAACTGTGAGCTTACAGAGGGCTTCTCATAGGGAGAAGCAGAGCAGAACAGTTTGGAGTCACCCACTTCAGCTGTTTATGTCTTTGTGACACTGCAGTTTAACTTTCCAGTCTCAATTGCCTGGTCAGGCAGCACCCAGGGCTCATCCTGAGCACAGGATGCTGAAGTACAGTGCTGCAAAAAGTTGGGTTGGAATGGAAGTAGTTGGTTATGTGTTAAAAGTGACCATTTATTACTAGCAACTTACCAGCAGAGTCCCAAAGAGTTTGTTATGGCAATTAAAAAGGTTGTAGCTATGTTTTCCCAAGCTCATTAGAGAAAGCATCTTTTGGCAGATGTAAACTGATAAAGCTTCAGTTCCAGCTATGCTCTCAGATAAGCTGAACATTCAAACCTGAGAATCTTGAGTATCACTGAATTAAATCCATGGATTGTTACTTGCATTGCTTGGGCGAAAGAAAATAATATCCCAGAAAGAAAATAATATCCCAGAAACTTGTCTGGATGTCCTGCTGTACTCCTAGATTGACCCATCCCCAGTCCCTGCCTTTTGAAAGCTGCCTTTGGTTCTAGATCATGCAGAAGCACAGCTGAGCTTTGACCTCATCTGGTGTGGTAACTGCTGCTTTAAAGTAGGTTTTTGCTGGAACAGCCATCCTGTGCTGCTCAGCTTTACTTGAATCTGCTTTATTAGAAGGCAGATGGTATTTTAAATATCCTAAATAGGTACTTCTGCTGTGTGGTATGTGCACTTTTTGCCAAGTTGCCTTTCTGATCCATCATCAAAAGCTGTTGAAAACTTATATTCATCAGTTTTGTGTGCCCTGCCTCCCCTCGTGGCTGCAAAAACGTGTTTTTGTCATGGGTATCAGGGATCAGTGGCTATTAAAATCACTGGCCACACTTCACATAAAGTTGTTATTAGAAATCTAAGCACAAATGTGTAGCCTAGTTATGCAATGTATCCCAGCTTCCATCTCATTTGTTGCCCTGATTTTTAAAAGTGTTTTCTTTTATAGTTTTTTTGAAAGTTTTGAAGATCTCATAAAACTTCTTTAGCCTTGTGATAATGTTTACATATTTGAGAGTCAGAGGTCCCACACTATTTCATGAATAAATACAATAGTTTACATATTTCTCTATGGGTGGAGAGAAGTGACTGATTGATCTTTGGACCAGTGTGGTTGGAGAGGTGGTCATTCCATCCTCCAATCCACAGTCACCTTTGGAATTCTATAAATACCAAATATTTAAATAAAACCAGGTCTTTTTTTCTTTTAAACTTCCCAAGCTTGTGTGTACTCATTTTGTGTCCAATAATGACACTCATTTGATTCAGAAATTATTTGGCATTTGATTTAGGCTTTAGAAGCTCCCTGTGGCAGAGACACCTTCCCTATGTGTGCTCACTCTTATTTCCTTTAGCCCAAGTTAAAGGGAAAAGCAATTTTGTGCTGAAACAACTAAAACCTCTAGCTCAGTTGTGTCCTTTGCTTTCAGGCTTTTGTACAAAGCCCTGTCTGTAGGTTTAGAGTGCAGTTCCCTTACAGGAATTGCAATTCTTTGGGATTTTTAGGTGCCAAATCTCTGCACATCCTTTTCCATACAAAAGGGACTTGATCTTCAGGCAGAATTGTTTTAAAATTTGACTAGCATTTAGTAGTACAATATTTTGCTTTAAATTGTAATTTGGGAAGATGGGATAAATTACTTTTAAATCGCTGGCATTTGGAGGCTTAATACCTTCTAGGATATTTTTTTCTTCTGTCTTCAATTTTAGCTTAGAGGCTAAATTAAAATGAGCCAACACCTATTAGGTTTTGATGTTGTTTCCAACAAATTTTGACTAGTGAAAATGTCTGATGTTTTAGGTACAGAATCGGATAAATGCAACTTGTGTGTACCTCTGGAAAGGCTTAAGTGAAGTAAATTCAAATATTCATTTGCATGGAAAGATCACACCATTTTTTCCTGGGTAAAATGGTGTGAAGAGCAGTAGAGATTTTACATTCATGGGGAGGAGCACACGGCTTCACAGGAAGGTTTCTGCTGTCAAGTTGTACTGATTTTCCAGAATGCTTTCAAAGGTAGAGAATTTTCTATCAGAAAATAGAAAATCACTTCCTTCTAACTTCATGGCAGGGGTTAAGGGTTTTTTTTATTAAGGTACCTTAAAAAGATGATGACAAGTGTACGTTTTGTGTTCTTTCTATACCCAGCTCTGGAATTCCTAATGGAGAATGTGTCTGTGTGTCTGTCACTTACACACAGTTGCAGGTCTGTCTTTTATAAGAAATTCAGACTTTAATCCTTTTTTCAGGCAAGATTTTAAGTATTCAGAGGGCCTAACTGATGGGGCTAATAAAAACAAGTATTCAGTCAAGTAATTTCCCTAAAGCACAGCTTGTTTTGGTTGTTAGTCTTCCCTCCCTCCATAGGAGTTCATTTATCATTTGGCAAGACATGTGGTGAAGATTTTTTTAAAGCAACTGGTTTTTTAAAAAAAGCCATAACAAACACCTTCTTGGTGTAAGCTTATTTCTAAAAGTTACCAGATGATTTATTGCATAATATCAGTATTCTGTACTAATTATTTAACATAGCCTTAGGTTTTCCAGAATTAGGCCTTGAGTTTTGAGTCCAACCAAAGAAAATAATTTATCCAGATTATCTTTAAGTGAAGAGTGATACTTTATTATTAGAAAATGTAATGTTCTGTGTTGAACCATTTACCCACCTGAGACCCAGTAAGGTGTTTTCAAGTGAGCTCAAAATCATTCAATACATTGGATTGTCATGAGGAGTTAGAAGAAAGGCAGTGATTTCCCACATAATTATTCTCAAGTAGAAGTGCCACAGCTGTGTAGCAGCTATTCATAAGGTTTTTGTTCTTTAAGAGAGCTCATCAGCCTTGGCTAATTTTCCAAGACTGTCAGCCTTTCTAATCTTTGGAAAGGTGCTCAGAGTGTTGCCACTAACAGAGCTGTGCTGAATTAGGTGATCCTTTAGTGATTAATAAAAGGAACTTTCTGATCAATGGGGAGTCTCTTAACCTTTGCTTCCCAAGCAGAATAAATTTGTTCTGTATCTTGAAGATGCTTTGGTGGTCCGGAGACTTTGGAAAAAAATTATCAGGATGTGACCAGTTAGAGCAACAGAACAGAAGATTAAATACATTAATAATATTGTAAAGGACAAACCCCCTTAATCTGGCATAAAAATATGCAGTGGAAGCCCTCCTGGAGCAGTTCTGTGTCAGGAACAAGACACACACAGGACTTTGTCAGTCTTCAGCTTCTGTTTATTGTTATCATATCAAAACTTCAGCACACCATGTGCACCAGACCTTGCATGCATAAAACAGCTTAAAAGTGGCCACAGATGTACAGTCTCATGGTCTTTTAAGGCTGAACTAAAACTAATCTACTCAATTAAGAAATGATACCTAGATTATATTCCCTTTTAACTCAATCAATAACTGATCCCTCAAGACCTGCAGTGCAGACATTTCTGTCCAGCCATAAAACATCACCCAAACCCATGAAGAAGAAGGAAGAAGGTAAAGAACAACCTGTCTCTGCCCTAAAACCTCCATCTTGCTTTATATTTATATTTCTATATTCTAAAACCCCAAAGTTTTCCACCCTGTAATATTACACACTTATAACCAACCACATACCCAGTAATCCCAGTACTATCAATCAATTTTTAAAGTCTTCTCCACGGCCTCAGGTCAAATGCAGTGGTTTTTTTGTGGGTCTGTCCCTTTCAGCACAGAAAGTCTAAAATTCTCAGCATCCAGAATTCCAGCAGGTAGTCATGCAGTTAGAAAAGTGTGCACAGATTTATTTCACTGTGACATTTGTGTTCATTTGTTGGTGTTCATTTGTGTTCCTCTTGGAGGGATGCCAGCTGTGACATTGTGCCCCAACAGTTCTGCAATGCTGGAGTCCAGCTGAGCAAAACCCAGTGAATTTGGACACCTCCTTTGCACCTCTGCCCAGTGCTGCTTTTGGAAATCCATCAGACTCGGATGCAAATGCTGCCATCATCTCTGTGGTTGTGCTTAGCTCCCTTCTCTGTGCTCAGTTACCCACAAGTGCTTGTAGAGATTTATCCTGCATCTGTGCACATGATGATCCCAGTTTGCACAAAAATCTCACAAGTGTAATAGGATTTTTTCAAGAACATTTTGTTCAGTTTGCTCTTTTTAGGATGAAATGGTAGGGAAGACCCTCAAATATAGGTTATTAATACACTATTTTCTCTGGTAATTGTCAGCTTCTCAGCTGACTGATTGAGATTGACTCGTAGAATATTTCATATAGTAAAACTTGAAATATTTTGTTTCTCATTGGGGTAACTCTGTGCTCTTTAAACATTAGGACAATATTGTGCCTTAGGGTTTGGCCAGACAAAAACTTTTCCTCCTGTTACCTGGCTGCCAATTAGCTAGACAGAAAAGTAGTGTTTATGTCAATGTCCACCCAGACTCCTCAGTTGTAAAAATGTGATTTTTAAGTGCTACCAAGGGCTTGGGTGTAAAGTCCAGCTCCTGTTTGGCCTCTGAGCTATTGCAGGACTGGAGACCTGCAGTCTCCTGAAAGGCTTTTATTCCTGGCTTTTCTTCAACTTCTCAGCATCTAAGCTTCATCCTGCACTTTTTATGCCTGTCATAAGTGCACTGGATGAGAAAACAGAAATGGATAAAGTAATAGAGCTCCCATGTGTGGATGTAGTTGGATACACACATGGCTGGATCTACCCTGGCAGTTGGGATGGCTTCATTATCCATGTACCAGTGCAATTTGAGAGGAGAAAGTTTAGCCAGGAAGAATGATAGAGATAATACTTCATATTGCTGAACTGTTCTGCAATTAGCCAAATCCTTGGTAATTACAGAAAAGCCAGGCTGAGTGTCCTGAGAGCACAGAAAGGGTGTGTGCAAAGGCATGTACATGTAAGCAGACAGCCACAGAATATTTTACTGATACTGTTTATATCAAAATTCTGCTGATAGCAGCACCCTTATAAATTAAAACAATTCCTATTGCTTTGTTCTGTTTGGAAGTGGTGATGAAACAGAGGTTCTGGAAGCTGCCTTGCATGTCTGGTCTCTTCCAGTGCTGTCCACAGCAGGGAAATTGGGCTGTTCACATTGAGTTTTACAGACTGTGATAAAGCTGCTCCTGTGTCTGATTCTTCTCCTGCACTGACAGTCAGGGCAGAGTGGAAGCTGTCTGGGTGGGCACTTGAGCCACCAGACTTCTGACCTGAAGAGCCCCCTGATTTTTCATTTACTGAGCTGCTTCGAAATGGAACCACACAGGTTCCATACCTGTTTTCCATCCTATCAACCAGAAACACTCAAATTGGAATTATTAAGGATATAAATTCTATTAACTTTTTTTTTTTTCATAGCTGGGTGAAAAACTGCTTGTCCTGTGAATCATCAGGAAATTAACCTCAAATTGGGGTCTGTGTCTGGTGAATCAAAGATGACTCTGAGCTAATTAAAAGGTTATAGCTTGACTTCAATATTGGTGCTTTCCAGCTGGATAAAAGCCTGGGTGGATTTTGTTCATATTTGTCCAGAAGTCTGTTGAGTGTGCTGGTGGATAATTGCAGATATTTCCCCATCACCTGTAGCTGCTGGGAGCACTCAGTGATTTGGATGAACTGGGATTTTTTAATGCACATCATTGAGGGTTTATGTCTTGAATGAAAGCTGTGTGAGCAGTGTATTACTTATCCTAAGAAATAAATATTGCTGATTGATTTTATTTGTAAAAATCAGTATCCTTGAGACTACTAAGGGACTTGGGAGTAACCAGAATGGTAAGAAATAAACAATAATTTTTAATGCCATAAGACAAATATTAGGAATAGTCTTTCTTTCACAAGACATTAGGGTAGACTTTAGATTTTCTATCATTCCTATATTCAAAAACAAGGCCAAATATACCCATTTTAACTTCAACATTTGCCCTTCTGTGATTACCAATACCACAACTCTGCTGGTCTGTCATCATGCACCCTGTATTATTCAGAGGCAAAACAGGCCTCCAAACCTTCTTCCCTGCATCAGAATTGACCTTCTCATTAGTTGGAAATACCACTGTGATAGGTAATCAATACTTTGTTGAAATGCCAGCATCTCATCTTGGGCATTACTCATCCTTATTTCTGAAAAACACTCAGGCTAAAAGCAAAATGTTTAGATGCAGCTGTGTGTGGCAAATCTGCCCTTACACATACAAATGATGTGTATACAAGTGTTATCTTGAGGGTACAAATTGCAGATTTGGGTCTCTGATGCTCCCTGTGTGTCAGCCTGACCTTACACTCCAGACCCTGTATTGGAATGTGAAACAGCCGCCCTGGGAGATGCCAGGATTGCCTGCTGCCAGGGCTTGGTTAGAATGGCTGCTGGGACCATTGTGAGACAGTTCAATGGCAGTTTGGTTTGGGCTTTTTTATTGTTTTTCTGGGTTTGTTTTGTTTGTTTGTTTTTTGAACTTTTCTGTAGAGGCTCAGTAGAAAATCACCATTTTTCTTCTTGCACTTTTAAAACTGTGTCGGATAAAAATTGATTCACGTATTGACTATTATTCCAAATTGTGATGTCAGTTCACTTTTGGCATCTTAAAAAGCAGCTTCACCTCTCTGTTTTCTGTAAAGCTCAATTCAGTCCTGCTGGAGCTGTAACCACACTGAAGGTTTGGTGAGGATGGAACCCCTCTGCCACTGATCTCCAACGGGGCAGAGCAAACGAGGGCGACGAGGCTGGGGAGGGGCTGGAAACACAAACCCTGTGAGGAACCACTGAGGGAGCTGGGGGTGCTCAGCCTGCAGAAAAGGAGATCAGGGGTGACCTTATCACTCTACAACTCCCTGAAAGGTGGCTGTGCTCAGGTGGGGTTGGGCTCTGTTTCCAGGCAGCACTGACAGAACCAGAGAATGCAGCCTTGAGCTGTACCAAGGGAAATTTAGATTGGATATTAGGAAAAGTTTTTCACTGAAAAGGTGATAAAGTTCTGGAATGGCTGCCCGGGGAGGTGGTGGAGTCACCATCCCTGGGTGTGTTTAACAAAGCCTGGATGTGGCACTGGGTGCCAGGGTTTAGTTGAGGTGTTGGGGCTGGGTTGGACTCGATGGTCTTGAAGGTCTCTTCCAACCTGGTGATTCTGTGAAATTCCACGCCAACATGAGCATGTTCCCAGTCAGATTGCACACCCTTCCTTACAGCACTACTCACCCTTTCTTCAAACTGGATTCCCTTCCAATTTACCAGCTCTTTCTCCCAGTGTTACATTTCTTGTCTTTTCTTTATTAGGTGTCAGGTCCTATTCTGACTCTGGCAGTGGTGTTTTATATTATTGCATTGTTTATTTTATTTTTATTTTCTTCCCTAATAAAGAACTCTTCCCATATCTTTGCCTGAGAGCCCCTTAATTTCAAAATTATAATAATTCAGAGGGAGGGGGTTTACATTTCTCATTTCAGGGGGGGCCTGCCTCCCTTAGCAGACACCTGTCTGTTCAAACCAAGACACTGTTTCATGCATGTTCATAATAGAAAGTGATTCATCAATAATTCAGGAACTATGCTTAGTTGGTGTGGTTAAGTGCAAGTGCAGGTATGGAGAGAATATTATTAGAGGGGGCTAATAAAAGAATAAGAACATCCTGGAATACAAGTATAATCATGTGCATTCTAAAAAGCAGCCAACTCTCAATTTGACATGCAGTGGATGTCAGCTTTGCAAATGAAACACTGGAAGCTTCCTTAGCAATGAATATAAAAATGCAAAGATCAGTTATGCAGAAAAAGGAAATTAAAAAGTAACTTTTATACATAGGTGTGATTAAAATCGCAGGATAGTTTGTAATCCTTTTGGGACAGGTTTTCAGATGTGTCATTTACTGGTGATAGACTTTGCCCTTAGGATTCACTCTGAGCTTCAAGGACTTATAATTCATGCAGTGAATTATTTTTTGTTGAAACTCAGAGACAAGCAGTGTGAAGACTGTTCCTCCTGGGATTGGAGTGGCTGGGGATGGGGAAGAGAAGAAAAGAATGGCTTCATTTGCAGCTAACATTGTAGTGCCATAAAGGGCCCTAAGAATATCACACTGGAATAGATTTTCAGGGAATTTGCAATGAGATATAGTGCAGCAAAGAGAAGGCACAATGCAAGCAGAATAGAGTACTTCATCTTTTACAGCATAAGATATTCTCAGCACTTGTAATAGATGCTTGCTGCAGGGCAGGTGATTCCAGGCAGAGAATAAACCTGAAGGTTGCTCCAGTCAAACCACTACCTGGGCATTAAATGGTGGAATAGTTTATGTTGGAGGGCATAAACTTATTCTCCCACATTCTGTATTCCCATGTCCTACAGCAGCTCCTTTCTGGGGAAGGCTCACTCAATGCTGAAATTATTTCGAATTTCTAAATATTTTAATGTGAGTATCTCTTCTCTTGTGCCAAGAAACTGGAAAAATAAATTCTTAACAGCTGCCTCTTGGAGCTCTGAGTTACCTGTGGTGTAGAACCTCCCCTGTTACTGAATATGAAAGGTGTTCTTAGTTACATCTACAGGGCTGTGCTCTGCTTTAGGACAGCTGCTTTGACATGGAGGGCAGATGGCATTTAAGAAGCCCAGAGACTGATTGTCTTCTCATTTGGCAGAAGTGACAAAGGGAATTAGATCTTCAGTAGCCTATTTTGTAACCCAGCATTACCTGTGAGTACACAGGACAGCTGAGCAGTAATATCAATACTTGAATTCATGTCGAGGTGAAGGGCAGAGCTGTCTCACTCCTGTGTCAGGCAGAATAGAGGTGGGAGCAGGGAAAAACCACCAGAGCACAGCTACTGCTCAGGAACTGCTTTCTGATGGGGATTGTTAACATCACAAGGATTAGGTAGTTGGCTATTTTTAGATGCCTGTAACTTTTAGAGGCAATTTGAAGCAGTGGATATCAGCTAGGGCATGTTTTTGTGCTGTCAGAACAGCACCTTGAGATAAGCAGGATTTCTCTCAGTTTGGAATCCTTAATTTCCTTCAGGACAGGAACTGCATAAATTCAGACTTGCACGTTATGACCTCCCTGTCAAACAGCTTGTGAGCTGCTCTCTGAGAAGGAGAGCCAGCTGGGCACTTAGTGGAGGGGTAAGAAGGGAGGAATTGACACCAATGGTAGCAGCAGCAAGAAGGTATTTTCACAGATGCTCACTTGCTTTCTCTCTCCTGTAGGGCTGGCATGAACAGAAATAAAGGTTATGATGTGGTTTACAGTGGGATGGGGAAGAGAATCTGAAAAAAATTATGGAAACCCAATGGGTTGAGATAGGAGCAGTTTAATAATTAAAATAAAATAGTGTCATAATAATGATAGTAATGAAAAGGGAGACAACAAAAATAGAGAGAGGAATAAAACCTGAGCAAGGCAAATGATGCGTTCACCACCTGCTGGCCATGCCCAGCCTGTCCCCAGGCAGTGACCTGTGCCTCTGGCCAGCTGCTCCCAGTTTGTATACTGGGCATGAGGGATGGGATCTCCCTTTGGGCAGCTCAGGTCAGGTGTCCTGGTCATGCTCCCTCCCTCCTTCTGCACTTTCTCCCTGGCAGATCAAGGAAAACTGGGAAATCCTTGACTCAGGGTAAGCTCAACCTAGCAAGAGCCAAAACCATCAGTGTCTTATCAACATTATTGTCATAATAAATCCAAAACACAGCACGGTACACACTACTAGGAAGATAATTAACTCTCATCCCAGCCAAAACCAGGACAGGTTAGAACCAAGGGAGCAATATACATTTTTGGTTAAAACAAAGATGCAAGGTGTCTAAGGAAATACTTTAAATTTAACATGGGGGGAGGATCAAGTTAACTGATTAAGTCTGATTCCTGATGACACTCTGCTTTCCTAAGGTGACAGTGACACACCAGTATCAGGAGCTGACCTCCCACTTCAGGTGCTGTCATTGTCAGGATGCACGAAAATGTGGCAGCTGTAGATGAGAGAAAACCAGAGAATACAATTGTTTCAGCTCCCCTTCCCTTTTCTCTGAGCAATGGAACACAAACTAATCCCAGAAACAGCACTCCTTGGATTTCTGTTGTCATGAGGGGAAGAAGAGTTTGCTCCCTGCTGTGTAGTGAGAAATACCACCTCAGTGTGCCCCTGCCTTTGAACTGTTTGTTGGCACTTCAAATTTCACTCAGCCTCAAGCAGAATGGGTTTTGCATCCAGCACTGCCTTTGTGAACCTCTAGCTGGTGACACACAGAATTACCTCTAAAGAAAACACAGTTAAGTTGGTATCAGGGTCTCAAAAGTGCTCATTTTATTTTGGCCATGCCTGCTTTATTTTGGACTAATTTTAAATTATAAAGCAGCACAAAGTAATTGAATTGTAGCAGAAGAACTTTGGTGCTGGTACAGACTGGTCTCGCTGCTGTCCCAACCCAGATTGATCTGGCTTTGATTGTGATGTGACTTGGTCAGAATTGTTTATCCAGACATCAAAACAAATCTGGCTTGACTTTCAGATGTTAAGTGGAGCCTTAGTTTTCTAAAACATGGCTTATTAGCTGTGAGATCAGGAAACTTGAGCTGAAGCTGCACAGACAGGTTGGCCAGAAAACCACCAGAGCTCTGACTGCATTGTGCTGCATCTCACATGAGATCACGTAAGACAGAAACATACTGCTTTCTTTTCCTCCAGTGTGTAGCCTAAAATGGAATTCAAAAACTTGTCCTACAGAAGTTTTAGCAGACTGGAGAGGAGAATCCAGATCCTGCAAGCTTTGGTGTAGTGTCCAACCAGCAGATACCCCTTACCAGAATGTAAATCATGAGTATCATGAGTAAGGCTTTGCCTGGGTAGATGTGGGAGCAGCACACAGGCACAGATCAGACAATTTTAAAATGCTTCACTGGCAAGAAATTCACCCTTTTGATGATGAAAAATCATCATCAGGATTCATAATGTTTCTATAAAAATAATAGATTATTAGATTTTATTTTCTAAGATTTTATATTGTCATTCTTTCATTCCTGTGTGTGTGGGGGGGATGTTTTTGTTTTGTTTGTTTTTTGGTTTTGTTTTTTTGGGGGGGAGGGGGGTATTTTTTTTGTTTTGGTTTTTGTGTTTTTTTTTTCCTTTTAGCAAGGCTCTGTGTTTTATCCTCGTTAAAAACAAGCTAATAAACAAACCAACCACACAAAAGCCCACAACAACAGAAAGCCACTAAACTGGAAATACTGGAAAGTAATTCAGGAGTTACAGGGTTTGTCTTCTAAAGATGAGTTCCTTTATAATATCCCTAATAGAACTTTCAAGTTAAACACACTTGAACAGCACTTGGCTCTTGTTCTGCTAATGGTAATTGATTCTCAAACACACACAAATCTATACCATGGTGCAAGCTCTGCAGCATCCCAAACGTTCCCCTTGAACTGCAGCACCTGGAGTACTGCAGATTTTAAATCAAAATGTAATTATTTTGTTCTTCATAAATCAGCATCTGGGAAGATAATACCAGCTTGTATAAGAAGCAGCTGTGCAGCCATTCATCCTTTGGAGAGACAGAGTTCCTAAGGGGTGGTTGGGAATTTGGTCACTCCTTGGAGCACTTGGAGGCCACGAGTTTTGTGCAGAGCAGTGGTGTGCTTTACTGTGGTGGAAGAACAGAGCCCCAAAGTCTCACAGATCTCTGAAGTGTCCAACAGCTGATTCTAACAGATCAGGAACTTCATCTTCTGCAGATCTTCTCTTCCCTCCTCACCTGGAACACGTGGGAAGCTGTTTTCTGTTTCTGCTGTGAGAGTGTTCCTGTGAAATGCCCAGACACACACAGGGAGCCTGAGAAGCAGATGAAATTAGAGTAAAGGGGTTTCTGTTCTCACACTCAGCCTGCTCTGTGTGGTAGGGGTTGAGCTCTGACTGTGAACACGCTTCTCAGCTGCAGTAGGGTTTGCCTGGGATGCACAAGCCTTAATCCTGTTCTGTACCAGAAATATTCAAGACCTGCTTTGCTTTTTTTAAAGGTAACAAAGTTTTAAAGCATGCCCCATGATGGTTGTTCTCAAGCTTCATGCTTTGAAATGTGTTCTGTGTCATAATTAGCTGTGTGTGTGCCCACGTAGCATATGCTTCTAATTAGTGAATTCCATATGGATTTTAATGTACACTCAAGCTAACACAAGGCACATGAGCTTGAGGAGGGTGAATTTTTGGGCTTTGGATGCAGGAGAGACTAAGCCCAAAGGTACAACAAATCAAGGCTTGTTGGACATGATTCCCTGGCTTTAGCCAACTGTTCTGCTTTTGAGCAAACATGAAATGCAGTTTTTGGGCCTGAATGGAAACCAGGAACAGCAACAAGAGAATTCTTGTACTGTGAGGTAACTGGGAGTGTCTCTGCTGCTCCATTCCTACATGTCTGTTTCCTTTCTAAGATTATAGAAATAATTAAAAAAAAAAAAAAGCCTGCAGACCCTCAGGATTTCTCTTGGAGCAGTGCAAGCATCTGCAGAAGGAAGTTACTACTGTCACAATACTCTCTGGCTGAACTGTGTCTGTTCATAGTTATAGACCTGGAATAATGTTCTGACCCTGGCAAAACCAGTAAATTCTGGGAGCGTGGACATCAACCTGCAACTCCTGGCCAGTGCTCTCCCACGAAACCAGTGTTAGAAACATCTAAATCTTCCCAAAATGCAGTTATTGCCAGCACAGCACAAGTAGATCAAGCTGCCTCTGAGAGTGCTGAAAACCAGTTCTCAATGGAAATATCTTTCATCAGGCTTGAACTTCCACTTGGCATGTGTGGTTCTGCTGTACATTCAGCAGGGAGAGCTTCAGCAAAATGCTGGTGCTGCCATGAGGCCCCAAATCCATGGAGCCTGGCCTGTGTGGCTTCCCAGTTTGTCACCCCTCCACTTCCTCTGGCTCCAAAGCAAATCCTCATTCCAGAGCAGGGGTCCCTGGAGGCTGCTCCTGCTCCTTCAGGAGCTGTGATCCCCCCTCACTCACCACATCCTTTTCTTATTTCTACACTAAGCCTTTGCCAGCTGCCCTTCAGCAATGTTTTGCTCTCTGTAGCCTTTGGCATCAGCAGTGAAGCCCTGACAGAAGCCCAGCAGTGCTGGTGCCATTCAGAGAGGTCCTGCCTGGGCTCAGCCGTCCTGCTGCCAGCTCTGCTTTTGTAGGATTTGTAGGAAATGTCCCATCCACACACAAATATTACCAAGGGTGCAAAGGGCAGCACTTGCAAGAGCTGAAATAGGCTTCCTCTGCCTCGTCTGTTGCCTCTCCTGCCTATAAATGCTGCCCTATCCAGAGGATGGCCTGTCTTCCTTCATTTAAGCCTCTCCCTGAGATGGCTCCTACTTGGCTTTCTTTATTGCATGCAATTCACACCTTGTTCTGATTAGAGAAGTATTGATTTCCTCATGGGCTTTTCCGTGGTACTCATCATTTTGAGATGAGTGTTTCAGGAATGCTAATTGCTCCTCAGCGTGTCCGTGGGGGTGACGGGATGGTGGGTGGGCTCCCTCTCCAGATGAAGAGCTGGGACTCAGATTGAGCCAAAAAAAAAAAAAAAAAAACAAGAGCAAATAAAAAAGCAGCTCATTTCTGTTTGCCTAATTTGATGTGACACTGTCCTGGCTTGTGGGAGCTACTCAGATGCTGCCAGGCTGCAGTGCAGTGACCCAGCTGCAGCTGTGAGCCCTTTGGGGCTCTCAGAATGCCCAGAAATGAGCAAGGTGGTCAGTGGCTCCTGTGGGAAATCCAGGGAAAATTCTGCACTTGGTCTGTAGGAGCTCAGAGTAGCAATTATAATCTGTGTGTGTATTATAACCTGTGTGCTCTGGGACAAGAGGGGCTGCCTTATCCATGAGAAAATCCTTTCTCTCCCTGCTTTTCCTAGCTTCAGTTAACCCCTTATGACCCACAGCCAAGCCTCCTGTTCCATAGATCTAAATTTTCCTCTCCCTTTGGTAGCAAATATGTTTCTTTCCCAAATTTCCCAATTAACTTGAACTCAGAGCAATTTTTGTTATCTCATCAGAACTTGTTGTCATGTTTCTACAAAGCAATGCTCTCTGTCTGTACTTTCAGAGGGCATGGTAGTAAAACCTGAAATGTAAAGCCCTATACCGGGCCTTGGGTGGGGATGGGAATATTAATATTTCCTGAATCCAAGCTGAGAGTTGTCTACATTGTGTGTATCCTTGCTGTGACCCAGAATTACTGCAATGCAAAACTAATCCAGCATCAGTTAGTGCTGAAATATGCTGCAAATCCATACAAAATACCTAATTTCTGGAACAAGATAGTTATAATTGTCAATGTGGCTTTTTTTTTTCTCGGGTGAACTGGCTTTGCATAGCCTTTTTAGTGTTATGTTCATACTATAAACAGGAGATAAAAATGAAGCTATAAACAAGGTGCTCCCTGTAAGAAAGAAGCTAGTGCAGCCCTTACACACAAACACTGCTCAGAACAGCTCTTTTTGCAGGTGTCCACTCCAAGGAGAGGCTTCAGGGCTGCTGTTGAGCAGCACAGAAAGGTTCTGTGGGTCACTGCTGACAAGTGCAGATTTGCTGCTCCCATCCCCACGATGGATTTGTGCTCCTCACGGGGCTGCTGTGCCCACTGGTGGGAGGCTGACAAGAAGGCTAAAGGCTGTTTGTTTCCACTAAAGGCTGTTTGTTCCTGTGTTTCTTGAGCATTTACTTCAGGATTAATTGAGATGCATCATCTGAGGCTTAGACTTCTTATGCCTGTTTAGATGAAAACAAAACATTTTTTGGCTTTTTGGGGTTTCTCTCTCTTTTCCCTCCTAACTAGCAAACCCTAGGTCAGCATCTTTTGATCTGAATAAAGGCTAAATCTTTAGCAAGTGCAGTTTGCAGAATTTCTGACATTAGGAGTGGCTAGCTGCTGCCAGTGGGAGCTGCTTTCTTGCTCTCCAAAAAAACCTGACCACGCTTTAGATGGGCATCACAGGAAGAAAGCTACTGGTAGCATTTAATTGCTGCAACATACCATAATGCCCCCTTTCCCTCTTTTCTCATCTGTGTAGCATTTGTGCTTAAAAAGTGTTCATAGTAAAGAAGAAAATAAATGAGAAACATTTTCTGCAGCCTGTTACTTCCCTGATATTTTGGGAAAAAGATATCTGCTTCTTTACTTGGGAGAACTATAAATTGGCCATCTGCTGAAAGACCAGGGGCCACAGTTGCTCACTTGTATTTCTGGAAGCAGAAATCAGTTCTTTCTGGGCAGCTGTGACCTGCAGCAGGGGCTGAGGAGTCCCTGGGAGCCCTGGACAGGTGTGGTGGCTCTTCCTGGAGAGGAGCTGGATGGGTGCAGTGCTGCCAGGCTTCTCCCTGGGGCTGCAGCTGTGTCACTCCTGCCATCACCCTGGCTGGGGGAGAGGCAGATCTGGCTTTTCTCCAGAGTTCAGAAGAAATAACCATCATCTCCACAACAGTTCATGAGTTCTTTGCCCCTTTATGGAGCTCTGGTCAATGCTGTCCATGTCACTGTGAAGGCAAAACCTTTTATTCTGGGAGATGTGTAACATTTTTCCAAACACAAGGAGCCTATCAAATTCCTTTGGATTATGAAGGATCCCAATCCTTTCCCACAGCATCTTGCTCTGGTTTGTGTTTCGTTTTCCCATAATGTTATCTGCCTCTCCGTGTAAATAAAGAAAGAAAGGGGGTGGGAAAAGGTTGGGATTTTCCAAATGGGTTATTAGAGAAGGGCTTAAAATGTAGTAGGAAGTGATATTCTCCTGAAGGCCCAGGGAAGGTGCAGCAGGAGGTGACAGTGCAGCTCTGGGTGACACCAGGTGTGACCTGCCTGTGGGGGAGCTTTGCTGCTGCTCCAGGACAGGGGGTGTTGTCCTGATTTTTAAAAGTGTTAAGTTTTCTTTTATAGTTCTTTTGAAAGTTTGATTTTTCTATTGGACACAAAATCAGTACATAGAAGCTTGGGAAGTTCAAAAGAGAGAAAGACCCAGTTTTATTCAAACATCTGGTATTTATAGAATTCCAAAGGTGACTGTGGTTTGGAGGATGGAATTACCACCTCTCCAGCCACACTGCTCCAAAGATTAATCAATCATTTCTCCCCACTCACAGAGAAATACATAAACTATGCTATTTATTCATGACATTGTGTGGGACCTCTGACTCTCAAATATGTAAACATTATCACAAGGCTAAAGAAGTTTCATGAGAACTCTAAAACTTTTAAAAGTGCTATAAAAGAAAACTTAACACTTTTAAAACTCAGGGCAACAATGAGTGCTCTCCCCACCCTGGCTTTGGGGGAGCTTCTGACAAGCAAGGCACCTGGATGGGTCCCCCTGATACTCCATTTTTTGACACACTGACCTTTATTTGGTGCAGTGGTTTCAGGTTTCAGCACATGAACTTCAGCATTACAGCATGTGGGGTTTTGGGATTGCTCTGTTTTTTCTGAAGACTGCTTTGTGTAAGAAGCTTTGAGATGTTGCTGCACAGACACAGCATATTAGAATTGGATGAGGAGCTTTTTCTCACTTTCCAGGCACTTTGTAGCCTTTTTTCTCCATATAATTCAGCCCCAGGCACAGCAGGAGAGCAGTTTTCACCTGTAGACTTGCTAGCTTTGCTTCTCCAGCTTTCAATCCTTGCTTTTTCCTGTGACCTGCTGCTCTGTTTGGCAGCTCTGGGTCAGCAGTCTAAGGGCAGTTCCAGTGGCCTGGGCAGCACAAAGGTGTGTGAATGCCTCTTTGAGTGTGTTTCCCTGCTGCTCCCAGCCCATACCCCCAGCTGTGAAATGCAGGTTGTGCCCCAGCTTTGGATGAGAACAGAGCGACAGGAAGAGTGATTTTTTTTCCCCACAGTGTTGAAAAATCATGGATTTAATTCTGATAACTCTTCTTTAAAAAAAAAAAAAAAAAGAGAAAAAAAAAGAAAAAAGAAAAGCAGATGTATTTAAGGGCTTGCAGGGTTTATTTCAGTTTTTGGCCTGCTATAAGGATGAAGTAGAGAAGGAAGAAGAACATGGAAGGAATGTTAAGACAAAAGAGGGAGAGCAAAGCCTTCAGAAGACTTTTCCAACTGTCTTTATGTTTCCAATACATCCAATAAGCCTCTTCTTTTAGAAGTAATTTTTTTCTGAAGCCTAGGAAGAAGCACATCCCCCATCCTTTCCCTGAGCTGGTCTCCCAGTGGAACCACTGTCTGAAAGCACTGTCCTCCCATTAACAGCCAGCAGGGAAATGCAGAGCAGAGCTAGAGGCAAACTCAATTCCTTTTGCTTTTTTCCCAGGAGGCAATACTTAGCTGGCAGTGGCAGGAAGACATCTGCTGGATGGTGTTCTCTTCATTTTGCCACCCAGGGTAGGATTTACCCTCAGCAGGATTTACCTTGGGTCACTTCAACCATCTCAACTTAGGTTTTTAGCTTTGATTTCCAGTGAGAGAAGGGACACCTTCAAAATCTGATTTATCCTCTCCTAAAACAGACAAGCAGGTGTCTGGGTGAGTTGAGATCACCCTTAGAACAAAACTTGTCTTTCCCTACTCACCCTAGAGGAAGCAGTAGAAGGAAGAGCTTTGGCTGTCCTCCAGGAATTTCCATCTTCTCTAATTTCAGACACTCACATCTAATAACTCTTCCAGGTTGTTGTCAATGCATCAAACAACACAGGTGATACTCATTTGTGCCTCTGGTGACAGGATGGGAGCAAGAAGAAATGCCTTTCCCTGATCTTTGGATGAGGTTTCTCCCTGGCTTTGTGCTGCAGAAAATGCTCTGCTGCTTCCATCAGGTTTCTCCTCCACCCAAATCTCAACGCGTGATTTTTTGAGTTAACAGATCTTTCTCAATTTCATTTTCAGATAAATAAGTAAGAAACAGAATTTCAAAACACAAACCAAAGGATTCAGACACTCTTTTTCTCCTCCCCTGTTCTTCTACATACATTGCAAGACTTCTCCAGCTTCAGGAAAGTTAGAGACAAAAGAGAAATGAAATTCTGCCTTCTGTTACTAACTTTTTGAAGCTGGCAAAGCTTTGAAAATGGAAAAGCTGAGACAGAAGGAGGAGAATGGGAAGGGGAATGGGAAAAAAACACAGTTCCTACAGATTTTTTTATTGCACTAAGATAAAGAAGAAGAAAATGCAGGAGGAAAAATGTCAAAACTCCAATTCTTCCTTTTTTAAAAGTAAGTGAAAGTGTCTTTTACTTTTCTTTTTCTGAAGCGAGTGCTTTTGCAAAAAAAGTTTGTATTAGGAGGAAGGAAAATCAATATAACAATTTTCTCTTTTTTTGCCTAGTTGTGACTGCTGTCACATTAACAACCTACTATGGCAGTAGTTATATTTGTATGCTGCAGATGAGATATCTGTATTTTTAATGATTTTGGGCCCTTCCTCTACTGCATCTCAAGTCCTGATACTCAGTATGTTATGTTTAGAATGCTGTGACTTAGTAAAACAAAGCAAAAGTCCATCCTTTCATGAGGCCTAGTGAGGAATGTTGCCATACTCAGTACTTTTTTTTTTTCTTTTTTTTTTCTGTGTGTTGGATACCTTGACAGACACCATCCTGGTCTGGAGTGAACTGACAGTGTTCTGAGCACTTGGACAAAAGGAATATTTTCTTTCTGTTTTTTTTTTTGTGTAACAGTGTTGGACTTTTGCTTTTTTAAATGCAGGTTTGGAATTTGTGTTTTGCAGAGTCTGGAGGATCTCATCTCTTACCACCATCTCCTCTTGCTCTGTCCAGCTCTCTGAGCCCTCTGCTCCACTGCCTTCAGGAAAGAAAAAATGCTTTCTGTGCAAGGACACCTTTCAAAAATCACACACTTAATTTGCTTTTTATTAGCGGACCTCTAAAATTAAGTATAAGGCTGTTTTTTTTTTCAGGATAATGAGTCTCTAATTCAACATGCTCATTTTAATGAGCTAACCTGAAAAAGTTGAAGTCATTGCATACTTCAATGACTATCTATGCCTATATACTATGACTATATATGTATCTAGAGATATGTATCTGTTTAAATTCAGGGGTTTTAATACAAACTTGAGTGAATTTTTGAAGAAGTCTGGTCAATGTGAACAAGGTTCAGCTCTAATAAAAGAAGACTCCAAGTTAGGTATGTGGTGCATCCACTGTGTGAATCACCCTGGCAAACAGGGAAACTGCTAATCAGCTGTATCACTGTCATTTTGTGTCCTGTGAATCTTTCATTGCTTCCCATTTCTCCATGGTCAGAAAAAAAAAGTATTCATTTAAAAAGCCAAGAGCCTAACTGGCATTTTCAGAATGGCAGGTAGAGTGTACCAGTCTGCACATTCTGATGTGGGTTGAGGATTACAGTTCAATTTTCTCTTAGAGAGGACCAAAATATCAGCAATGACAATTTTGATCCTTTTTGGATGAGCTCAGTTTAGAAAGTGACTCATCATTGAAACAGAGGAGCTTCCTCAGTTCAGAGTCCATAAACAGTGCCACAGGAAATACAGCCCTGGAAAGCTTCTGAAATGTTGAAAATTCTTCCAGAAGAAACTTGTTTATTTGTTTTCTGGTTGCAGGCAAGAGCAGTATGAGCTTTGTATCTGAGAGCTGTGTCTTCTGATTAGATTAGATTGTGGCAAAACAGGAACTCTGCTATGGGAAGTTGTGTCTCCAGACTAGGTGCTCTTATTATGCCTTTACCACTCCTTGCAAATCTGCCTCAAGCATTTGCACAAAATGAAGCCTGAAACCTTTACCAAGTGTGGTGAGAATAAGCACACTCAGATGAATTTCTATTTTCTTTGAACAGTACAACCAGCTGCTCTGATTCTCTTTGACACCTACTTGTGCTCATATTGATTTGATTTTATAAATCTTCTCTGTAATTCCTTCTGTGTGTAGAGCAAGTAATTGTATGCACATTTTAATCCTTCAATTGATGCTTTGTGTACCTGAAAAAGATCTTGGGAGGTTTTCTGGAATCTAAGGCATTAGAGAAATGTCCTTTCCACAGAGCATAACCAAACGCTTCTAGGCCCAGGGAGCTTGGACCTGAACTATTTTTTCACTTCATTTTATTCAGTTAGGTTCTGTGCCATTCTGTCTTTCAGGGCTATAATCATGTTTCTAGTAGACAGATAATTGTAGGTGTTATTTGTCTCAGATTGTACTCAGTGGTCAGCTCCTAGGAGGTTATTCTGAAGCAATGTTATCCCTCACACAAAAACCACAGTAGCTGCCTGACTTTAGCTTGTTTTCAGGGTTAAAGAGGCTGCCCTTGTTAGGGGCTGGTGTAAGAGACAATTTATATTGTTTGGCATCCTGCTTTCTGGCAGTTTATACATATCTAGCAAGAAAATCATAACATTTATGCTTCTGTCTCCAGGAGGAAGGATTAATTCAGTCAGAAAACCCCTCTGTATGTTCAAACTCAACCCTAAAACAATGATCCTATTTTATGAGCAAATTCAAGCTTTTGCTCAGTGAGGTAGATTATTTGTCAAAGCTAGTGAGTGGCATGACAGAGATCTCACTTATTTCTCTGTTAAATTGCAAGCTTTTAAAATGATGTTGAGGGAGACTGCTTGTATTTCCACCCATAAAACAGGGGCAGAAGTTGATTTTTGTCCATGCCTGCTAGTTCCAAGGCAAAGTTTTCAGAGTATGGTTTGGGCTGTTCCTGTACCTACTACCACGTCAGTGACAAGTTTATTTAATATGTTAATATTAAATATGTTTTAATTTTTAAATTGATTTTATTTAATGTTTAATAATGTATTATATTAATATGGTCAATGCTAAATGCTGTTGAAAAGAAATTACAAAATATTACAGTAAGGAGAGAAATTCCTGTACTTAAAAACATTTGAAGTTTAATAAAATGTGCCCCTGTTTTGGGATGTGTGCTGAAAAGGCTGTTTTATACTACCACAGTAATAAACACACATTTTGCAGTAATAGAGCTTGTAAAGAAGCATCTTTCTCCATGGACACATTTTGTAAATCTTAATAATAGTTTTCTCTGAAGGAGTGCTGAAGATACTTATGTGAGAAATTGGTTGTTGCTTAAAGCTTTCCTTGGGCATCAGAAATGGGTGCTGTCATATCCAGATGTATTTAAATTATTTCCAGACAATCTTAAAGAGAAAATAAAAATAAAGATCATCCGTGTTTTAGTCTCTCTTCTTTCTCGCATTTAACTTTTTAAAAATTAGTTATGTACTTAGGCAAATCCCCTTTTCACTCCTTGTAAGCCCCTGCATGGCTTTTTCACCTGGTGCTTCCTGGCTGTGGTATTGAGCTGGCAGCCTGGCCACAGGACTGAGAGCCAGCAGCCAGAGGAAATGTTCAGGTGATCAGTGATGAAAGGAAAAGTCCTGCTAGGGTAGCTGGAAGTGCAGCTGCTCCAAAAAAAAAAAAAAAAAAAAAAAGGGGAATGGTGATCCCTGTGTCTTTTCTTCCCCTTTCCTGCTTCCCATTCCCCCACTGACACCCTCACAATCAAGTTGTGCAGCAACCTAATTTCAGATCAGGTCTTGCATTTTGCTTCCTGCCATTATTTAGGATCTAGCTGCAGCTGCATTGTGTATGCTTAACAAATAAAAGCTTTCAGAGAACATCATTCAATTCCCACCTCCTGCTAAGGGTTTTGGAAGTGTAATACATCACAGAATCAAAATGACTTTCACTAAAAGTTCATGCTGTTTAAATCACACCAAATGTTATATTGAGCTGTAGCATACATAATTCATGTATCATTAACAGCTTCTACAAGTTTTTGGCTGCATGGCATACCAATGAATCAGATTGTGTGGGTATTTTTTGATACCTGCCTTCCCTTAAATTGTATTTAGAAGCAACAGCATGTAATTATACTAACTTGGAAAATCAAACAGGCATGTAATAAATTATGGTTTGTGACTGACATGGTAAAGTAAGTCTCCTTCCTCTCCTGATGCTGAGTAAAACAAGCTATTTTAAACTGGAAAAAACTCAATAGATTTTTGTGCTTCTCTGATCATTATACATAAACCCCCATTTTCATTGTTTACCAGGTGAGAATTCTCACACAGTCACTGGGCTCATTCCATGGCTGATGAATCAGCAGTGTCCTTTACAAGAGGAGTCTGTCTGGGCAGTGTCTCAGGAGCTGCTGGCGGGGGTGAGGGACCGCGGGAGCGGGGATGGCATCAGTGACGGGATGGCCTGGCACCCACTATGTCCCCAAGGGTGGAACTCTCACTCCATGGCTGCAGCACCAGTCAGTCCCTCTGCTCTCCTCTGTCACACAGGCCTCAGAGCTCTGGTGCAGGACATCTGTGGCTGGCAGTGGGAGCCCTCTGAAGCTGTTAAATTCCCCATGGCAGAGTTAGGAGTGTGCTGCAGCACCTGACTGAACCCAGCCCTTGGCTGTAGCTGGGTGTAAAGATTGTAATTCTGCTTCAGCACCAGGAGGCAGTGAAATACCCTGGATCACTCCATATGGGAAGATGTCAGATTAAGCTCTTTTCTGACCCAGAGATGGGGTAACTGAGAGGGGTTTTAAAAACTTTTATTCCATTTTCAGTCTCATCAGAAGGGTGAGACAATACAGATGTAATAATTCACACCATCACAATCAGAAGCCAATCATTTCCTAATTATAGTACACTATAAATGTTTCTTGGGCTATCAGCTTTTGCCACACCATGCTGTAAATGCCTTAAAGCCAATTACCCCTCATGGGTCCCACTAAAATGCATCTTTCATAGTTTTATTTCTTCAAATTATCCGGTCTTTTTTGCAAGGCCATCCTTTGAAACTTGTTTCTAGTTCCATTTCTCTCTCAGCAATGTCTGTCCTATTGCATGGCATTTCTAAGTCAGCATTTCTTATCTTGAGGTTTGCATACAGATGCACACTGTGTGAGCCTTTTTTCAGGTTTGGAGAATTCTCTACAAGTCCATTTCCCACAGGAAGATATAAATCAGATGGTATTTATGGTGCTGGAGAGCCCATGAACAGTAGAACTGCCTTGTGATCTGTGATTGCCAACAAAAAGAAATTTTCTGTCAAAATTGTGAAAGACTCTACCTGGCAATCAATGATCTCATGCTGGGTATGAGGACTGGATGATTAGGAAGTGGAGGTGTCCAAGGTCTTGCAAAACATAAAATTCTTCTGAAGCAGAATCACAAGTGTTGTTTATAGCTCCTATCTAGCTGACAACTAGGTTAGAGGTTTCCTACAAGAAGTTTTCAGAAATTTGGCTGCTCTAATAAATGTATTCAGCCCATGGACATAGATATACCAATTTATTTGAGCAAAACTTTGATTTAAATATGTATTTAAAGTAGATTTGGGCCCCAAGTGCCTGTCTGCATACTGTATTTAGCAATCTTTAATAACTAAGTACAAATCAGAAAAGTTTTTAAGTGGTTACCAAGAGGCAACTTTTTTCCACATTTATTTTTACCAGTCCTCATCTTCCATGGGAAACAGCCCCAAGTGGATGACTTCTCAAAACAGTGATCTGCACTTTGCAATGAATACAGCTTTTACTTATCCCATACTTGCTATAAATGTTATAGTAGGAAGCTGTAGTAAGTTTGTTCTTCATTGTGATTATGCTGAAAGTTGAAGCAAGGTGCTGGCTTTCTAAAATTAGCATGTCACCTGTCTGCTATTGCTGACCTTTTTATTTCCTTTTTAAGGCCTAAGAGAAGGGCCTGATCAGTAAAGGTTCCTCAAAATGTGCACCTTCTAACATCTAAGTAAATTATTTACTTCTGTGGAAGGACCACTCAGGAAATGCCCACATCTAGAAAAACAGAAACTGGTAAAAATGTTGGTGCTTCCTAACTCAGCAAATACTTCTGCCAGTTTATTTGCCCCTAAAGCAAATAAATAATACACTTTAATAAATAATACACTTTTAAAGAGTAACAAAATGAGCATCCTTCCAAGTCTGGGCAGAATAGAGCAGTTGCACTCTGTCCTTTCACTGCAGGGTCTCTGCTTCTTCTTTCTGCTGAGCTGTGGTTAAATGAGCTGAAGCAAATTATAATCACTCCTGCAAGGAATCTGGGGGAAAAAAATTACCTTATTAAAACTTGTTTTAATTAAACATCAGGGCCTACCAAATATTTTTACCAGGTACATGTGACATAATGAGAAAAAATGGAAAATGTTCTCATGAAAAATAGTGCAGTTTTAATATCATTAGCAATTAATGGGACAGACCTAAGTTAGTATGTGATTTAACTTTTAAAAATAAATTTGAGACCTAATTTTTCTTTCAATGCTGATTCACCACTGTTTATAACCAGGAAAAATTAAGCATTAAAGTAAGGGATAGTGAGGCTGGAGGAATGATAAATCATTCCTAAACCCAGTGTGTTCAGAGCTGTTAGCATTTCTAGCAGGACTGTGTGTTACTCCTCAAATAAGGAACTCTCCTGGGCACTGAACTGTTCAAGTCCTGAGGTCTGAACCAAGTCCTCAGGCAGGAATCAACATGGTATATCCCCCTGGTGTAAAACAGCTCTAGCATTTAGAACAAATAAAATAAAATTCACCAATAATCACAACTGGATTCTCTGTAGATTTTTCATAGAAATTCTGTGTTTTCTTGCAGGGAACCCTGAGTTGTAAAAAGAGAGACATGCTGACTCTGGGTTTGCTCTGCAGGATTAGCTATAAAAATGAATATATTTGTGTGCTGAGGTGGTTGCTGCCCTGAGGATCTACAGCTCAAAAGACTGGGGGAAGATGGGGAGAGGAGAAGCATTTATGTTCATTGCATAATTTGTGCCTTCATCAGCTTTGGACTGAGTTGCATGAGTGGGAGCAGAACTAGGGTTTTGGGTTTTAGAAAGGTCAGCCTTCTTCTTCCAGCCCTGATATTTGGGCTAGCCTGAATTTGCATACTTGATTACAGAATTGTTTTCACCTGAGTTTATCTTTTCTGTTGCAATTTGAGTTAACCTGTTCTAGCTGTAAAAACCCACAATGGGGAGAGAGAGGGAGATATTTTCACTAAGCTGGCAAGTCCTCTCTGATTTTTCCTACATGACCTGCTTCTGGGTGCACGGATTGTGTGTTTGGTGAGGGGCGTGCATCAGGAATTCACAAGTTTGCCAGGAAATAATGCAGATTTCTGGGAAGTGAGTGCAAGTGTCCTGGTGGCAGATTTGCCTTTCCTCACACAGCTCTTGCAGTACTCTGGGATTTTAGACCAGAGTTTAAACAGACAGAGTAGGAATGGCTTTGGATGCAAAACTCTCCCCCAGAATGTTGAGTACAGGCATTGGTGTGATCTGAGAAATTCATGAATGTCACCAACACAGTCTGCTGAAGTGATAGCTATAAAATGAGAGATTTAAAGGAGGCAATCATAATGGTTAACAGCAGTATGAAAAAGCTTAAACATGTTCATAAATTTCAATAACTGCTGAGCAATATACTGGATTCATCTAGGAGAGATTTAATATGAAAAATGTTAAATAGGCTATACAAAGCCTGGAAACAGACATTTCTCCTGAAGATGGAGTCTCTGGCTGAGAAATTTACTTTGTACTTCAGCTGAAGTGATACTAAATGCAAGTACAATCTGGTAGAAAATAAATGAGAAAATAAATTATAGAAAGAGTTTTAAAATTTTCACATTATGAGAAAAGGCTTTATTTTGTATTCTCACTTCAGATGGTATTTGTATAGAACTATAAACGACTGTGCATGCTGAACGAAATGAGATAAAAAATCTTGGTGTCAATTACATAGATATTTAATAGAAAATAAAAATGACTGAAGTCTTATCATGGGGAAGTACAACCATATATATTTGTGTGCAAGTACCAAGGATATATACATCATTTAAGCAGATCAACTTTGTTTAGAGTACATCACTTTAGATGAATTTTAAATTTTCTGTGTTTAAAATTAAAAGAATTCTGAGGCAGAACCTTTCATTGCAGATAGTTTTAGTAAGATGCATCAATGCACTAAGATTTTTGAAATGCTGAATACCTTCTTTGTGTTGCTAATTGCATTTGTGCAGCCTGAAAATGAAGGATATCCACCATCTTATTTCCAAGTTCAGTCATTTTATTCCTGTTGATAAACAGCCCTTATCTTATTCCCACAGACCAGCTAGATTTTACATTATTTTATAGGCAAAAAATTTCCATTGTGCTGCAGCATATTGTTAGCAAGCTTGAGCATTATTAAAAAAGAAATAGAAATACATAATTTTGGAAATTTCTCTGTGTTCAAGCGACTTATTTTTAGATGTACTGGTGATGTTTGCAGCAGTGATTAAATTAATGAAGGTGCCTTTCATCAGGGTAAGATGGGTAAGATGCTCCCAAAGAGCGGCCCAGCCCTACAGATCAGTGTGGTGCTCATGGAAATGCTGCCTCAAACGTGTTCTAGGAGATGAACCCATCTTTTGAGTTCATACGTGAATGGAATGAAAAGATTTTGGGAGAAATATGAGTAGGTATCTCTGTAACAACTTGTGGGTTTGTTTTCATCTCATGTCTCTGTCTAGTACCTAAAGGTACACAGATATTTTGTGATTTGAGCTGGATTTCACTGTCCAATGCAGTATTTAAAAAAAGCACAGAACAGCTGAAAATACCAGGCAGGCACTACTGGGATCAGCACAAGTAGAGTGAAACAAAGGGAATTCCCTTTCTGGGGTCACTACAAGTTACTTCTGAGTACTGGAAGTCATGAGTTTCCTTCAGCTGAAACAGATTGAGTTCTCCATGTTTGGTTATTGAAGGAAGGTGTACCTGTGTTAACAGAGATTGGAAAGATGAAATAAAACTAGTGGCAGAAGAGTGATTAACCTGGAGCTCAATGCCAATGTTTAATTCTCAAGATACATTGCATTTTTGCTGTGACACTTTATATTCTGTATGGCTTTACTGGTGCAGTTCCATTTGCTTCACAAACCACTCAAAATACAGAGAGATTTTTAGAGAGTGAGAATAATGATTTCCAATAACAGAATGAAATATTCTTGCTGACAAGTTCAGTGGCATGGCTCTGAGAATCCTCCTACATCCCCTGCCAAATACCACATCAATTTTGTTTGACTTCATGCAAATGGGATGCAGAGGAGGGGCCCCCATCTCCCTGTATACTTACATATACACCCTGTAGATGTGAATAAATACCCTTAAACACGTTTGTGCTGGTGCCTCAGCAAAGCAGATGGAATTTCACATTGATTTGTGAACTCTATAAAACACTAATGGAGCTGCTGCCTTAGCTTTCAGTCAATTGGGAAGGACTCAGTGATGGGAAACTGCAGCAAATTCCCCTTTTGCTGGTCCCAGTAGTGCCTTCCTGGTAACTGCAGCTGCTCTGCTTTCCACTGTCCTCAGATTCATTTTTCTCCTTTGGGAAGCCATGAAAACTCATTCATGATGCATCTCCCTGTCTCTGACACCCCTTATTTCTAAGCACAGCTCTCTAAAAGGGACAACAAGCCTCACAATTCCACCACTAATATGTACACCTACAGTGCTGAAAATGCTCCTTCAGGAAGAGATGGGGAACGCTGCTCTTCTCTCCTTTTTTGCTGTGAAATGAATTGTGCTGTTTTGGACAGCCTGCACGTGCAGATTTGTTGTATCTGATCTCGGCTGAAGCTGACTCTGCATTACACAGGTTTTATACATGCCTAACACTGCTGTTTAGGGTAACTTGATATTCAAGCTCTGTTATAATAAGGTCAGCTCCTCATAAAGAGCTTCTCATTGCCATGTAATTTTTACAGATTATTTTAGTATATCATTATTCCAGTCAGTGCTGGAGCAGTTGGGGTTTTTTTTGGTAAAATGATGTTATTTCACAGCACAGTTACCCAATTGTCAAAGGCAATGACAGGGTAAATTGAAACAAGCAAAAACCTAGCTGGAATGTAGATAGTAACCAGAATGACTGACCTTGACCTCATTTGTGAGAAGCCATGACATCTCTAATAGTAAATTGTAGCTTCCTCAGTACCAAATCACTGTACTAAAAATCCATAGCCTACATATGCAGCAAGGTGATTCCCTCACATGCTGCACAAAGGTCTTTGTGCCATAATGAATTCAGGATATGCACTACTAATTGAAAAATCCTCTGCTCCTCTAAATGCTCCAAAGGCTCATTTTCTCTGCAGAAGCTGGAGGAGGCAGTAAGATCTTTGGTTGGGGTTTGGGTTTCTTTGAGGAGCTGAAAACAGAAAGCAAACTGCAGCTGGGCAGACCTGCATGTCAGCAGTGTGGGGGCTGCCCCTCCTGAGCTTTGGGCATGTGGTGCTGGTGAAGCCTTAGGATTTCAGCTTTTCTATTTTCATCTATTTATAATCCTGCAGTACTTTAGTGTATAACTCTAAATTCCACACACAGTGTGAGCTGCTGCTTTCCCATTTTGGGCAGACACAGCAATTCCTCTCCAGGCCTGGCAATCAAGGACACCTCACTGCCTCAGGCTCCAGAGATGGAAACAAAAGTGAGTTGGGGGAGCAAACTTGGGGTAAATTACTTCATTACCTGAAGCTGGAATTGGAAGTTTAACCCCCAATATGCAAATAGCCCAAACTTACAGAAGTGTGAAAACCTGTGACCCGTGGTCCACTTTTGGGTGTAGCCTCTGGGGGGCTTTGTTTATCCAAAATGAATAAATAGAACTGTTCTTCAATAAATAGAACTGCTTTTTATTGCCCTAATTTTGTCTGGTCTCTGTTTTCAGGTAGCCCCAAAAAGGCATCACTGGTTCTGGGCTGAGCACAGGGCTCTGCACAGGAACTCTCTCCTCTCAGGAGTTTGACCTGATGCTGTTGGCAGAGGCCATGAATAATATCAGCCACTGCACCTAGTCTGACATCTAAGTGGCCTTAATGCCAAAGTTGCACTGGAAATGTGCTTTCTAAAGCCAGAGCCAGGCTTTTGGCACTGTGTCAGTAGCTGCTGGTGGAAATGTTCCCTGTTGGGTTAAAGAGAAGTATCCATGAGCAGCACACTGTTAAAATAGAGGGGTTAGACTGGGTGAAACCCAGGCTGCTTTTCTGTGTCCAGACAGCTCTGTGTTGGGATATTTCTTTGCTCTCTCTCCCCTGTGTGCTGTGGAGAGGAAGGGAGTGCCCAGGGATGAAAGGGGCAGCCAGGCAGTGGGGGCTGACTGCTCCCCTAGCTGCTCTCCATCAGCTCTTTTATTCCTCTAATCACTTTCGTTCATTTTGATAATTTGTTTTCCC
Organism: Chloebia gouldiae; assembly: GCA_003676055.1. Lineage (NCBI taxonomy): Eukaryota > Metazoa > Chordata > Aves > Passeriformes > Passeridae > Chloebia > Chloebia gouldiae. The sequence continues at coordinate 802,626 of QUSF01000109.1, forward strand.
CTGGACATAGTCCCCTGTGGGAACCTTTATCAGCTGAGTGAATTGCTGCACACATTTCATTAATGCATAAATCAGCAGGCTGAGAGCATCTTATTGATCAGCATATGCCTCGTTATCTGTGGTAGCCTTGCTGGGATGCTGTGGGAAGCAGGGGGACTTTGGGTATCTACACTATTATTTCACTTCCTTTCTTTTCCTATTGTGTGAGTACAAATAAATGTCTCATTATAATCTAGTATTTTCTTACTCTAATCTCTCTTCTTCCTTTTTTCCAGCAGAATAATATATTTTATATTCTCAGTCTTACCTTCTAGGCTGTGTGAAGGCTTCTGATTTTGTTCTGTGCTCTTACTCTTTGGGCAAGCAAGCCTGGCTCTAGTAAAAATGGGATTTATGCAGTTAACACAGAGCATGGCACTTGTTTTATTTGCTGAGGGTTTAGTACAGTGCAGTGTGTAGCCTGGTACATGTTCATTGCTTCCAGGTAGAGAAGAATTTTGAAAAAATAATTTAAAAAACCTATCTCTTTTGCCAGTCCTTGTATTCATTGAAGGACCCAATACTTGCTGGGAAAGAAATATCAAACCTGAAACTCCATTTATCATTGTCACCAGGAAAAATATCCTTTTCAAAGTGAACAGATGTGTAACAGCACCAGTTCTGCTGAAGTCATTGCTTGCTGTAATCTTCCTGACTTTTCCCCAAAGCTACAGTGACTTTGAATGCTGTTGAAAATTCTCCTCTAACATCTTGAATCTTCACTGATAAAGCTTTGGGCATTGAGAGCCTCCATCCTCATTTGACATTTTCTCTTTTCCTGACACACTCATTTTACTGATGCCTCTGTGGGATCAGCCAGGTGGGATTTCAGAAACTGATAAAACTTACTTGAATTACGCTTCCCTGGAGGCACATGTTGATGTGAAACAGAGTGCAGAAGTGGACCCAGTTCTTACCACTCATATCTTTGGAGAGGGAACTCCTCACATTGGTGCCTGGTAGTCCTGTAGCTGTAGTGGGACTGTTTGCTTTTTGACAGCACTGTAAAAATCACACTAATTACCTTTGCTTCATGTTTCCATCTTTTGTGGTTTGCAAGAGCAAGGAGTTAATGTTACAAATTTCAGTGTGTGACTGCAGTGGCTGATTCTTTCAGCTTGCTGCTCAAGGGCTGCCTCACTCTGAGTTCAGTCATGTTACAGATGTACCCAAAGCCTTGACATCTGTTTTTTAATTACACTTATTTAAAACCTTCTTTTATATCATAGATAACAATGGTAGCAATGACTTGGAGAATTCATTACCTTCAGTTGCTTTTAGCAACTTTTCAACTGAGTGGTAAATGTATTATGTGAGAAATCGATGCAATACAAATGGAGAAAGCTCACACCCAAGTTATCTACTGAGCTTCCCAAAATTAAACTCAAAACCTTCAGCTCCAGGATATTTTACTTAGAAAATGAGCTTCCTTTCCAAATCACTGCTTTACATGGATTTTGGAGCAGTGCATTGATGGGAAGTTGGCGCTGCTTCCATGCATTTATTGCAAAACACGTGATGCACTTCACCCCCAGTGTGTGCTTTTGTCTTACAATTCTGGTTTGCAGTCCAGAATGTTATAAATAAGAAATTCCAACATGTTGGGTGTACAACACGAATGGGATTTCTTACTTGTTTGTTCTCTTTTCAGCATCCATTCTTCTCTGCCTACAAAAGAGCCAAGGGAGAGTCCACAGTGCCAGGGTATGGCACACAGATTTCAGTCCAGGACATCCCTGCCAGTCTCCTGCCATGTACATATCAGCTCTCTAGGTGCTGTCCAAAAAGCTTTCCAAGTGCAGTAATTGCATACCTTTCACAAGCATAGATTAATTTTTTTTCTTACTTTAAGGTCACTGAGAGGTCAGTTTGTCACTGGGCCTGCTAATGAGCAGCCCTTTCAGCTTGTGTCATTCATCAATTTACCCCTCACTAAAATATGTCTGTATTTGACTGGGTTGTGCAAAGAGTAAGTTTAAAGTTTACCTTGTGAATGAGAACTAAAGTTAATATACACTACTATACACACTGAAATGCTATGCTTTGAGGTCAAATCAAAAGGTTAATACAGTATATTCATAAGTTATGTTTAAAGAGTGTGTTTCATACCTGAGGCTGCAGTTAGGGAGTACAAAATCTTACAGAACAGTCCTTTCCTCAAAAGCCTCCAGCCTCAATGGACGAGGCAAGAGAGAGGAATGAGGGGGAAGAGAGCTTTAAAGAGCTTTCCTCTGGCTGCTGATTGCAGTAAGAGTGGGGCCAGTGCTCTGTCCTTGGGCTCTGCATGAGCAAAGCTCCAGAAGGCAGAGACAGGAGTGGTTAAAAAGCCTGTAACACACTGGGGATCAGATTGTCCCCGTGGGGTCCAAATTTTTGAATGTTGTGAAAAAGACTTATGTTAGAATGTTAGAAAAAGACTTCTAATAACTGATGACCAACACTGTGGTTCTCATGCTTGGTCTGGTGGGTTATCATGTAAATCTTTGCTGTAAATCCATTGGGTCAGATTCATTCCTTTTATATTTTCCTGCATGTTTGGCAGGATGTGTATGTGTGAAACTTCAGTAGCTGCACATTAAGGTGCCTTTTTTGAAGGGACACAGGCAGACTAGCTTTGGAAGTAGAAATTAAACCCAGACAGATGCCTAGTCTAGAGCTTTACCAATTAGACTACTATCACAAAACATGTTTTCCAATTAATGGTGTAATCTGCTGTATCTTTTATTTTCAGCTTTCATTTCCTGTGGAGTTGTGCTTCCACCAAAGTTGCCCTGGACACTTGTGCAGTGGATTTCTAGCAGCTGCAGCTGTGGGATTTCAGAGTGATAGTGAAGAACGAGGTTTTGCAGCTGAGGTTTGCATGTCTGGGTTGTTGGACAGAGCCTGGGGATACTCCTGGCTGAATGAATCTGAAAACTGAATGTGCACAGCATTGGGTGTTTCTTTGCTATTTAAACTTTTCTTCTGCTTAAATTTTCACATACATTGCACACAAGAAGAAAACATATTGGGGGTACACACAGATATTCCTCCCCATCCCAACAGATCTGTGCACTCATGGGGTAACACGGGGGTTTTTTTTTTCAAATATTATTTGGGACAAGCTCAGTTTTCAGTGTTTAATCGTTTCGTCTATGCTGGAGGAAAATAAAATGAGGAAGTGGACAACACAGGAGGACTATAACCCATGACAGTGGGGTTACAAGATACTAAGCACAGTTATGGGTCAGGCTGCAATTAAGCCTTGTTTTATATATTGGCTTAAATGACTGGCTCTGCCTTTGATTTTCCATACAAGTGGGTAGTAAATACAAACTCTGATCATCCCATGGCTCTTTTTAAAAGTGCACAATTTAGCAGCCAGCACAAGAATTTGCTCCATATTAACTGTACAGTGTCCTGACTGTGTGAAGTTGCTTACTCCATTCTGGAAACAGAGAAAGGTATCTAGTCTGTTGGTATCTCAACACTTGAATCTGCTGTTTTTTACAGCTAATTTAATGATCTGGCATTGGCACTGAAAGCAGCTAAACCATGGCAGCCCATGCATTTTTTAGTGAACTTGGCTGTTTTGCAACACATGAGCCTGGAATGTGCTCTCTGCTCACAGCAGCACGGCGTCCTGGGCTGCACAGTGCTGGAGGAGCTCCCAGGGCTGCATCCACACTGACTTCCCAGCTGGGAAGTCCTGAGCAGTTCTTCAGCCTGATAAAGGCGAGCTTCCAACAGAGCAGCAGCCACTACTCCCCAGCTGGGATGGTCATGGCAGGTGGCTGCTGCTCAGAATGACCTTTGGGACATCTCCAGGTGCTCATTTTCCTGTCAGCTTGGCTGAGGGTCGGGTGACTGTGCTGTGAGATACACAAGTCTGTAAAGAGTTTTAGATTCCTAATGAGCCAACAGTAAGGAAGCCAGGTTTTGTGTATTTTGTGTTCAGAAATTTAACTGCAGGTGAATAGTGACAGTACAGTGTAAAACACCTCTTAGGGGTTCTCTTCCAGTTCACTTTTTTCCTCTAGTCTGACAGTGATGACACTTGTGAAGTGTGTTGTAATAGTGCTCTTTCAGGCCAGAACATCATTGAGAGAAACTGTTTGTCAGAATAGGAAACACCACAATGTATTTCAGGCTTGCAAATGCCTCTTGATTTCGCCACAGGAGGGTGTTGGGAAAGGGGAACTTTCAGTCTCACATTCCAAGAGCTTCTAGTCTCAAGGCTGACAGAGAAAAGCCAGAAACTGCTTTTGCTTTAATTTGAACCAGCCAGTGGAAACTGGGAGCAATATGGTAAAGTTTGAGCAAGAAAGGGCAAGATTTGTAGAAGCAGAGCTTACACCTTGGACCTTTGGAGGTTCTTCCCTAGTGCATTGTTATTTACATTTTCTCAGATGGTCTCCTGACTGATTTATGGAACTGTAATTCTAAAATGAACATGCAATAGTCTTGATGTTCAATCTAAAACTATTTGCATGTGCTTAACTGCAGCCTTGCGTGTACTTAACTCTGCACCATTGTTTTCAAACAGTCCTTTCTATGCCTCTGTTGTAAGAGCCCTTTACATTCCTAAACTACTGTTGTCATAAGATTAAAAAATAAAATAAAATAAAATAAAATAAAATAAAATAAAATAAAATAAAATAAAATAAAATAA